>ML677349.1:1281215-1361087 GCA_007922305.1 Dermatemys mawii | reverse complement strand
AGCATCCCCTGTGGGACTGGTCCGTATGGGGGTGTCTCCCCTATAGAGCCGGGCTCTAGAGCATCCCCTGTGGGACCAGTTCATATGGGAGGGTGCCCTTGGGCTCTATAGCATTCCCTATGGAACTGGTCCGTATGGGTGTGTTTCCCCTATAGAGCTGGGCTCTAAAGCATCCCCTATGGGGCTGGGTCTCTGTCGGGGGTGTCTTCCCAGAGGCGCATGGTTCTGTAGCTTCGCCTCTGCCCTATAGAGCTCAGTCCGTATTGGGGGTTGTTTCCTTGGATTCTATAACATCCCCTCTGCTATGAGGCCCTTATGGGGGGTGTCTCCTGGGGCTTCATAGCTTCCCCTTTACCTATAAAACTGGGTCTGGATGAGGTGGTGACTCTCCTATAGAGCTGGTCTCTTTAGCTCTCTGTGACCTGTGGAACTGTGTCCATATGAGCTGGTATATGGGGTGTCTTTTCCACCATAGAGTGGCATGGTGCCTGTCCCTGTACAGAGTTGAGCTATACAGGCTCACTTCCCCCTGTTCAGAAGTGGGTCTATGGGTTATCGCCTCTTCCATGCCATAGAGCTGGGTCTCTGTGGTGTTTCCCTCCAACCCAATTTAGAGAGCTAGACCTGTATAGAGTCTCAGTTGTATATGTGTATGCCTCCAGTGTAACAGTGGGGCTTCATGGTTCCCTTTTAAATAAGAATGTCTTGCTCTATCTCTCCTCCGTTTATAGCTGGGCATATAGGTGCATATATTTCCTGTTATAAAACTGGAACTATATGACTGTGCTCGTCTATTCGTTACAGCTGATCTGTCTGTGTTTTCTTTCTGTCATTTAGGGGGATCTGTGTATTCCCCTTCTCCTTACACAGCTTGATCTATATCTGTGCACCCTTCTCATTTCCATCTATTTCTGCATATGCCTCTTACGGCTTGTAGATTCTCCACACCTTTTCATAGCTAGATCTAGATCTAGATCTGGGTGTGCATGGGTTGCCTTTCATACCTTTTTAGTGTAGCTAACTCTTTGTAGTCTCCTGTTTAGCTGCATATATGTGCCTGTATTCCGTGTATATTGCAGGATCTGTGTGTGTGTTTGCCCCTTACATATTTCCGTTATGTAAATGGATCTGGATTTTTTTTGACTTCCATCACTACTTCAGTGAGTTTTTGTTATGAGTCATTTGTACAGAAAACTGAGTGCCTTGGTGAGGAATCTCCGAGTAATTACAATTATAACAGCTAAACCCCGCTGACTCACTTTTTTCCCATGCCAGCAATTTGAGAGTTGCCACCTGCCTTTAAAACCGAAATCTATGAATGTCCCTTTCTCCATGCTCTTGGGACTGGGACAGAAATGTGGGGCATAAGAGAGAGGTTTGGGGGAGCAAAAGATGCAGCTGCAGCCTTCCACTGTGTGACATGCGATGGTAACAATAAAAGGAGGGTGTTTAACGTGTCTTTGCAGTAGAAATAGAATAAGGAAGATAGATGCCCTCGTCCAATCCAAACAGAGGGTAGATGCAGTTTAATTAAACCTGAGGGAGCCTTGACCTAGAGAGAGAGAGAGAGAGAGAGATTGTCCCCACGCGAAAGCCGGTGTTTCTTCCTGCAGCAGTGCCTGATGCAATAAGCTGCTGTGATCCAGGGGTGGATCTTTCTCTGCTTCACTGTTGTTTGGGACAAAGCTGCAGCAAAATCTGCCACATCAAATGGTGCTGTGTGCTCCTCCTCTTTTGGGCTGGGCTCATGTCTTTAATTAAATTGTGTCCAGTCAGCAAGCATAATTGTTTGCTTCATTTTTTTTTCCTGCCCTGTATGTCTGATTCTTTTTCTTTGTCATACGGAACAAAGAGCCACTGCATACCACTTTTTTGATCCTGAATGCGAAGCGGTGTGATGAACTATTTTGAGTCTGCAGTAATTTCCTGGACCCTTTATCATGACTTTCTTTCGTGGCAGACCCCCTAACTCAACAAAGAGGGGTTTGGTTTACTTTTTTTTGTCCTCGTTCAGATCCCTCCCTCTGCCACGTTAGCCTGGAATTACAGTACAACCCAGCAGTCTTGGAGTGAAATTTTCACATTTTGATCACACTGGTTAACAGGAAGGAAGCAGTCAAGTGCACTTGCCAACTTTATTTATCCACTGTGTTCTCGTGGCTGACATGTTAAGTTTATTAGCCCAGCCTGTCACATTTTTTGTTGTTTCTTTATTTAATTTGCTTACTGTCAGTTCTCTCCCATTATAAAGTCAGCCCCCTCGCTCCCCAATATGAAACCCTAGCTGCAGCCTGTGTCCTGTCTCATTGCCTGGGTGCAGTGATTTCACTAGGTCTGAGTATCATGCAGGAGAAACAGATTGTAAACAAAGCTGGCAGTGTAGAAACAATAAAAATCGGGTTCATATTTTTTTTTAAATGAAAGAAGAGTAGGTACAGGAAAGATACTAAACTAGGAGCATTAAACTACGGAAGCTATTGATTTTTGCATGTACTTCACATCTGTATCTGTCTCTGTTCTCTTGTTCCTTGTCTCTTAACATTTCTCCCTCAGTAATTCAAGATAAATAATTTTTGCGGGGCTAGATAATTCCTTTTTGGGGAATGGAGGGAAAGACTGATCATTCCCTTAAAGACAACGCAGGCAAGAAGCAGAACTAAGTTATTTACAGCCACTGCTTACAATTTATACTGATGCAGCTGTGTTGGTCAGGGGTGTGAAAAAAATGCACCCCTGATTGACCCAGCAAAACTCCCTGCGTAAATGCAGCTATTGCAACAGAAGAGTGCTTCTGTCAATGTAGCTAATGTTATCGAGGGAGGTGATGTTCCTACACTGGCAGAAAAACTCCTGTGTTTGTCAGCAGTGTCTGTACTAGAGGGCTATGCTAAATAGGCTCTGAAGTGCTGATGTAGTCCCAAAACGTGTTATAAAACCATTTTATAGAGTATGCAGGGGTTAATAATTCCACATGATTGTTTGCCTGTCACATTTCATGAGTCGTGGGGGTGGGGAATCCTTCTGTAACTCTTGCAAGATGATGGTAATTAAGCTGGTTCCAAGGCCCTACTGTGTCTTGCTCTCTCATAAAGTTGTGTTAATTTCCTACACTGCTTTGATAACCTGCTGTCCTGAAAAAAACATGGAGCTCTTTTCCATGAGCATCAGAGAAATGCTAATATCCATAACAGAGCTTGTGCCTATTCAAATGGACTATTTTTTTTTAAAAGCAGGCGTATTCACATATGGAAATAAAAATCATTGCAAGTGCATGGGAAACAGTTATTTCTGAAGTGACAAAGAGTCCTGTGGCACTCTTGCATCCGACGGTTGCATCCGACGAAGTGGGTATTAGCCCACGAAAGCTTATGCTCTAAAATTTTAGTTAGTCTTTAAGGTGCCACAGGACTCTTTGTCACTTCTGCAATTCCAGACTAACACGGCTACCCCTCTGATTCTTGACAGTTATTTCTGAGATTCTTTAATGCTGCCAAACTCAGCTGTGGTCTCTTTCCAATTTCAAAGTGTTCCACCACCTCCAATACCATGGCTAGTTTCCACATGGTTGTAGAAACTCTCAGGCAGCCTTTTGAGCGGAATGTCCCTCACACCTGCCTTTCAGAATGGGAATCCACATCTTAGATTCTCCTGTGTTCTTCCTCAGGGTGAACTGGTAAGAAAGCTGAAAGAAGAGAAGGCTCCCCAGGTGGATGTAGACAGAGCTGTAGCAGAGCTCAAGGCTCGGAAGAGGATCCTAGAAGCCAAGGTGAGTCTGAGAATTTAATCTGTGGTCTGGAGGGTTTTGCATGAGCATACTTGAATTCCTACAGTCAAGTGGTGGTGTTTTCTTTAAATGCATACGTTTGAAAGAAGAGGTGGAGCTCGGTGAAAGCTTCTCTATCTCACTAACAGAAATTTGTCAATAAAAGATACTACCTCACTCAGTTTGTCTCTGTACATTTATGCTAGACTGTCTTGACCAGTAGATGCTATGTTCCAATCTACTTTTTTAACATAGGATTTATGTTGTTATTGTATCAGCATGGGACTCTGTCATCTCTTACCTTTAATTATAAAATGGTCAGTTCAGTGGCATAAATGGCAAAGCTAGTGATTGAGACCACTTGATAACTTTCCTTTCCTTAGTTCGTCCTGTGCGACTGACACATCAAGCAGTCTAGTTCCTCCACTGATTATGGTCACTGGCTCGTGTTACTTCTTTCCAGGTGATGCCAGCACATTCAATATCCTTTGTCGCAGTCTTCTGACAGTTCTTCTTTCGCCTTCCTCGCTTTCTCTTTACTTCCTTATTGTTTGTGCCACAGAGATTCAAGAGCCTTTCACCATTGTCAGTTTAGATGCCTTCCATGCTGTGCGCATAACTCCTTCCCAGCCAATAGAGTTGTTGTATAACTTGCAGTCAACTTAAAAATCACATGTTCTAAACAAATATCTTTCTTCCCTACATTGCTGATAACAGCTTAAATTATCAATAGTGAAAGAACTTTTAAAATACAATGTCTGCGTCACACTTCCTTGTTTACTTTTTGCTTTCTGTCAGCTAGGAAAATAAAACCCCTGTAAAGTCACTTTATATCTGTTTCACTTTCAGAGTCTTTCCACAGTATTTGAGTTACAAACCTGGCAGGGGAGATTTTTGTTTAAAAACAGTTCTGTTCACTGTAGCTTAATGCATTTTTAAAAAATATTTCCAGTGACTGTAGTTTTTTTCTAAATGGAAGGCCAAATTTAAGTTGTTTGTTTTTAAAATACAGTTCTGTTCTGAAAAGGGGCTCTAAAAATAACATTCTGGGGTTACAAGTTTATTGTCTTGATTTGCTCAATATACGAGTAAAATTACATCTTCCCCACTCCCCCCCAGCCAGTTCTGCAAACTCACCTGGAGATCTAAGAGCAGGTTCTGGGTACTTTCTGGCTTGTATGTTACCAGATTAAAATAAAAATAAAAATGGGGAAATTCTGTTGTTAGATACATTTGTGTAACCTTATTGTCTTCAGTGGTGGAGTACGTAAATGGAGGGCGGAGGCTGTTCCTATGCTTGGAATTCCGCTGGTAATTACAGCCCCAGAATCAAATCTGAATAATTCAGTTAGTTCTTCAAAGCAGGCCAGATTGAGAAGTTATTTGTCTCAAGTCAGCAGCTATGACTGGAGATGCGAAAGGAGGCAATCTGAGTAAGACTGAGTCACTTTTCAGAGTGGAACCACGCTTTAAAACCCACGATTTGCTCTTGGCTAGTCTCAGTTACAGTGACTAATTTTTTTAATCTGTTCTCTGGTATGTCTTATAATCCTGGCAAACTTCATTTAGAGAAGCAGAGAGTCAGGTTAGGAGTCTTGGCTCCCCTTTCAGCCACGCCTTTTTCATGGGAAAGGCATGTGTAGGATCTGAGTGCAGCAGCCTGTTTGTCAGTTACTCAACTTGTGTGGGCTGAATTCATATTCATTCCAGGATGACCTTGCAACAGCAGCATGCGTCCTTGTCAGCACAAGTGTTGATTATTGTCATTCCTGTTTGCAAGGCTTCCTCCGGTGCACGTCCATTAGTTGGGAAAAGGTGCATAAAAGAGCAGATGCCATGGTCTGTGATGCGCTTTTCATGGCTGTGAATTTAGTAGGGCCCTATTGGCCTGAAGCTAATGGGAGCTGCAGGTGCTTCAGTATTCCTGAAAATGAAGCTTCTTTTGTTTATATGCTTAAATGTGGGTTTAGGTACCTAACTGCAAGCACCCAAGTTTGGAAACATTGGCCATACCTCTTTTAGTGATATAAGCCAAAGAACTTTGAGAATAAAAGGTTTTGATTTAACCTTGCCAGAGTACCTTAGTCCACTTTATATAGTTGTTTTAGAAACAAAACATTCTGTAAGTCATTTGTCGGAATAGATTCATTTGCTAAAATGTCTTAATGGGGGAAAAAACCACTGTCAATAATGAATAGGGTGGGTGCTCAGATATCCCAGCGATAGGCTTGTTATAAGCATCTATATTAGTTAGGTAGACTGAAATTCCTATACACTTGTTTAATGAAGAGTGGATGTTTTCTATGCATATCTTTTATCACAATGTGCATTGATAATAGTTCATTAAAACTTAATGGGGAAAGCGACATCTAAGACGTATGTTCTCAGTCTAAACGGTTGATTTTTTATTACCAGCATCATTTTACAGTAATCATGGAATACATGCAATTGTATTTGCTTTGTCTGAAATTTAAATTCAGATAACAAGAAACATAGTCCTAGTCTTCAGTCAAATGCTACCATTAGACATCTGATACATATAGCTTATATTATGTTCATAGAATATCCGGGTTGTAAGGGACCTCAGGAGGTCATCTAGTCCAACCCCCTGTTTTGGTTGTACCAAAACCCCAAGTTTCTCAGAAGAAGTGTGCTTTAGAAATAGTCATTGCTTGTTGTACAGATGGCTAGGAAATTTCTCCTCAACATATCACAATATGGATGCTCTTCAGAATCCTCATTATCAAAATCCAGGTAGCATCCAAAACCTCCCAATACTTGTGCAAATGTTCAAGCTCACAGAGCCCACTTTTCAAACTTGGTGGCTAAATCTGACATTTGGGCATTCACGTTAACAGTTAGGACTGTACCTTCCAGTTTGAACATCCTCATCTGGGAGGTGCCTGTGAAGGCTACTTTCAAACAAAAGTCATGTTGTCCCATAATGGTGAATGAGGGAGGATTCATTTTACTGCCAGTAACTGGAGCCGTTGTTTATTTTCTCCCTGCGTGTTTTACAGGAGCTGGCTTTACAGCCCAAGGATGACATTGTGGACAGAACTAAAATGGAGGACACTCTGAAGCGGAGGTTTTTCTATGATCAAGCTTTCGCTATTTATGGAGGTACAAGCTTAAACCAATTTAAATTCTAGTCCCCTGAGGGTAGAGTGTCTCTACACAATTGTGAAGTACCATGTTCATCTGAAATGCTACGTTGTTGATGATGATGATAATTAGGATTCCGTGTCTGTCATCGAGGTCGCGGAAGTCATGGATTCCGTGACTTTCCGCAACTTCTGTGACTTCTGCGGCGGCCAGTGTGCCTGACCTCAAGGCCACCCAAGCAGCTGGCTCCAGGGCCAGCCACACCGGCTATTACTGGAGCAGCTCTGCAGCCAGCCACACTGGCTGCTGCTGGAGTGGCCCTGGGGCCAGCCCGTGCAGGGATCCCTTGGATGGCTGGAGCAGCCACTGCTCTGGTGGTCCCTGGCAGCTGGTGCTGCATCTGGCCCCAGAAGTAGCCCACAGGGGGTCGCCCCCGCTTCGGGACATGCCCCTCTGCAGCAGCCCTCCCAAGATTGAGTCAGGCGTATTTATAGTAAAAATCATGGATCGGTCATGGGTGTGAATTTTTGTTTATTGCCCGTGACCTATCCATGACTTTTACTAAAAATACCCATGACTAAATTGTAACCTTAATAAAAATACTATGAAACTTCATTGGGGTTTTGGAAAGTTGGCTTTACCGAGGCTTGAAACTTCTTTCAAGTATCTGTGGGTGCGAGTTCCGTCTTGTGATTTTTTGGAATGCAAATAGGAAGATCAGAGAGAGGATGTAAGCTGTCCAGGGAGCTAATGGAAATAGGGTGGCTGGGGATTGTTATAAAGCCAAGTGATTGCCCTCTTTCTCTGAACTTTCCGGCCAAGTTAATGTTAACATCACTCAAATACTATATTCCGCTACTGCTTTTGATCCTTTTACTGCAGTGAAAGTCTTGTCAAGGAGTTACACTGAGCAGGTGGCTAAATGTGGCAGTCAGTCCTTTTCAGATAACCAGATGAGTATGCTTTAGAGCAATGGTTCTCAACCAGGGGTATGCGTAAGCTATGCAGAAGGGATTCATCAATTCATCTTGATATTTGTCTAGCTTTACAGCAGGCTGTATAAACAGCACTAACCAAGTCAGTACAAACTAAAATTTCATACAGACAGTGACTTGTTTATGCTGCTCTATATACTATTCACCAAAATGTAAATACAATATTTATAGTCCAGTTGATTTATTTTTAATTGCATGGTAAAAATGATAGTCAGCAATTTTCAAGTAATAGTGAGCTGTGACACTTTTTCGTATTTTTATGTCTGATTTTGTAAGCAAGTAGGGTTTTAAGTAAGGTGAAAGTTGGGGTACTCAAGACAAATCAGACTCCTGCCAGGGGTACAGTAGTTTGGAAAGGTTAAGAGCCACTTCATTAGAATAGTGCTGTATGTCAGGCTCTGTGTCTTTCCTGTGTGACCTCAGATTCCAGAGTAAATTTTCAGTCTGGGCCTTTCTGCTCTTTTCTTTCTTTGTAGCGTATTTGCTACTCTCCTTTCATCGTCCAGTATAAACTGTTGGGTGTATGTAGGATGCATTCTTATACAGTGCAGCTTCCCCACAGAGTATACCTGTGTCCATCTTCTCTCTGTATTCAGCTCCCGCCTTCAAATACATTTCTTCCACACACTCTCCAGGAATAATCCGCTGGAGGGGGAAGGGTGGGTTGTATAAGTATAGAACATGTGTCTGAATCTGGTTGGGTTTTGGCCACAAGGCTGGTCACCTAGTGCATTGTGGGACTGAACTGTGTTAACTTTCTCACCTACGGCCCAATTCTTTTAGGTACTGAGCACTTCACCATTGTAAGCTTTCAAAGGCAGAGCCTGTTTCACTCTAGTTCGTACAAAGCAGCTCGTACTCACGGGGTGCTCAATAAATAACCCTGGACTGACACTTAAAAATTGACACATTGTAGTTGATGGTCTTTGGAGTTTGTTTTTTTCTTTAAATTAAAACAAAACTGCTGTGTAAGATTGCGTGACCCATATTTTACTTCTCTTGTAGGCGTCAGTGGCCTGTATGACTTTGGGCCTGTTGGCTGTGCGTTGAAGAACAACATTATCCAAGCTTGGAGGCAGCACTTTATACAGGAGGATCAGATTCTGGAGATAGACTGCACCATGCTCACCCCTGAGCCCGTTCTGAAGTAAATATGGGCCCCTCTCTCTTGCAGTGTGTGTTCATTTCTGGTCATACTAGATTTCTTCGCGAGCCCTTGTAAAAACAACCACAGGAATATGAGACTAGGTCACCCAGTTTGCTACCCTGCAGAATATCTAGGTGGCTGCACTTAGTTAGTTAGTAGAAACTGCTGTTCAAGTAGATATCTACAGAAAATTTCTACATGGGCCCCATTGAGAGCCCCACAATCTGTAATGGATTCACCCTCATTACCCCTCTGTGAGTTAGGGTAGTGCTCTTATCCCCATTTTACAGATGGAGGAACTGAGTCACAGAGACTGTAACTTGCCTAAGGGTCTCACAGGAAGTCTGGCAGAGCAGGGACTTGAACTCAGATCTCCCAAGTTCTAGACTAGTGCCCTAACCACTGAACATTGCTTCCTCTTCACGTGGAAGCGTGGCAGAAGCCACCACTATCCGTTGACAGTACAACTATAGTACAAGTGAATGGTACCTGCCATGGAGACTGAAGTCCTTTGTTTATCCACAGCACAGGTAGAGCACAGAAAGCAGCAGAGTAATAGGCCTCCTACCGCTCCCGAAGTGTGCCTCAGCCATGCCCTGGAGGCAACACCTCGAAGGGTGAGAGTGTAATTCAGTCTCCATACCTCTCCCGTCCCTAGCACCTCTGCTAAAACCGCCAGCCTGGATGCTCAGTATGCTCATGGCTGTGTGGTATGGTGTGGATGCTTTCTGGGAATTGGACTGAGACCACTGAGATGAGTCACGGAGTCAGCACTGGATAGTAAAGATTTCACCTGGTAACAGCTTGAGTCACACTCAAACCAACGACAGAAGAGTGAGTGTCCAAATGCCACAGCTAGTCACGTGACTCATCAAGTTCCCTCCATAAATGCAGCCTTATCTTGCTCCAGTAATTATGCAGTAAACCAAAGAGAACATGGTGCTATTTTATTGTCCCAACATATGAACCTAAAATGGATTCAGGGGGTATCAGGCTTTCTCAGGGATCCTTATGGCCACAGACCATTTCTAAATGAGGAAACTACTAATTACAGGTCTATAAACTGAAGCAAGAATGAGCCTGCACTTTGGTTGCTTGATTTAGAGGAGATTTCTTTAATGTTGGTCTTCATTGTGGGCTCACAGGCTACTCTGGTGCTGTCAAGTGACAATATGTGCTTCTAAAGTAGTGTCTTACGTCCCAGGACCTCTGGCCATGTAGAAAAATTTGCTGACTTCATGGTGAAAGATGTGAAAAATGGGGAGTGTTTTCGTGCTGATCATCTCTTAAAAGGTACGTTCTGAGGCCAGGACTGGCTGCGAGATTCCTTGCGAGTGCTTTGTGCTCCGTAGGGGAATGCCCTGCTTATGAGGAAAGACAAGATGACCTAGTAAGTCTCTTGCATATTAATGTCTGTGGTTCACTAAGGGAGACATTCACCCAGTTTAGGTGACCCTTGCAAGCCCTCCACCCCGTTTAAACATTGTCTTAAGGTCTGAAGTGATGCATGGAACCTCTGCAGTGGAATGACTTTCACCTAATAGAAATACTGTACAACAAAGATCTTTTTTTATTTTCTAATAATTCATAAATTAAGCCAGAAGGGATCATTGGATTATCTAGTCTGGCTTCCTGCATTACAAGTCTGACCTTCTATCTAACAAATCTAAACAAAGTATGTAAAGGCCATGCTTTGGTCTTGCTTTTCTTATTGTTCTGGTGTTGGCTGACACTTGCTTTTTGATCATATCTCAGGTTAAATTTACTAGAGAGATGGTTGCAGGACAAAGCTGCTGGACTGCACTTGTTTCATGAAAGAGGCATTTCAAGGGTGCTGTTGAGCTTTATATGCTCAGATTCTAGCCTACATTTGGGGTGTTAAACATGTACCCTGGGCATTTTCTCAGGTTGCAAAATCAGTGTGATTCTTTACATTGACTTGGATTAAACAAACCATGCAAGCCTAGACGTTGGAAATGGAACAGATCTGCATCTTGTCCATCACCTGGTCAAGTGAAGGATGGGTGTAATCTAACTTTAAATGGCTCATGCCAAAGGGGCTTCCATCATTCCCCTGGTGATACTGTTCTGCATTTAATAGATATTAACATTAAGAAATGGTCTCGGAATATTCAACTTAAATATTTTCTTTGCCTTTATGTAACATGCTAACCAAGAGTGTGTATGTCCCCTCTATGGCTGATCCATAGGGGAAAGCCACCTGTGTTACTATCCACTAGTGGACCAAATCATCGTGCTCAAGTGGTAGAGATATGTAGTTTGGATCTAGAGGTCCTGGGTTCACTCCCCACTGATAACTTGCCTTGTGGAGGGTTGCTACACTTTATAAGAAAAGAGAAGACTGTACAAACCAATAGCAGGGAATTCATATGTATGTGCACAAACATGCGATAGAAGGAAAAGCCTTTCTGAAACAGGAACAGATTTCACTCACGCTTCCAGTGCCTTACCCAGAGTGGGTTTAAAATAAGAGGCGGAGGAGGAAAGAGTGACCAAGGTACTGTTTGCTAAATATACACAAAATACCCTATCATGTCCCCCTTCAACAAGAAACTAAAGAATGTCAGAAATAACAAATTGGAAACACTGGGCCACATCCTCAGCGGGCATAAATCCACATAACCCACTGACTGCAATGGAGCTACAGTGATTCACATGAGCTGAGAATCTGGCCTGTTGCATTTTGTCCGGTGGGAATGTACATGTACTCACATGCTTTGTAATTCTCTTGATTCATTTAGTTTACGGTTAGAGTGGTTCAGTGAGATTGCTCCAATGTGAACTGATTCCCTACTTCCAATGCTTACAGCTCACTTACAGAAGCTGATGTCTGACAAGAAATGTACAGCTGAGAAAAAGGCAGAAATGGAAAACGTTTTAACGCAGGTCAGTGCTTGAACAGAGGATGCTGAAAACATTATAGATGATGTGGCAGAGATGAGGTGCGGTACAAACACCCAGGAATGGCATCCTGGCCCATCTCCCTAAAAGAAGCAGGACATGCCGCTTACCGCATCTGTTGTTAACTTTCCACTGGGCACGGTTTTTTCAGGCAGACATAAAGGCTGTAGCCATAGACGCAAATGTCCAAATCAAGCGCATCTCCCTATATGCCCATCAGACTTCTAAATATTCTTGTTAAGGCGCTGCTTTCCTGAAAGGAAGTGTTGTATTGGAAAACAGCTCAGAGGGCCCTGTCTTCATCAAAGCCTCTATAGCACCACTTTGTGACCCAGGGCAGGGTTTGTGACCCTTGCTCAGATGTCTGCACCCCATGTGTCCATTACCCCATCAGGCTGACTGTGCCTCTATGTACAGGGGGGTTTTTTTGGTTAAGCAGATCCACCATCTATTGCTCTTCAGAGAGAGACTGGTGTCATGCATGCTTCTGCAGCCAGACGGTTGCAGATCTGTCCAGAGAGCATCTTTGTGGCCAGCCTAGTGAGGAGGCTTGCACCCCTGTTGAGCCCTCCGGCCCCCACTCATACGCAAGGCTCGGTCATTTGGGCCTGGTGCAAGGGACATGAATTACATCTGTAAGGTTTGGTGGTAGCTTCTTAAATAACTTTTGTACTGGATCAAAACCTGTGGTGGTGTCTCAACACTTGGGAATTGTTTCTCTGTAGAAGATTCCCTGTGTGCAGCTGCTCTTGTTTACCATTAGAATGGTTAGTGCTGCAGGCTAACATTCCTGGGCTGCCGTGTATAGAGGTTTGTCTTCGTGTAGTTGTTTTGTTTCTTAATGTTCGTTCCTATGGCTTTTAGAAAAAATGCTTCCAGAGCCGCACACTATAACTCTCTCCAGATATAGTACTGTGTATCTCAGTATATTAGATCAGAGTCCTGGTCAGTAACTCTTCTACAGTACTGTGCTCAACTTTGACCCTGTTACATTTGTCCCTTTGTGCTGGCCCCTGCTGTAGCTAGAAACTTGATGTAAAGCAGGTGCTGCTCTTAAAATGTTAGGGAGGTTCCTATATTAATAGAGTCTGTCTGCTCCTAGTCTGGGAGGTCTCTCTGGTATGCCAGAGATCACAGATGTTAGAAATGGACAAGGCCTGTTTGATCACCAAGTCCAGTTCTCAGTTATCTCTGCCACTGTGAGGTATGGTTATCTTGATAGAGGATCTGTCTAATATTGAACATTACAGGTTAAAATGTAGTCGTCTAGCAGTTCTTTTAAATCCATCTCTCTCTCACAGCTGTCTGGGATCTCCTTGTGCTCTGGTTGATAGGAGAGATAGGAGGAGGCAGGGCCCTGTAAGGGTGCAACATCTCACTCTCAAAAACCTCCAGTTAACAAATTGCTGTTAGATCTAGTAGGCAGTCGGCTTGTGGAACCTCTTTACTGCTGCAGTCAGCTGCTCTGCTGCAGATCTGCTCTGCAGCGCTGTAATGCAAGGTGTGACGCTCGGCATGTGTTGTGTCTGGTGCACCAGGTAATTACAGGGTTGTGGAAGGAAGAAGACATGAAAGGAAGCGAAACATTGCAGAGATTGTAGTTCACTTTCTTCTTCTCCCTCCCAGCAGTTCCTTTTTTCCGCCTCCCTTCTGCCTTGGCTGGTTTGATTGGAACTGTTGAGGAGGAGGTTCTCTGTAGGTGGTGTTGCCATCCTAGTGACTCTGTTCCCACTTCATACCCAACCTCAGAGCTTATAGTCCTAAAAAGATTGCAGGCCTTGAAAGGCTCTGGGCTGCAGCTAAGCCATAGACCACAATGTTAACATGGGCCCATAATTTTTCAAAACACGTTTTCCCATCCCTGCTACAAACCTTAGCCCTCACCTCAGATAGAATACTGGGTTCCAGTCCTATAACAATCTCTTCCAGTGTGTTTCTGACCTCATGTCTAATAATAGATGGGAAGGGGGTGAACCATCTCTGCTCTAACCTTGTCTTGTAATTTTAAAATAACCATCCTTGTGTTTTGTTGCTAGTTGGACAACTACAGTCAGCAAGAGCTCGGCGACCTCTTTGTGAATTACAACGTGAAGTCTCCTGTCACAGGAAACGACCTGTCCCCTCCCGTGTCTTTCAATCTGATGTTCAAGACCTCCATTGGGCCTGGAGGAAACATGCTAGGGTAGGTAGCAGCCTCCTGCGGCCCATTTTCTTTTGGCATGTGGCTAAGAGTGACCATAATTTTCCATTGCCCAGGATTGGAAATGAGATCTGTACGAAACCGAAAACAAACCATGTTTCATCTCATGCAGCCTTTCCTCTGCAATTCACTCCTGCCCAGTCTTTTCCCCAGGCTGCGCTCGAGCTGCTATTGCAAAATAGACTCATGGACTCTTAAGGCGAGAAGGACCATCACTGCTGTAGCGGCCCATGCAGTTCTTGTACTCCTGCTCTATTTGAGAAGCTGTAGTGACTGGTGGATGGAGGCTGAACGGTATGGCATGGGGCAGCAAGACCCCGTGAATTGCAGCAGGGAGGTCTGGCACCTGTGCAAGGCCTGAACTGTTCCCCATATAACAGAACCTTATTGGTTCCACAGGTGTCTGTGATCTCTGTGACTAAGCAGGAAGGGGCATGGAGCTAGTCTCTCGTAATGTTAGTTATGTAGTAAAGGTAGCCATCCTGTGTGGTCCTTGGCTGCCATCTTGGTGGTTGCACCAAAGATTGAACTGTGGACCTCTGGAGCGAAAAGCCTGGGCTGCTATGGCTTGAGCTAAAGATTCAAGTTCTCTAGCTGAGGCTGTAACAGACTCCTCCTCCGTGGATTGGCCCAGAGAGGGACATGGACACCCATTCACCAGTGGGCTGTGTAAGCATTAGAACCGGAAGCTTTAAATGATCTTAGAAAAAGATGAGGCCTTGGCTAATTGGTGTGTGTCGTTACCCTGGGAGGGTTCTGTAACTGCTGGGGTTCATAAGGGCAGCATTGCTGGACTTGCTTCACTTTGATATGCGCCCGTATTGGAGGGGTACAGAGAGGATAAGCATGACCCTGAATTTATAAGAAGAGCGCAAGGATCAGAAAGGTGAGGGGACCATCCCCTGTTCTCCTTGAACCCTACATGCAGCACCTCAGTCAGCCTTTGCTCCTCTAAAGAAAACTAGTCTTGATGCTTGTTTATAATCTGGGATTTCTTGATGAACTCCGCATTGTTGCTGCTGCTGAGAACCACAGAGCATGTTCCTTTGATGTTTTGTGCCTGGAATTAGAGACCTTCGATAAAACAAGACTTCTCCATTTTTGCATCGAAACAAAGTTTGTCTTGCTTCCCCCTCCATTCACCCATCTATGTCTTGTTTTTTTTTTCCAGCTATCTGAGGCCAGAAACTGCACAGGGAATTTTCCTCAACTTCAAACGACTTTTGGAATTTAACCAAGGCAAACTGCCTTTCGCTGCTGCCCAGATTGGAAATTCCTTCAGAAACGAGATCTCGCCCCGTTCTGGCCTCATCCGAGTCAGGTACTGCAAACCTTCTCCCCCAACAGAACGTCTGGCAGGTGATCAGCTGCCTCTGGGGAAATTGAAGCCCCCCTGGCCGGAGTGTCTTTCACTGATTTCCCTTCCACCCTGCTCTTTGGGAGAATGTCTTGTGCCCTGTAAAAGCCTCCTAATAGCTGCATAATAAATGCCTTAAAAAAGTAATCAGAGTTCACTGGCAGAGAGTATCTTGGTTATGAGACTCTCAGACACTGATAAGAATTTTATTAGGCATGAAAACTTGGCATTAAAACCTGGTTAGACCTTGGGTAGGTTTGTGGGGTTTTTTAGTTTTTGAGGGGTTTTTTTGGTCTCAACCTTAGATCATATGACAAAGAACAAACAGGGACTTTATCTCTTAGATAAGGTGCTATGGGACATTAGTCAAGAGATCGTCAGATCTTCAAAGCCTTCAGCTTATGAGAGATGGCATCTGAAGCGGGTACAATATTCAATTTCTCTGCTCTAGAATGCACTAGGAGTACCTCCTAAAATGTTCATGAAGTTTCCAGGGACTTCAGTGCGTGAGAGATTTTGCAACTAAAGCTTTGAGGAATTTAACCTTAAGCTGATCGCTTTGTGTGTGACTAGATTTTTTTAAAAACAGAGAGAGAAGCCTGCCCATCTGACAGAGCTCATAAAAGCGTGGTAGGGAAACCAAAAATGGACCCATTTCACTTCTTAATAATGGCCTTAATATTGAAACTGTGTCTTTCTCTGTAGATACTTTGTCCCCTGGTATGTTTGGCATTGCAGCTCTGGTTCACAGACCCGGATTCTGACCTCTGATTTGAAACTTCTTTAGCTTCCGATTGATGTCAGTGGAGTTACTCTGCAGTTACACACAGTGCATGTTGTAAAATTGATAACTGATTAACATAATGACATTTTATGGCATTAGGGTGCAGTGGCATTACTAGCACTGAGATTTTTTCAGCCCTCTTGTTCTTTTTATTACGTCTGTAAACTGGCAGTTCTTGCCACCAAAACCCTTTTCCAATACAATATAAATTATAGGCTGGTAACACTTTCATAGGAAATTGTGCTGTAATTTTCTGCAATAGAATAACATCCTGGGGCTTACAAAATACACTTAAAATCTTTAGTGATCATACAAAACTCTTTATCAGGAACCTTAAAAGAAAGAGAAATTCCCTGCTAAGTAATTTGAGGTACTGAGGTTAAGAAAGACCTAATATATATATATAGTGAAACAATAATGTAAAAGAGAACATACACCATTGTTGAACAGGCGAGTTTGCTACATGTTGCTATCTTGGTGCTTCTGTTGTCTGAGGCTGTTTCAGTTAAACACGATCTTTGAGATGAGATCCACATTTGGGGAAACACGCCAGCATTGTCCACCATGAGTGCCTGAAGTTTAATGCCGGTGGCGGCCCCCGGCGCGCTGGGACCGGGTTCTTCTTGGAGTCGGGTTGCTTGGGAATGCAGCCCAAAGCTGGTGGTAAACTCCATCTAAGGCTAAATACTGGCACGAAACCGTAGTCAACAAGTACCGTAAGGGAAAGTTGAAAAGAACTTTGAAGTTTAATGTATTTACTCTGTTTTACTCAAACCAATTGCAAAAGTATCTTGCATGACAAGAGCCTTCGTTGTAAACACTTCAACAAAAGGCCTGGTTTTCAGAGGAGTGAGCTACCTGCCATGTCTGCTGAAGTTACTGAGCACCCACATCTCCCATGACAACCAGAAGTCAGGCTATTTAGGCATGTAAATATGGACTTAGGTACCCAACCTTAGTCACCCAGTTCTGAAAATGAGTCTCTGTTGTTTCCCTGGTGCAGCCATCTCAATGGCATGCAGTTAAAATTTGGTTTGTTGAGTCGGGGATCATGGACCATTTCTTAGTTTATGATGCCATGCGGAATACTTTTGCCATCTCTTTGCTTGTTTGCAGTAAAGCACAATAAGAAAACAAATGTTTATTCTTAGACTGCCTGGGTTGAATGCTGGAAAACCTTGCTGTTGTAAATGTCTCCTACCCACTTAAACAGAATGGTGCTGGAGCTTTCAGTATTGCATTTTGAAAGATGTACCATGAGGGGCTTCCCCCACCCCCAAATAAAGCTTTCTAACTAGATCTCACAACATTATCGCGTTGAGACCAGGTCATAACCTGGGTGGGAGACCTCCAGAGGACACAGATGATTTAGGAAAGGATTTGGGTATTTCAGTGTGTGGTGGTGTTCCATCTGATGCAGTGATGTGATAATCAAGGCCTAAAGCAGTGGTTCTCAAACTTTTGTATTGGTGACTGACCCCTTTCAATAGGCAAGCCTCTGAGTGTGACCCCCCTTCCCTTATGAATTAAACTTTTTTTTTAAAAAAAAATTAACACTATTAATAATTCTAGAGTGAAGCATGATTTGGGATGGAGGCTGACTGCTCGCGACACCCCCATATAATAACCTTGAAGTTTGAGAACCCCTGGCCTAAAGGCTTCCAAGAGAAATTGTAGGTACTTTTTAATAGAAGCCAAAGGGGGGAAAAAACTTCCAACTTCTGAAGAAAAGTTGCGTGCTTTTCTAATCTCTGTCTGATCCCTTGGTACTGCACTTGGTGTTTAAACTCCTGATTTGCATTTTTAACAGGCTAGAGCACATTTAAAAGGCTGGTGGGAAAGGTTCTTCCTGGGAAGTGTGACGGTGGTTTATATGCAAAATATGCATTAATGCTAGCATGTGGCTCTGTGTTCTGTATAGAGAATTCACCATGGCAGAAATTGAGCACTTTGTGGATCCCAGTGAGAAGTATCACCCCAAGTTCCAGAGTGTGGCAGATCTCCACATCCTTCTGTACTCCTCCAAAGCCCAGGTCAGTGGGCAGTCCGCCCACGTGATGCGTCTAGGAGATGCTGTTGAGCAGGTAATGTTACTCGCGTGACCATTCACAACTTAATTCTATAGCATGCTTGCAGGGGTAAATTCATTCCAAACTTCTAAATCAGGAGTATCTTCCTGGAGTTGAGTTACTCCACATGGGTGCCTGTGAGATCAAAATCTGGCCTTCATCAGTACTGAAGCGACACAGCCAGGTAGCACTGTTGCATAGGTTAGGCTTCCAGGTTAGTTTTTGGGAGAGGGAGCACATCGGGGGTACAACACTCGTTGAAAGGCTGGGGGCAGCCTGAGAATCCAGACCCTCTTTTTGGCATTACCTGGCACCAATACGCTGTGTGTTGGGTTTGAATCCCCAAAACCCTGATTCTTCATCCGAGTGAGTTAAAGAACGAACACGACTGGTCACCTAAAAATACACACTGAATGATATAATACAGAAACCCATTTTGATTGGAAATTCTTTAGATTGGGGGGCCATCTTTTTGTTCCTCTGCGCAGAGATTAGCACAATGGGGTCCTGGTCCGTGACTGAGATTGATAGGCATTACCACAATGTAAATAACATGCGCTGTTGTGTACGAGTACACGGTTATGTCTGTACGTGTTGAAGACTTTTTTGTACAATTCCTTGTGGATACTAGATGTTCGTAACCGAACGTTGGTGGCTGTGTCTTATTGATGGTATGAGATGACTGGTAGCATACGGGGAGGGGTTTGTCTTTCAAATTAATAAAAAAAAGAACAAAACAACCTCACACCATCTGTCAGTATGATAATTAAAGATGATTCATCAATAACTCTGCTCAAATTCCCAGCAACCAAAATGATCTCCCGTTGGTGGGGCCAGATGTGATGGGGAGGAGTTAGAAAACTTTTGTAGACTCTTTCCCTAGCCCCTCTTTTTCATCTTGGCCTCTACATACTTTGTTCTTTAGGGCCTGATGTGAACCCTTTGGACTCAATCCATTTTTTAATCTGGGCCAGAATCTTTCCTCCTCAGCTCCTCCAGACCCTCTTATCTTGTTAATCATTTTTCTTTGAACTCTCTCCATTGTGTGGCCCATGCATTGAGCCTGGTAGGCATGGATTCCAAACTGTCTTACAGGCATTCCAAAACACCCCCCCGAGGTAGCTTTGTAGAAACACCATTTTGAAGGTGGAAAATCAAGCGCAGAGAGGCCAAATGATCCTCCCAAGGTCCCACAGCAAAGAAAAGGCAGTACCAGGAGCAGAGCCCGTGAGTCCTGACTCCCAATTTCCCTGTCGTAATCATTAAAATTTCCCTCCGTAATCTATGGAGTTACACTTCTGAACTTCAATATTTGAAGGCGGCCTTTTCATAGATTCCAAGACCAAAAAGGATCTTTGTGATCATCTGGTTCTGACTTCCTGAGTAACACACATCATGCAACTTCCCCAAAGTAATTCCTAGAGTGCCTCTTTCAGCAAAACAGCCACTCTAGATTTAAAAATTGCTCATGATGGAGACTCCATCATAACCCTTGGTAAATTGTTCCAATGGTTAATTACTCGCACTGTTAAACATTTACACCTTGTTTCCAGTCTGAATTTGTCTTGTTTCAACTTCCAGCCATTGGTTCATATTATACCTCTCTCTGCTGGACTAAAGAGCCCATTGTCAAATATTAGTTTCTCTGAGTACTGTGCAAAGACGGGGTATGGTATTCTGCTACATGGCAAGCTCAGTAGTTCGTCACAAATGATGCACTTGCAGCACTTCCATTGGGAGATTTTACTGCGCAGTACAGAGATTTTGCTGTACTGAGCTCATGATGCAGTGGGTTTGAGGAAACCTATAATATCTCCGTTTACCACATGCAGCAGCAAGAAGGTGTCCCTCTAAAGGGAGGTAGTATCTGCTGTCTCCAGTCTTTCTGAGGTGGCAAGATGATGTGGAAATTAACGAAGTGTGTGTATGTCTCTCTCTCTCTAGGGTGTGATCAATAACTCTGTACTAGGTTACTTCATTGGCAGAATCTACCTCTACCTTACCAAGGTTGGTGTATCCCCAGATAAGCTGCGCTTCCGACAGCACATGGAGAACGAGATGGCTCATTATGCCTGTGACTGCTGGGATGCAGAGTCCAAAACATCCTATGTAAGTTGCAGGATTAAGCCTACCAGTAGGGTCTAGAGTCGCACTTTCCTGTGCACTGATATGTTCCTAGCCTAGCACGCCACTGGTAAGATGGTCTCCCAACTCTGATTACTAAAGTGAAGAAATTCAACAGGTAGGTTTAAGGCTGGTTCTCCTCTCTGTTCAGCTTCATGCTCGCACAACTCCTTTGACTACAGTGGAGTCACTCCTGTTTTATGACTGCTGTAAGGGGAACATTTGCTGCCGCACAGAAGGGAACACGTGATGTAAACCTTAGTCGGAGGAAGGATACAAGTGGCATGTGGATGAATTGCACCCAGTGAGAAGAGAATCAGGCCCCTGAGGCTTCCAACTTGTTACTCCAATAAAATCAGTGGTGGAGGAGACAGTACTGCTGGAGCTGTGTGCCCAAGGCAGCTTCTTTCTTACTCCATCCTTAGCCCCCCTTTGACTATGAGGACTAAAAAAGGACTCACTCCCTGCTGCTGGGCCAGCTAGTGCTACATGAGCTGTTTTCCCAGGACCTCTGTTCCTATTCCACCCCCGCTTACCCTTTGCTGCTGGAAGAATTTTGTGATGTTGGGACTTAGTGTACACTGTACTTTCCTTTGATTGTTTGTTTGGGCTGTTAAGATCTTGTGTATATATATATTTTAAGGGAACAGAGACGTTTGTTAGGCGTGTAGCAGATCTTTAAACCCCCATTGCAAGTTTTTAGAGAGCTTATTGCTGCTTCTAAAAATCTCGATAGTCATCTTTATATTAGTCAGCAGTGATATTTTTGAATGGAAGCTTCTTGGGGTGCTCTATTGATCAGTTATGGCTACTGGTAAGAGAAGAAGCCTCCAGTGTAAGAGAATCAGATCAAATCCTTTGGCTGGAAATTGGGTAGGGAGAATAAGCAGTTTTTCCCTCTCTTTGCACCTGACTAGTCTTATCAGGTGGGACAGGGTCCACTAATTCTCAGACTGCTAAAACTACTTTGAGAACTCCATGGAGTTGAGTTTCAAGATGGGGTCAGAAGGCCGATGGGATTCTTCCAGCCATTACGAACCTAGGCCCTACCATCGCAGTGAGCATCTCAAGGCAAATTCCTGCGAGAGGTTCTGTTGAAGTCAAGAGGGCCGAACTGGGTAGTTTCTGCATACCCAAGGGAAGACCCATACAGAGCTCATTACAGGATGGGGACTTTAGGAACATAGTACCTAAAGGGACCTCCTCGGTCCTGGAATCTGGTTCTCTGCTCTTGTAGAGTTGGATAGATGGTTCCGTTAATTAGGAGTTTGCTTTAATTTAAGGTATGAGTAAGGATCTCCAGGTTTGACTCTGGGGGTAAAAATACAAGTGTTCTGGCTGAACATTAATCATCTCATCTCCTTATTGAAATATCTGTGGGATTGGCCATCAGTAGAATATCATCACAGCCCACGAATGGATATTGTTGCTGTAGGTAAAATTGTATCATCTTTTAAGCTCAAGAATCGCTGGAGTTTGCCTGAAACTGAATCATCCCTTCATAGAAAAATCCCGTAGAACTGAACAGAGAAGGATTTCTCTGTTCCTACAGAATGTTTAAACTAACTCACAGAATTGTGTAGCAGGGGTATAATTCTACAGGATGGTTTAAAAATTCTGTAGGAAGGCTATCATTGTCTGTTGTGTCTAACGGGTTTTTCTGTCGTGCCCTATTGGTTTCCTCCCTGTGACATTCTGCATGACTTTCCTGCATGGAATGTGTTAGAGCACAGGGATGTCTCTTGTACACTTATTCTCTTTGGGTATGTCTACGCTGACGAAGAGCTTTGTGTAAGCATGAAAGCATCTCTCTCACCAACAGAAGTTGGTCCAGTAACATGTATTACCTCCCCCACCTTGTGTCTTGAATATTCTGGGACCAACATGGATACAACAACGCTGCTTCCAGCACATCTAGACCTACCCAAGCAACCTTTGAGCTAGAGAGCCCAAATAACAATAGCAGTGAAGCTGCACAAGCCTGCCCAGGATCCTGATATGTACTGCAATGGCTAGCCTGTGCTGCCGTGGTATCTGGGCAATCTTTTGAGCCTGCCTGGGCATGTCGGCACATGCTGCGTTCACGCCTCTGACTGCAGGGTAGACATACCCTTTGAGTCCTCCTGTTGCCAGCTGGAATTTCATGCAAGCTGGTTTTGAGTGCGTATATATTTCTTCCCCCACCCCCCCAAACTGAATAGAGAAGAGCCACGTGCCTTGTCTCATTTATGGCCACATTGCAAACCAAACAGCTCACTGGTTTTACTAAAGATTTGGAATTCCTGGGCAGTGCTTGGTGCAAATTAATTTGTTTACAGACTCTTCCTTTCCACACACATGAACATATGCAAGGGAATGCTTCAGTCAGTGGTGAATCGTATGTTACTTAGCAGCTCTTAAGCATCTTTGACTGTTGTAATGAGGCAAATTGGCTACTCTCCCCCAACCTCATGAAGTGATGAAAGCCCCAATGATACCCAGTTACTCAGCCCATCTCATGCACGCTGATGTGAATGTAAAACACGTACGCTGTTACCCAGATCCTCAGCTGGCGTAAGTCTGTGTAGTTCCGCAGCGTCAGTAGAGAATCTGGCCCTGCGTGTAGATGCACCTTGTATATTACATAACTGGTTACTTCTTGATTAGGGAGGAGCTGGTGAAACTAGTGCTGCTTATCATAACAGAGCTAATTAGGTAGAAAAACCCAGCCCTGGGAGCATGACGGGCTTAGGGGCAAACAAACATGTTTGATGGTTAAGCGGACAAAAAGACAGACTGTTAAAAGCTTCCACTTTTGCTTTTCTAGGGTTGGATTGAGATTGTTGGTTGTGCTGATCGTGCCTGCTACGACCTCTCCTGCCACGCCAGGGCCACCAAAGTTCCTCTTGTAGCTGAGAAGCCTCTGAAAGAACCCATATCCTTTGTGAATCAAACCGTTCTCCCTAAAACGAGGTAGCATCTGAAACTGAAATGTCCTAAGGCCTGCACAGGTCTGTTCAAAGTTAGATCTTTAAATGAGTGTCTACATTAAATCAGGAGACCTTGGTGCTCATAGCAGTATAAAGAATATCTTTGGGGCTGATCCAGCAAAAACTTCAGCATATGAGTAACTTTACTCAGGTGAGTAAAGGAAATACAGGTCAAAGTTTGTTTCTGGGCTCCTTGTTTTCAGTTTAATTTCAAGCACAATTTAAACATTACACCAGTTAATTGCAAAAGAACTTTGGAGCGTTTAGAGAAGGGTGTGGACCCATTAAAAGGTTAGCGGGTGTGGTCTGCTCGGATGATTCAACTTGCCAGGTTCTCCGCTGGCTCAGGACCACTGATTTCCCATCCCCCTTTGTTCCCTTCAGTGGGTTAGAAGGGGCTGCTTCCCAGATAGCCCTGGTACCTGTCCGGTGCATTTCCACCAAGGTGGTGAGCTGCAACTGGTTCTGGGTGAGTGGGGAAGGCCTGGTGGGCCTTTTTCTTGAAGATATTGGATTAGATTCTGTTCTTGGGTGCATCACTGTAAATCTGGAGTAATTACACTGAAGCAACTGGTGTCACTCCAGATTACTCAGGTGAAACTGAGATCAGAAATCAGCCCAGTGTGTAAAAATCTTCCTCTTGCTCTAATAGCAACCATATTAGCTGCATGTGCGTGCTGATCTAAAGTACCGATGGGAACTGTTCACTTCCTGCTCTCAGAGCTAAGTTACTCAGTCAGCAGTGAATAAGATGGAATGGCAAAATGTGGGGCCAAATTCTGTAGGTTCTTCAGTTATTTCATTAGTTAATACTGGGTAACAAATGTGTCAACTCGGTGTCCTCTGAGCTCTATTTCCTTAACTGCTCTGTACAAAACAGTCAATGTTGTTCAGTTTGAGGCAAATAAGGGAGCCATTGGCAAGGCCTACAAGAAGGATGCGAAGCTGATACTGGAATATCTTTCCATCTGCGACGAATGTTACATCAGCGAGATGGAGAAGCTGCTGAACGAGAAAGGGTGAGAAGGCACTGGGTGTGGGGCTCAATAAGATTTGCTTAGCAATTACCTATGCCAAGGATACCCAAAAAGCCATGTGAGTAATCTCAGTGCATCCTGCACCAGCCTTGCCCGTAACTGAAGGCCATGATCAAACGGATTATCTGCAGCTTTTACTGCTGGTGGCTCAGTCAGGATGTGATTCTTCACTGATGGGTAGAATGCAGTTGCATGTAAACACTAGGATTATGTGCGCTGATGCTTTAGTTTTAAAAAGTATGTGCATTTACATGCAAACTAGGTGCAGCCTGCTGGCTCCTGGCAAGCTGCTTTTTGGGTCATGGAGGAGGCAGTCCAGCAAGGTACCGAATGTCGCCTGACTTCACTGGGAGAGGAGACTGTTCAACTATGTGTGGATTGGGGCTCATGAGCTGGCCAGCGCTCACAAAGGCAGTCCGCTCTATTTGGAAATAAAAGATGCCTTCCCATGGGAATGATTCATGCCCAGTATGACTTGGTTCATCAGTAGGCTCATAAGAATAAGAACATGAGAGTGGCCAGACTGGGTGAGGCCAATGGTCCATGTAGCCCAGTATCCTGACAGAGGATTTCTGACAGGCCAATGCCAGATGCTTCAAAGGGAAAGAACAGAACAGGCCAATTATCAAGTGATCCATCCCGTCATCCAGTTCCAGCATCTGGCAGACAGGCTTGTTGAGCTCTCATTGCGTAAAATACTGGTGGGGGTAGCATAGGCGGCAGCAGTCAGTCTGACTTCAGGTGCCGTTTGGTTATTGCAGCGCTAGAGAACTGTGAATATGGAGGGGCCGGGCGCTAGAGAACTGTGAATATGGAGGGGCCGGGCGCTAGAGAACTGTGAATATGGAGGGGCCGGGCACAGCCACGTACAAGTAGGTTTTCCAGATGGTGAATTTGGATTCTCTGCCTGACTTCAGAAGCAATCAGCACTGCATTTCCGAGCTGCGTTAGCTTAAAAAAGTAAACAAAGCTGTTGCTCCAAACGGCTTGTGCAGAACAAGTCTTGTGGAGAAACTGAGGCACTGTGCGGGTTTTTTTCCCGGTATTAGAGCCAGTTTGACATTCCTAAAACACTTAAAAAAACAAACTAACCAAAGTGCAAGAAAAACAGTCCTTATAATACATCCTAACCAGGCCTACGAGACTGAGAAATTATCACTGGCTACATTGGTCCTCCAAAAGTCCAAACCAGAAGAAAATTAACCCAATTCTTTAACCCTCCCGTTAAGCAAAGCAATAGCAGCATTTTTCGGAGTATGTGGCTTTTACCACAAATGATGGCAGTGGTTCAGACTCGATGCCCTGACGTGTCCACATTCAGGATGTGCCTCTTTAAACGAAATCTCCGCTGGGAAATAGGTCTCAATGCAGGCACTTGGCAGGTAGCCTTTCATAAATGCACCCATTCCTGTATTACTCACTCTCCTGGAAGCAGTCAGTTTAGTATACCTACGACACCACGGCTGACTCACCAGCATGGGAGCACTGAACCAGCTATGTGCTGAAGTGCCTGTGGTTAGACCTGTTTTATGGATGGTTACGTTCAGATGACTCTCTTCTGTAGGCGGCTGCCCTACAAAATGAGGCAGAGTTTGTACTACAGCTGCAATTTGCCAGCTGGAAGTTTAATAAAATAAATCTTTGCTGTTTGTGAACTGGATATTTAGGGCCAGTGGGAATTCTGCCTGACTGAGGACAGCCTGGGGGGCCAGGAAGAGATTTACTCTCCCTCCCCCAATATATTTTGGGTGTTTGTGGGTTTTTTTAAATCTCCTTCTGAAGCATCAGGGATGGCCATGGCTGGAGATGGGACATTTGAGTGGGGAAGGCCAGCGCTCTGAGGTGACACCATGCAGCCTCTCTCTCGGGTGCTTGGCTGGCTGGTTCTTGTTCTGATGGTGAGTGTGTAACCGATTGCTATATGTGGGATCAGGAGCACTGTTCCCTCTAAGTTGCGTGCTTGTGCACGCGCATAGAGATCCTAAACCCCACACAACAGCAAAACACTGCACACACAAAAATCTGCATAGAAGCACAAAAATTTGCACAGAAGAATTTTTTTGCGCACACAGCCTGTCAAAAATTAGAGGGAACATTGTCAGGAGGGAATTTTCACTGGTCAGATTGGCATTGACCTGATGGGGTTTATTTTTGTCTTCCTCTGCAGCATGTGGGAGCAGGTCACTTGCCAGGATTATCTGGCGGTATTTCACTCATTTCCCCACTATAGCAGGGCCTTAGATACTGGTGCGCCTCAGTCCCTCCTATTCTCTGCATGTGGCACCTGTCTAGTCTCCCGTAGACTGTAATAACCTGGCCTAAGTTAGGTTGTCGAGTTTAATGTGTCAGTGGTGCTAGTGGCCTGTGCTATACAGGAGGTCAGAGCTGGTGGTCGCTTCTGGCTTTGTATTCTGACTCTGATGCTGATTTGGCCCTGTAGCAGCTATGGATTAACTTTTTTGTCCACCTTAAAAGAGTGCGACACCAAAAGCTGTAGAAATCAGTCAAAAGTGGATTTTTGGCTCATCCACTTGTTTGGAAAGCTTTAACAGATCAATAATATCTTTGATTTTTTCCAGTTCCCATGCAGAGGTCAGGTACTCGCCATCAGAACTAAATTGACATGAAAAGTGTGTGTGTGTGTGTGTTATAATACATGAAAAGTCTGTAGCGAGGGAATGTCTCGTTGTCCTGTGGTTAATTTTTCTTTTTATATATTTCATCCTGGAACCTTTCCATACTGTAATTGAATTTGCTCCTGGCTATTAACCACATTGCTTTTATGTTCACCAATGATTATGAAAAATATTATTTTATAACCATAATAAAAATGCTAGATAAAAACTTTGAGTATTTTAAAAAAATGAGATGTTATATGTTTCTTCCTTTGATCTCTGGAGTTTGAGCTGACTTTTTCCACATAGCCCCCAAACCAGGGAGTTTTTATGTGTAAACAAACAAAAACAAAAAAATTAAATCAGCAAAACCACCTAAGGGACAGTGACATAACTAATTTTGTTGACTAATACTAAAGTACTAGTATTTTCTTTACAGGGAATTCACCATTGAAACTGAAGGGAAAACTTTTCAATTAACAAAGGACATGGTCAGTGTGAAGAGATTCCAGAAAACACTGCATGGTAACTTCATTTACTTTTTAATCGTGGACATGGGAAGCTGGTCACTTAATTTGTATTAGTATAGACTCAGAATTCAGCTTATCCATGGCTGGAAGGAGAGGCATAGCCAGAGTGAAGGAATTTAATGTTCTGTATTCACGTTCCATAAGGCTTTGGCTCTGAGAAACAAGTTAAAAATGGCATAAGATGTCCTGTAAAAATAATCCCAGTGGGAGACGATGTTGTGCCAACGTGGCTGGCAGAGCAGTACTGGCTTGTTTCACAGAACTGTTATTTTTCTAACCAGTGAAGATGGGAACATGAGGCTCGTACATCAGAAACGGATTTTCAGCATTTAAACTAAATAACATTGTGACTTAGTTTCTAGAACCAGCTTTTGCTTCTAACAAATGTAGCTTCTCAATTTGGCTGCTGAGGCTTTTTCTAAAATGTCGGGCTGTCTCTAGCCGGAGCCGGCATTAGGTAGCCTAGGCTGTGAAAGCTCCTATACAAACCAGGAAGACAGCGTGGAGGGAAAAGAAATCCTTTTAAATAGTATTTTGGTGAGGGCTGGACTGCGTTGAAATGCATTCTGTAGAGAGTCTACTATTGCTTACATAGGACATTTAATCTTCAAAGGGCTTTACAAATATAAACTAATCCATGTGCCACCTCGGCTGGCATTTCACATATGGAGACATTGAGGCAGATAAATTGAGAACACAAAGGGAGTCATTGTTCGAGATCAGGTTGGAACTCAAGGGTTTCTCTCCCCCTCTCCTTTGCTCAGACTGCTAGATTCATAGTATAATGATAGCACCCATATAAGCACGTGTAGTCCAGATCTTGATCTCCAAGTATTCCCATATAGAAGAGCTATTTAAACCCATCTCTTTATCCATTCATCTGCCCTAAATCCAGACTTGTGTGAAGGAGTGCAGGTTCAACCAAACAACTGTGCTTTTGTAAACTAGCTCTCTGAATGCAATGTGTTTTGTGCTCTAGTGGAAGAAGTAGTCCCGAATGTGATTGAGCCCTCATTCGGAATTGGAAGGATCATGTATACAGTGTTTGAACACACATTCCATGTCCGGGAGGGAGATGAACAAAGAACGGTGAGCCTTCACGTGCCTTTGGGTTGGTTGAGAAGCAGCTGGGGGCATTAGATTCCATGAACTCCCACCTCCAGATACAGCTGTGGGATTTAAATTATGCCGTGAAATACAGAGCAGATATGGGAAAATCCTCTTAGGTCATCTAGTTCCTCTCCCCTACCAGGGCAGGTGCAAGTTGTGTCCAGGTACTTACAATTATCTGGGACCGTTTGCACTGTAAGTTCTCTCTGTACTACTTTGAAGGGAGGACTTTTCCCAGTGGGCTGAAACTTGGCAGGTCTCCCCCTAGGGGAGCGAAGTCCTTTTAAGTGATTTGTCTGTGCTCTTTCATGATGTCGGTACAATGAAGGCAGACTCAAAATCCTATAACTGAGGCCAGAAGGAAAGAGTGCATGTTATAAGGCAGACTGTGGTGGTGTCATTGATACCCAAACTGCAATCCAAGGAGCACTCACTGGTGGCCCATGGAGAGCTATCTAGCACCAGGTGCCAGCCCCCTTTCCTTATTTCCCACTGCTAAATTGCTTTTAAAGAAGCTACATTCCTTTTCCAGCTGAGGTTGCCTCGGTGATGGGATTACAAGTGGGGAGATGGAGGGGAGAGATGGTCCGTTATCTAGTCTCTCTGTTAAGATGTGGTCCACTTGTGCAAATACTTGGGAACCTGTGCTGTGTGCAGTAGGAAGGGATGGGATGGGGTAAGATGAGAGCACGAAGGCTGGGGAAAGAATCTTTACTCTCGGTTCCCTTCCCTTTGGAACGTTTTTTTCTTAACTGTTTAATAATGAACTAAATCTCAGTAGGACTATTCACAGCCATGCTCCCTATTTTCATCAAGCCTCTGTTTGAATTGGAGATGGGGTGTACTAGATCCTAAGCACCATCATCCAGGGAGATGCTTTGGGACTAAACATGTTTGCCCCACACCTTCATTTTCAGGTGTTTCGGGTGAACCACGCCTTTACCTTTGCGGCTTTAATGATTTACAGAGGACCAGCTCCTCAGCTGGAGGAAATTGGCCTAGTTCTACTGATTTTGCTTGAGCTGTGCTGACTTACCTCAGCTAATAACCTGGCCCGGAGTGTATCTGCTTAATAATTAAACTCATGCGTGTTTATTTTGACTCTCTTTGTTTAGTTCTTCAGCTTCCCTGCTGTCGTAGCGCCCTTCAAATGCTCTGTCCTTCCTCTGAGCCAGAATCAGGAATTCATGCCTTTCGTCAAGGAGCTGTGTGAGTAAATGCAGCACCGTAGATATCCCCAGGACCGCGGATTGGAAAGATGACTTTTCTTTTTCAGGAAGATGGGGGTTGGGGGGAACCAAGAGTGGGGGGTCTTTTCACAATGCTTGTTTATGCCAAAGGTAGTTGCATGCACCTGAGGTAGAGGGAACTCCAAATGACAGAAGCTGCTGAAAGTTTCAAGACCTCCGCATTTATATGAGCCAGCCTTGAAAATTTGTCCTATAAACTTACCAGCTTAGGCACAAAATCTGCTCCTTTGCTCTTTACTTCGAGTCCTAATGAAAAAACTATTGTTTACTTGAGTGTCAAAGGGACCCTCCCTGCCCATGGAATGGTTGTGGTGAGTAGTGTGTTCATTGCTCGGAGCAGAGCAGGAGCCCAGACTGCTGTGTCCTGTTCCCAGCTTGGCCACTCGCTTGCCACGTAGCCTCTGAATAAAACCCAGACCTCCCTGTGCCCAGTCCTGGGCTTTAGTTTCAAAGGTAGTCCTCCTCCTCTGGGTGCATCAGTGGCACAGTAGCAATCACTGTGTAAGTCGGTGAAACAGCCGCGATGTCAGACAACATTAGATTTGGGGCTTGCTTGGAGCTTTTTCTTTTTAGCTCTTTGAGAGAACCTGTCTGGGAGATGAACTGGTTCTTCAGTTAGTGTTTCGCTGCAAGACCTTTAATGTCAGGCTTGAGAGACCCGTGGTTCAGTGTCCTCTTATGGAAGAGACGTAGCAATGCACCCTAGAGTGCTGACCCTGCACTATAGTGTCCGCATGGTGTATGGGCCTGAGCCTAAACCCTTGTGGGGGCCTCGAACTCAAAACCTTCTGTCAAAATAAAGTCATTCTTACTTTCTAGCACTCAAACGCATGCAGCCTCCCCCTCAGTTATTACTAAGGCTGTCCCCGAATCAGGCTAGGTGCTTTATAGGCATAGAATAAGGACCAATCCTTACCCATAGGAGCTTAAAACATAAGGGCCAGAAGCTCCCACTCTTGCTTCGTGGGCAGCCCCGCTGACCTCAGTGGGACTGATTGCAGCCAGGTGGCGTCACTGTGCCCTGCGTGAACAACTTCCAGTTAAGAGTTGGGCCGAGCAGCAAATATCCGGCTTGGGGAGTGGTTGTGGGTGCGCCTTGCCGGGACAGTAATGCCTGTCCATTGGTACGCCCCTCCCCTTTTCTGCTTCTCGCCCCGTGGTTCTGTGTCCTTCCCATCCTCTGGCCCAGCTGGGCTGTTACTAACCCTGGGAATCTCCATTTCTTCCAGCTGAGGCGCTCACCAGGAACGGCGTCTCCCACAAAGTGGACGATTCCTCCGGGTCCATTGGCCGGCGCTATGCCAGGACCGACGAGGTCGGCGTGGCTTTCGGCATCACGATAGACTTCGACACGGTGAACAAAGTGCCTCACACGGCCACTCTAAGGGACCGGGACTCCATGCGTCAGATCCGAGCCGAGGTAAAATGCCTGCACGTGTGTGAGGGAGGGAGTTAAATGTATTTAATTAGTGCAGGGTCTGGGCCTGCTGCCTTTGAACCTGTGGGTGTACTGGCCTTGCTGTGAGCAACGCAGGACTCTTCATGTACAAACCGTGTGTTCCAAAGGTGAGGTGGGTATTACCCACCAGCCTGCCAGTGAAATGAACGGAGGAGTTGCTTTCAGTAGCCAGAGGGAGAGGTTACCCCTCAAGGAGCCTTGAGCCATTTAGGCCTCTGCTAGAAGGCCGTGAGCATGGGCCTTTGTGGGTGTAGTTGCTGACTTGTGTACTTAGCGCTAAGCTGTCCTCCAGACAATCCTGTGGTGACCTGCCACTGTTACCTGGGGAAGTGGGCCTCCTTGGGACCTCTCACTTGAGGGTGCATTTGCAGTGCCCTCCCTTGAATGGCATGGTGTCTCCGCAGGCCGTTTTGCAGGCTGTTCAGTACAAGTGACCATCTTGGACCCTCTCCTTCTGGTGAACTAACCCCTGTGGCCTCGTGAGGTGCTTTAAAAGCCCAGTTTTCACTTGCTCAGATAGACTTTTTCAGGAGACAGTTGAGCTGACTGCTGGGGTTACTGGGCTAGCTGCATCTCTGATCCGTCTCTGAGCGCAGATCTCTGAGCTCTTGGGTTTCTTGCCCTTGCTTCTCTCAGGGAGCAATCTCACAGTCCTTGCACTCGAACCGGGGCCTGGGCACGCCACTCTGTGGACATCAGCCACTTACTGCCCTGCGGGTCTGACTGGGCTTCAGGCACCTGCATTTAGTGATACTGACCAACAACATTGTTCAAATGCAGGATTTTTATTTAGCACTTGGAACAAAGAATTGGAAAAAAACGGTTTTCAAACCATCAACACATTTAGCTAGTCTAATCTTAAACTTCTACAAGCAAAGGGTTTATCTACATGGGGAGATTTACCAGCAGACCTGTACTGGTGGAGTTACACTGCAGTAGTTTCCAGTATAACTATAGTAGTGAAACTATGCCAGTATAGTTGTGCTGGTAAATTTCCCTGTGTAAACAAGCCCCTGATTACATAGGACAACTTCTCAAAGTACAGGAGCAGAACAGAACCAATGTACGTTCTCCCAGCAAGCCCAGATTTTCCTGTGTCTCGGTGGGAGTGAGTCTGGGTCTCTTGGGGTTGGTCTACACTGCAGATACTACAGCGGTGCGGCTGTGCCACTGTAGCACCATGGTGTAAACACCTGCTACCATCGTTGAAGTGATTCCAGCCCCTCGAGAGGCGGTAGCTAGGCTGACAGAATAATTCTTCCATCAACATAACCTTGTCTATACCGGGGCTTAGTTTGGCTTAATTACATCTCTCTAGGTTGATCTAGGGTTTAGGTGCAGACCAGGCCTGAGGGTCTGCACCTGACCTGCCACTTGTTCAGACAGGTTTGGATACTGCCCAGGAGAGGGGGCTAGAGCTACTAATGCTGTTTGCTCTTCATAACCCTTAGTGCAAGCTGTTAAGTGGCTATTAGAAAGGGTCTCCTCCCCTTTCCTTAGGCAGGTAGGCTCAGCTCCCCAGACTGCTCCCGTGATGAAATAGCCACCCCCCCAGAATGGCACAGACACACCTAACACAGCCGCAGCCAATACTGCTAATCATTCAAGAGCGCCTAGGCCATGGTCCCTGTGACATCCCTTGGGATTCTCCAGAAGGAAGGGAGCCAAAATGGTGGCCACAGATGATGTGGGGGACACCAGTGCTCCTACAGTGGAGGAGTCTCCTTTTGGTCACATGCCTTAAGGGGCCAGCTCTGCGTGCATTGTGAAGAGCAATATCTTGATGGGCCCCTCATACAGGCAGCACAGTAGCTGTCTGGGGCTTGATCCAAAGGCCATTGAAGAGACTAGAATGACTCCCATTGATTTCAGTGAGCCCTGGCCCCAGTGTGACTAGTATGTCTGATTTTCCTCATTTTACCTTCAATCAATTCACACTTGCTCTTTGTGGCTCTTAAACTCCGCCCCTATGATCACACACTCACGATAGCAGAGAGAAAACTCAGCAGGTCCCGAGGCAGCTGCTGTTTGTACTCATGTTACATTGCCCCAGGGCCTGTCAAAATTCCTGTCAAAGTGCCACTGTGCTCTGCCCAAGTGATGGCTGCATTTCACTAGTGAATCCCCATGCTATGAGTAGTTGATCAATATTCACTGTGGTGAAAAGTGATCTGGAATTAAAATGCCCTATTGCTCGGAGACACGACAGCATGATGTCCCAGAGTTCGAGGAAGAATTTATGGCTGTAAAATACTACATGAAAATGTTTGGCAAGATCTGCTCTTGTCAAACGGTAACTGATGATTGTGTGATAGTATTTGTAATACAAGACTAAACATTATCCGTGTACGTGTAGGATGAAAAAAATCAACTTGGTGGTTGTGTGGCCTCATGTCTTGCCTCTTTCTGTGCACTCTCCTCCTAGGTCTCTGAACTTCCTACCATAATCCGTGACCTGGCAAATGGTTGCCTAACTTGGGCTGACGTGGAGGCAAAGTATCCACTCTTTGAGGGACAAGAGACTGGCAAAAAGGAGACAATAGAGGAAGACAATTACCTGAAATAAGCCCCATATGATGTCCACTTTTTACTGTTCATGTTAATATGAAATAAACTATCGTGTGTATTATTCAAAGCTGCATTGTTTGTGCACCCAGGGACTATGTTTTTTCCTCAATTGCTGCCTGATTTTAACTTTAAACTGAAATAATGGCAATTAAAGGTGTTATGAATAAAAACGCCATTGCATTTGCTTGCTTTTCCGTATTCCTGCAGCCTTGTGCTTTGAGACCTTTGACTTTATCAGCCACTTGGTTGGTTGGTTCTTGTGGGTCCAAAGGGAATTGTGGGTGCATAAAAGAAGGCTGGGTCAGTCATTAGACATGAGTTCAAGCTCCAGCTCTACCATAGATTCCAGTGTGATTTTGGACAAGTTACTCTGCACCTCTCTTGCCCCTCTGTAAAATGGGGTTGTGAGGATACATTCATTAAAGTATGAGGTGCTCAGCTATTAACAAACGATATAAGTACCTCAGATAGGCACAGTTGTGGGCTGACTTTGGCCTTGTGTCCAGAAGGAACTCCTCCTCCCTTTCTGGAGACAGAAATACGACAGTCTGTTGGGTTGTTGGCAAGAGTGGTTATTTTGGAAACTCCATGGAATGCCGAGTAGCGTCAAGCCACAAAGCCTAACCTCTGATAGCGGAGCTTGGCGCTCTCCAGCTGGAGAGCTTGATGTGCTTTGTGTCTCCAATTAAGCGTCATTACTCCTGCTAGTCTTGCACAGCCAATGCTGCTAAGCAAGAAAGTTGGATTGTTCCTTGTACAAGAGAGGGCTTGACTTGCCCTGATTGACATGAATAGCAATACTCCCGTTGACTTCAGTGGCACAGGATTGGATTAGAATGCCCCAACTGCTTCGTGCTGCTCTAGGAATGCAAAGCACCCAGGAGCCAGGATTAAACTGCTAGCTGAGCTGGACTTACAGCTGTTTTGAGTCACCGGAGAAGCCCAAAGCAGCCATAAGGTATCAATTAATCTGTCCCCAAGCCTTTATTTTGAACTAGGGGGCGTTTAAACTGTGCTTCACCATCTCACCACAAGAAGGAGCTGTGAAAAAGAAACTAGTAAGCCCTGCTGAGGTTGCATTATTGGAGGATACAAATCCTTTGAAAAAGAAATCATCATTTTAAATCCCTTTCTTTCCACTCTGCGGCTGGCTCCCAGCACCCCCTACCCATTAGTTCAAGAACAGCAGTGTTCTGAGTAGTATTTACTTCCACTGCATGCATACGACGATCTGGGTTATTAGCCCATGAAAGCTTATGCTTCAATACTTTTGTTAGTCTTTAAGGTGTTACAGGACTTTGTCGCTTCAGACTAACACAGCTAGCTCTCTGATTCTTAATTCATTAATGACTTTCAACTAAGCTGCTGTAACATTTCCAGATTAGTCCCAAATCGAGGGCCCTTAACACAGGAATCTTAAACCAGGGAGTACTGTGAGGGGGCAGGGGGCTTGAACCCAGGTCTGCGAGCAGGCTTCAGTCAGCAGGGTGGGCTGACACACCCTACCCATCCACTCACAAAGCTCCTAATTGGCTCAGGCTCACTATTTAAGCTAGAAGGAGGCACAGGACATTAGCGGAGAAACCTGGTGAATTCCCTGGTTGGTAGCTGCACTGGACCCTGTCGTCTTGTCTGACTCCTAAGCTCTGCCTTGTTCCTGTTTTGAGCCTGGCTTCTGCACTCCTGCCTTTTTTCCAGATTCTGGCACCTGATGCTGCCTCTGACCACTAGGCCTGACTGCCAACTTTCTCCAACAAATACACGGGACTTGCGATAGGAACATTACATGTATTATCATTTCTAAAGAGTCGGGTTCCTGGGCATGAATTAAACAATTAAGATGACCTTTCTGGGGGTTGTTTCCCCTCTCCTCATCCCGCGACCGTGGAGCCTAGCCCAGGGGCTCCCCTGATAGCACAGAGCCAGATCTGAATTGCAAGCAGGCAACTGGGTTTTTAGTAGGCGAGTTCTTTAGTTAATAAAGTTTCAACACTAGCCGAGCCTCTAGATGAGCTCTGGGGGAAGGATGGGGTTGACCATGCAGGGGCCTAACAGAGAAACATGGCAGGGACGATTCTGCTGGTGTTAATCTGGAATAACTCCATGGGGTCAGTGGAAAGGCTCCAGATGTACATTGGTGCCACTGAGAACTGGCTCCAGCCCTCTCACGGTCAGAGGCCCAGCACAGGCCCTATGTCTAGAATGGGATCCGCTCCCCAACCAGTGGTGTGTGGCCCCCATGGGGCAGAGACCCATCACCGCAGTAGGTGACAGGCAACATCTAGCAGGGAGGACAGAGAGTGCAAGAAAAAAGAGCCCAATGCAGATTTTTTTCTTAAGGCCGGATCCTGTGCTGAGCTGAGCTCCCTCCATTCCCATTGATGTTAGTGGGAATCGAGGGTGTTCGGTACCTCCCAGGAAGTGTCCTTTGCCTTGCTAGACCTGGCCCCACATGCTGTGTGCTAAGGGTCCAAACCATCTGCTATGGAAATCAACGGGAGTGTTTGTGATGGCTTCGGTAAGCGCTGGATCAGGATGGACCTGGTGACATGAACGTGGCAGGAAGGTTGTAAAATGCTCCCGACCTTCGGAGAGTACTAGCATGAAGGGAAAGAATTTAGCAAACCTTTGACCTGGTCTGTGTAGTGTAAGGATTTGCTTTCCCGTGGAAATGAGCAATGCTCGCTGGTGAAGAACAGGTGGCGCTGCATAATAAATCATTAAGAACTGGGGTAAAACGGACAGATGTACTTTGGAAATTTGGCTTAATCCCTTTCGATTCATATCTCTGCTGTGACCTGCAATTCACCTTTCAAAGGAGATAACGGTACTTAAATATTTATAGGCAAAGACTACAGAATATGCTTCTAATTCATCCTTCTATCACACTCATTTCCATGTTCATGTCCTGGCTGATGGTGTAACGTGCTGTTGTCTGCTTTAATCTGCTGCTATCTCCCCTTCGCGGACGTGGGGAAATATCGTTCATTCATTCCATTTTAATCTGGCTAAACCTATGAAAAGGGAAATCAAGTCAGCTGGGAAACCCAGAACCTGCTTTCTAACTAGCTATCTAGGCTGTGTCTCCTCTCTCTGGTCCAACAGCCTTACCACTCGGGGTGAGACAGCCTTCCCCTGCATAGGACCTGCTGCTTTGAACTGGCTTCCTCGGTCTTTTTGGCTGCATGAACTGGGCTACGCGTGCCTAGCCAGTGTTGTTGTTTACCCTATCAATCTATCGACCTCTGTGACTTGTCCATCGACTTCAATGGGCTCTGCCTCTCTCCCAGCCAGTGAGCGTTCTGAATCCCCATAGCGAGTTTTCCCTTGAGGAGGAGGGGACATGTTCCCATCAGGAGCCGCTTGAGAAGATGTCTTAAATCAATAGGAAAGGATGAGCCTCTGCTTCTCCCAAAGGGCTAGGACAGGAGTTCTCAACCTTTTTTCTTTCTGAGCCCCCACCCCTTCTGCTATAAAATCTCCTCCCCCTACCTGTGCCACAACAATGGTTTTCTACATGTAAAAGCCAAGGCCGCCGGTAAGGGATAGCAAACAGGGCAATTTCCCAGGGCCACAGGGCATCCCACAAAGCTACGTTGCTCAGGCTTCTGCTTCAGCCCCAAGTGACGGGCTCAGGGCCCTGGGCTTCAGCCCTGCACAGCAGGGCTTAGGCTGTCTGACCCGGGCCCCAGTGAGTCTAAAACTGGTCCTGCTTGGTGGATCCCCTGAAACCTGCTCACAGCCCCCCAGGAGACCCTGGGCCCTTAGTTGAGATCCACTGAGCTAGGAGGCCCCAGGTGGGTCAGATCAGATCAAAACAGACACACTAGTTAATGTAGCAGAGCTGGGGGGCCAAGGCAGGTGATTGAAACAACCTAGGAAAGCACGTCATTTCTTTCTGGGGGAACCTAAACTTTTGTTTGTCACTGAATCTGAGCCCCGTCCTGCAGGGTAAAATAAAGTGAAAGTGTCACTAAGGGTGTGAGGTCTTGAAACAGGATTGTAGGGCCTGGTGCTAGACAGCCCTGTTCAGAGCTAGAGCCCCACTAAGTTCAGGTAGTTGGGCCTGGCAGACGGGCTCACCAGACCCAGCTGGAAGGGGTCAGATGGTTCCTATAAAGGGCTGAAAGAGCTCTGCTGAAGAGCTGCATGGAGGAAGCTGGCTCCTGAGGGAGGCCCCAGGTTCCCCTGGGGAGAGGCCTCTGGGACCTGCAGCCTGCGTTGGTCAGAGGAATTAGCTGTGATTGGGTGTTATGCTGTGAGGGGGTGGAGTGATCCCTCCAGGGCTGGGGAGACAGGCCAGCAGTCCGGCAGGTTTGCACCTCCTGTTTAAGGCTCAATCGCTAATGCCTTGAGTGTGTGAGCTGACAGGGCAGAGGGCTTTGCCTGCCTGGAGGAGATTGCAGATCAGGGCCTAACGGGCTGGAGCTAGGAGGAGTCTTTTCCTATGGACAGTTATTTCCTGCTTGTCCTTGGCAGCATTTCTTGCACCATCCTCTGAAGCAGCATCTGCTGCCTCGTAGGAAACCAAAGACCGGACCAGTGCACTTCTATAGTGACCTCCAGTGAAGGATCTCAAAGCACGTGACAAACGGTCACTGATGAAGCTACCTCATGCTCCCGTGTGGTAGTAAAATAATCATACTTGGTGCAGGCATGGGGCTTTGCTTCTCCACAGCAGCATTATTGCCACAGTGTCTGAGGGACGTATGAGATCTAGTTTACAAACGTGTAAACTGAGGCACAGCAAGGCTGAACTTTGCCCAGGGCTGCATCAGGAAGGCCCCAGTCTTGCAGCAAATTCCACCCTGACCTCAATGAGGTATACCGCTCAGAGGTATGCCGGGGGCTACTGGAGTCCTGGTCCCCAGTTCTGTGCTCTTACCCATCCCGAACCTCACTGCCTCCCTCTGTTCAGGGAAGGATGACTTAGATACAAAAGGGACATTGCCCCGATGTGTTCAGTAAAGCTTTTTATTCAGAAAAATAAAAACAAAACACCTCAAAAATGAGAGGATGATTGTAAAAATCTTGGCTAAGGAGGTGGATAAGCAGAAGGATCACATTGCATTCAACACAGCGTGTACCGGAAAGGATGGAATTCAAAAACAGTAACAAACAGACTTCAATTAATTTTAAAATAAAAGCCCAGTGAAGAAAATTTTCAAAGAAGATCAATGAATTGAATGTTAGATTGCCGAGAGAACCCACATATTCCCAATGTGGATAACAGGTGAGTTCTGTGGGTCTTGCTAGTTCATTAATATTCTGCAGTGATACATTCTGTATTATAATAAATAAAAAGAAAGTGTAAAAATATATCTGGGAAATTGAAATCCCCATCTGTGTGGACTGTACTGGCCTTTTCACAAACCTCCCTTCTCTCCAAAACATCTCCCAGTCTCAAAGGTCTTCTCTTCTTCAAGAGGTCTAGCTACTTGTAGTGACTTCTAGAGATCAGAACGGGACAATAGACACAGAGGAAGTCCCGGCACACTGTAAAGCAACCAGACTCCTCGTTCCACTTCTTCCTTAAGCTTCACTTCAGACGTTCGGTTGTGTGTAAATAGAAAGCTATACTCCTTGTGCAAATTGTTGGATGGTCCTTACTACAAACCATGATTGGAAAGGCGAACCTGTGAGATACAAGTGGGCCACTGCTCTGAGTCAAGGCACCTTAAGGTACTGCTGTCCTTTTAATCAGATCAAGAAAACAACTGATGCAAGTGGTGTTTGTTTTTAACCGGTCCAATTAATCTCTCCTCAGTGTCTGGGGAGTCTAGCTGAAGCTGAAAGGTTGCTCTGTTCTGATGCTATTCAGCGGCAGTGGTACATCTTTTCGTTTTGCTGTCCTGTTTACGAAAGCTCCTTCTCTGGATACCGTCCTAACCCATTTCTAATGTTTCCCCTCTCACTCTCAAATGCTTTCCTCCTGGTTCTCATTCACAGGAGGCACTGGCCAATATGTCTGTACAGAGCCCAGATGTCACCTAGAAAACGGTGAGCATTTGATTACTGTAGGCAGCAGTTTTAAAATTTCTGTTTTATTTTATTTTTATTCCTAGGAGTATTTGCAAGAAAACAGGATCTTTTGTTCTCTCAAAAATTCATCTGCTCATGTTACCAGGTCCCTCTCTGAAGTCACACTTTTCTGGAGAGCTGACGTGACAATTGCCAAAACAGTTAATGAATGGAAACAGTCAGTTTCCAAAGGGTTTTGGGCTGGGCCATGGTCAAGTTCCTTTTATTATTGGTTATTCCTGAAGTTTTGCATGAATGGGGTTTTGTTGGCATGGACGTTTGAGGAATTTCTAGTCCTTATTTGCATAGTTGTAGTTGCCTGCAAACAACATAGGCCATTTCATTTGTTCTCCTGTTTGAAAAGCCAGTCATCCAGTCAAGGGTAGAAACAATGCCATGTGATTTAGGTAACCAATCACACATCACCAATGTAGTTCCCAAACTCATCAGGACTCACATTTGTTCGTTTAAATTGGAGTGTACTTGCAGGTTGCTGACTGAGTGTCAGAAATCAGGATCTGTTTGAAAATGAGACACAGAATAAAGGGTTGCATTTGCTGGATAACATATTCAAAGTACCGTGTAGCTCAGGAGCTAGGACTCAGGTGTGGTAAACATGGGATGGTTTACCGAGATCAGTGTTGCTCTCTAGCTCACAGACTGAGAAACACAGTAGAGCTGGCCAAAAAATGTGGAACAAAGAGTATACTGGACCAAAAAACATACCACCTTTTAGGGACCCTCCCCCACATTAAATATTGGAAAATTGATTTTTCAACATTTTGCCTTCTTTCTCAATGATTTTTTTCATGTATTTGTTTTTATTTTGTTTACCCTTCATGTGTTCTGGCGCCAATTTTAATTGCTTGGCTTAATCACAGGCTGAGTTTTTCCTAAACCAAAAATTTTCTACTTCCACATTCTAAAAATTATTTTTTGAGGGGGAGGGGGAGAAGTCCAATTAAAAAAAAGGTTGGAGGAAATTTCTAAAACCAAGAAAATTAGTCAGTGTTGGAACAAAAAGCAAAATGAAATAACTGAAGTTTTGCCATTTTTTTTGGTCAGCTCTGGACCCCAATTTGTACTGCACAGTTTTACCCCCCAGGATCTACCTAAATCCTGGTCTGGATTATACTATACGGGAATGGATTGCTGAGTGCGGGACATTAAGAGAAGAGCAGCATGAGCTAAATAAGGACAGAGGGCACAAGAAGTCTATGACTATCTGAATGCTGTGCACACCGAAGATGAATGATTAAGGCCCTTAAACATGCTGAACTTGAAGCATAGGACTAGTCCGGCTGAAGTCGATGGGCATATATATGCGCTAAAAGTTATGCATGTGTAAAAGTGTTTGCAGGATCAGGGCCTAAATCATTTCCACCACCCCCCCTTTGGTGTTCACAGCAAGCAGATCGTCACAGACTTATTGAACCCTCTATCGTTGTTTAGTAAATGCTGCTCCCCTGGGCGCTCCCCTGGGCACTCCCTGCAAGCAGCGATGCACTTCCATATTGCATGATCCAGACTAGGATTTCAGCAGACCCTGTGCAGTAGAACACTGTGCCTCATTTTTGGTGCGCTATGCAGGGAAAGGAAGGAATCTAAGACAGGGAGCATTCAACATGAATATAAGGGAACTTTCTCAATAGTTATTAGGCTGTGGAACGACCTCCCCAGGGAAATCGTGGCAGCCATTTTCCTTTGGGGCATTTAATAACTGGACTGGACGAAAGTTTGGACAATGTAGGGAATCCTGCATTGGAAGGGAAATGACCGAATGAGGCTTTTCCACCTCTAACTCCCATGAGTCTCTGCTCAGCAAATGGAGCGTGCCAACTTCAGGAAGGGACGACCCAGGTGGGCTCCGTGAACTCTTTGGGCAGCACCAAGCCAGGGAGACAGACTCCAGCTAGCGGGACTTGGGCTAGCACGCTCCATCATAGCAGAGTGGGGGTTGCGGCCCTGGGTGGAGGCTCAGGCTAGCTCCCTGAGCTCGGACCCAGCCAGTCGGGTGGGTCTCAGACTGCGTGAGCCTCTGCTGGTGCCGTAATGTCCACACAGCTGTTTTGTAGCGTGCTAGCACGGGCCCCACTAACACACGTTTGTCTCCACGGGCTGGGCGGCTCGCTCCCTGCCGCAGTGGAGACATCTCCTGGAGCAGCCAAGATCCTGTCCGTAATGCAAACCCTGACTCTGCTGGGGAAGGGGAGAGAGCAGAGGGCGGCAGGAATTGATCAAATGGTTCTGACGTCAATTCTAAGCCAAGGCTGAGCCTTGCCGTCGTCCCCGGGGGCAGATGGGAGGGATGGAGCTGCAGTGCTTGGCTGCCCCTAAAGCTGCCATTGCTCTCTTCAGCCCTGTGAGATGGGGGCTCAGGGGCTTGGCATGGGTTTGAACAGGGCAGAGTCAAGAAAGCGCCGCTTTACAGAGCAATCCCAGCAGCTTTAACCCAGGGGAGCTGGGAACCAATAGCCGTGTAAGCCCTTAGTGAGACTTACAGCCAGTGAGCAAGGAGCGCCAGGGAAGAGGTAGACAACCCCGCCCTGCAAAGGCCCTGGGATTGGCAGGCTTGGGACACAACTCCTGGCTCATGCTGTTGGGAAGTCAGGGCGTTACAGGTTCTCAGGGGCGTGGCCCATGTTTCCCTCGCCTGTGGATTTTCTACAGAGAGGGAAGGGCCTTAGGCCAGGGCAACGCGATGGTTAAGAGTTTAAAATGCAAATCAGAGAGGGCAGTCAAAGGTATAGTTCCTTCCTGATGTCATCCCCCTGCATACACATCATCCTGTGGGCTCGTGGACACTGAATGGCTGATATAAGAGTGTGGGAGGAATGCGTCTTGTGGGAATCACAGGCCTGCGTCTCAGCTGATGCAAGCTGGGGTGACTTCCAGTGACTTCAGCCGAGCTCTGCTGACGGGCAGCAGCTGAGGAGCTGACAGCAAAACCTGAACCAGATTGGGCCTGATTTCCCCCTCCATGCCTCCAGGTTTACACCAGTGTTGTTCCATTGGGATCAGCAGGCTGAAACTGGAGTAACGGAGCAGTGAACCAGGCCACCCGTGTGTTTCAATCCTCAACCAGAATGTCCTATATTAAAACAATAAACCCGCGTGTGAGCGTATTTTAAAGCGTGATCAACAAAGAAGCTCAGACTTCGAAGTAAACACTATGGCCCAGATCCGCAAAGGTATTTAGGCACCTAACTCCCTGTGATTGCCAATGGGAATGAGGCACCCAAATACCTTTGAGGATCTGGACCTATCTCCGCTTCACGTAGGTGCTCGCTTAGGTGCATTGGCCCTGATCCAGAAAACCCTTCCCTACAGGTGGATAGCTGCTTCTGATGGGGAACCTATTGACTTCAATAGGGCTCTGCGTGGGCCCACCAATCTATTCACGTGGAGCCTGTGATGATGTCCGCCTCTCTTATTGCTGTAAGGAATTACAACTGGTGATGTTTTACACAGCAGTGAATCGCTGATGCTCTCCCATGGACCACCAGCAACCCAGGTCAGCTGGCTTAATATTGATATTTGATGCTGCTGAGTGCTAGGATACCGATCTACAGAAGAATCAGTGTTGCCAACTCTTGAGATATTTGGTGTTTTTCCTTAAAGCCCCAGCTCCGGAAGTCATGTGAAGACATCCAAAATCACAGATTGCGTTTGAAAAAGTAAGTTTCTAGCCCATGTGGTTGCAGAGAAAAACCTTGAAAATGTGACCCGCAAAGGCTCATAAAAAGAACCCCACGTGTTATTTTTTCTCAAAGCTCATGACATTTTAGCCAATCTCATGACTGGAGGCAGCAGCTTGACCCAGGATTCTTTGAACGCTGGGGGTGGGCAGCACCGGGGCTCTCACTCCTGCGTTGCCTCCAGAGGATCCCTTCACACCTGCACCTCTCCCTGCTGAGGGCGGCATCATGGGACCTGCAGGACCTCATAGTCGTCTGTGTCGACTTCTGTCTTCACCACGACGATGGGCCCGTTGTGCACGCCCGTCTCCAGCAGCCCATCTGCATCCAGCTCCTCTGCCAAGTCTTTTCCCTCCCCAGGAGGGGCTCGCTTTCTCAGATGGTTCCTCTGGTGCCTTTTAAAATGCCCCAACGTGGAGTAACTCTGCCCACACTCGGAGCAGATGAAGGGCCCCCTCCGGGTATGGGTGAGCTGGTGTTTCATGAGGTTGGCCTTCTGGGAGAAGCTTTTCCCGCACTCGGGGCATTTAAAAGGCACCTCTCCCGTGTGGATTCTCTGGTGGGTGATCAGGATCTCTTTCCGCTTGAAATCTTTCCCGCAGGTGTTGCATTTAAAGGGCCGGTCCTCTGCGTGGGAGGGCTGATGAAGGAGCAGTTGGGCCTTGTCAGGGAAGACCTGGCCGCACTTGCTGCACCGGTTGGGTTCGTACTTGGTGTGGACCCGCTGGTGGGTGATGAGGGCGATCTCCTTACGGAAGCCCCGGCCGCAAACATTGCAGGGGAAGGGCCACTCCTCGCCTGGCTCAGCCCTGCCCGCCTCATTCTCCCCACGCTTGGAGTATTTGTCGGGCTCCTGGGGGGCCTGGTGCTCCCTCATGTGGACTCTCTGGTGGGTGGTCAGGGCGATTTTCTGGGTGAAGGCCCTCCCGCAGGCCGGGCACTTGAAGGGCCGCTCACCGGTGTGGATCCGGCGGTGGACGATGAGCCGGGACTTGTCGATGAAGCCCTTATGGCAGTCGGTGCAGCGGAAGGGGCGCTCCCCAGTGTGGATGCGCTGGTGGACCACCAGCTGGGCTTTCTGCGTGAAGCTCTTCCCGCACTCGGTGCACTTGAAGGGCCTCTCGGTGGCGTGGAGCCGCTGGTGGCTGGCCAGGTTCTCCTTGGTGCCAAAGCCTTTGCTGCACTGGGGGCATTTGTGCTCCTTCCCCCCTGAGACCTCCCCGTCTATCCGGCCCCTCTCGTGGACCCGGTGGTGCTTGATGAGGGCGATCTTCTGGCGGAAGCCCTTGCCGCAGGCCGCGCACTGGAAGGGCCGGTCGCCGGTGTGGATGCGCCGGTGCACGGTCAGCCGGGACTTGTCGATGAAGCGCTTGCCGCAGTCGGCGCAGGGGTAGGGCTTCTCGCCGGTGTGGATGCGCTGGTGGGTGACCAGTTGGGTGCGCTGGGTGAAGCGCTTGCCACAGTCGGCGCAGACGTACGGCCTCTCGCCTGTGTGGATCCGCTCGTGCTTGGTCAGCTCACCCCGCTTGGTGAACTTCTTGCCGCAGACGCCGCACCGGTGCGCCCGTTCCTCCATGTGGGCCCGCTGGTGGTTGGCAAAGTTCCCTTTCTTGGTGAACGTCTTGCTGCACTGGGTGCAGGTGTAGACCTGGCTCTTATGTGGCGCCGTCAGGTCCCCCAGGTGGCTGTTGCCTTTGCCGTTTTTGGCAGGCAGCCTCCCGTCTGCTGCCTCACCAGGGCTCCCCTCAGTGGCGGCCATGCTCCCGTCTCCCTTCTCCCTCTCGTGGACTCTCTGGTGCGCCGTGAGGCCGACCTTCTGGCTAAAGCTTCTCCCGCACTTGGGGCACGTGTGGGGTCCCTCGTTCTGGTGCTGGCGCCGCTGATGCCTCAGCAGCTGCACCTTGCTGCTGAAGCCGTCCCCGCACTCGACACAGACGTGGGCCTCGCCCCGGGTGTGGGTCCTTTGATGGCGGATCAGGTGGATCTTCTGCCGGAAGCGCTTCCCGCACTCAGCGCAATGGTAGGGTTCCTCCCCGGTGTGGATCCTCTGGTGGGTCACCAGGATTGACTTCTTCTTGAACTCCTTTCCACACGTGCCGCACCGGAATATCTTCTCCCCATCCGGTGTTGACTCGGGCACGATGAGCTGCGAGGCGTTGCTGGCATGGGGCCCGCCGTGCCGCCGCGCCCCCTCCCCAGTGTGGACCCTCTGGTGTTTAATGAGGGTGATCTTCTGGCGGAATCCCCTGGCGCACACCCCGCACTTGAAGGGGCGGTCACCTGTGTGGATACGGTGGTGGGCCACCAGCTGCGACTTGTCCACAAAGCTCTTCTGACAGTTGCCGCACTTGTAGGGCTTCTCGCCAGTGTGGATCCTCTGGTGAACGATGAGTTGTGACTTCTGGGTGAAGCGCTTCCCGCACTCGGAGCACTGGTAAGGCCGCTCCCCGGTGTGGATCCTCTGGTGCTCCTTCAGCTGCGACTTGGTGATGAACCTCTTCCCACACTCCGTGCACGGGAAAGGCCTCTCCCCCGTGTGGGTCCTGAGGTGCTTGGTGAGGTCCACCTTCATCTTGAAGCTCTTTTCACAGGCGGGGCAAGAGTAGGGCTTTGCCTTCTGTGGGGATTCCTTCTTTGCCGAGAGATCTCCCTGCTGGTTCACCCCTTCCTGGCTGGCATCCTCCGCCCTTCTGCTGGCTTGCTGGCTCGTTAGCTTTCCTGCTGTGACAGCGCTACCCTCCTGCTCCTGGTGCTCCACCAGCATCTCCTCCTTGTGGGTCTTCTGGTGCGTGGCTAGGACGCCCTTGTGATTAAAGCTGTCCCCGCAGATCGTGCAAGTGTACATCTTCTCCCGGGGTCGCATGAGGAGATCTTCCACTTCCACCTTAATAGCCGTCAGCTTCTCCATGGTCCAGTTTCTTGGGGCTGAGCTGGCAGGAAGCTCACGCATAAGAAGAGCGATCATCTGGGGTCCTTCTTGCCATGCCCTCCAATTTTCTTGGCCTGCCGAGGCTCAGGGGAGCTTCTGAGCCTACAAAGGCGTTGATGCCAGTTTTCATGACTCCCCTTTGGGCGGTAATTCTTATTTCCCTTCATCTGCTGGGTTCAAAAATGAAAAGACAGTCAGACTTTATTTCAAAGGCCGATGAGGAAGGAAAACTCCTATTTATAGCAAGACCCAATGGCTGGAAGTGGAAGCTTGTCAAATTCAGATGGGAAATGAGATACATTCTTAACAATGAGGGTAATGAACCATTGGAATAACTTACTAAGGGTCATGGTGGATTCTCCATCGTAGGCAATTGTTAAATCAAGACTGGATGTTTTTCTAAAAGCTCTGGTCTAAATCACATAGGAATTCAGGAAAGTCCTATGGTCTGTATTGTACCAGGGGGTCAGGATATACGTTTTTGTGGGGAACATTGGAAGCAGGTGGGGCTGGAGTGTCGGGATGTAGGTTTGGGGGATGTTGGGAGCAGATGCGGCTGAGGGGTTGGGATGTAGGTTTGCGGGGATGTTGGGAGCACGTGGGGCTGGGGGATTGGGAGGTAGGTTTGGGTGATGTTGGGAGCAGGTGGGGCTGGGGGAGTCGGGATGTAGGTTTGGGGGGATGTTGGGAGAAGGTGGGGATGCGGGGTCGGGATGTAGGTTTTGGGGGGAGGTTGGGAGCTGGGGGGACCAGGGGGCCGGGATGTAGGTTTGGGGGGGGATGTTGTGAGCAGGTGGGGCTGGGGTCCAGGATGTAGGGTTTGAGGTGGGGCAGGATGAATGTCAGGGCTGTGGGATTGGGGCGGGGGGGAGGGGGTGGTGGTAGGCTGTTGGGTATATGTGAGCCTGTATGAGTGCGAGGGCCCTTCAGGAGTCTGTGCGTGGGTTTGTTATTCATGGGGGGGCACTCTGCTGAATGTCCCCCGCCCCCCCATGCAGGAGCTCAGGGGGCTGCCCATGCTGCACCCTGCGGGCCTGGAGCAGAGGCTGGTTTGTGGGTGTGTGGTGTTGCCATGGGAACAGCACGCCCTCCCAGGGCTGTAGTCAGTATTACAGGCCGGTAGTGCCATTGTGCTGTGTGGGTGAGCAGGGGGTGGGGGAAGAGTTGTCCAAGCCCACGTTGCTTGCTCAGCGATCCAGGCTCCCTGGCAGTACGCAAGGGGGGCTGGTGTGGCCACAGCGTGTGCTGCGGCCCCCAATCTCGCTTTGTCACTCTTGCTTTTGCACCGACGTAGCCTCCAGGGAACAGAGCGGGAGGTGACCCTTCTCCCTGCCGCGCTCAGCCCTGCTCCTTGGGACCAGAACCTGGTCCCGCGCGCACCACGGGGATCAGCGTGCACTGAAATCAGAGGTGTGCTCGCAGCACATGTTGACGTGTCCAGGCTACCATTAACCTGGCCGGCTCTGGTCCCACCTGAGGAATTAGCCAGCGTTCCAGGCAGGCTTGTATGGCCCTGCTGAAACCTGTGCTGGTGCAGCTTCCCTGCTAGGGGTGCTTCTGCTAGCTAGAGCAAAGCTCATTTGGGTACGGCTACCGCTACAGTAATTACTGCAGTGGCTGGCGTCCATAGTATCCTTCTCTCCGTGTCCCCACCTGCAACGCTTCCACCGACTGAACAGGAGCAGTGTGGGGGATTCTTAGCTCCAAGCTGCTGCCCTGGGCTTCTCACCTCCCTGCTCCCAGGCTTCTTGCCTCCAGCAGGGAGATCTGTACCTGGAGTCTGGCTGGCTGCTGTGCTCCCGGAGGGGAGCAGGGAGCCAGGACTCCGGGAGCTGCAGGGCTCCCAGGAGGGAGCAGGGAACCTGTGAGCAGCAGCCCAAGCTGGGAGTCTGGGTGGCAGCCTGGCTTGGAGCAGAGATCCCGCAGGAGTTTGGCTGGGAAGCCGGGAGCCGCTTTCTTGTCAACTTCACGGCTCTAGCAGATCCACAGCTGATATAAGGCACATAATGTCTACACTATCGACACCGGTATAAGCCTTACACCTCTCGCCGAGGTGGTTTCATTGTGTCGGCACAGGAGGGGAGCTACATTAGCAGGAGGAGCACTGCAGTGTGTACACCTCTGGTGTTTTGTCGGCGAAAGCGGACTTTTGTCGACAAAACTGTGTAGTAAAGACAAGGCCTACGTCTCCGGGTGCAGCGACGGCACCTCTGAGGCAGTGTAGACATACTCTGTGCTTGCTTAGGGGAACAGGTTAGCAGCACCGATTCATGGGAAAGATTACAGGATCCTGCCACTCACAGCTTCATGTCCACTGTTGTGATCGTTTATTATGTGCCTCTCAGCCTGGGATTTGAGTGGAAAGTTTGTAGAATACTCCACATGCCCCAGCACTCAGTAGCTGCTCCTGGCAGTCCTTGCCTATCTCAAGATCCCTGTGGAATCCCATATGGTCTTATCCCAGGTGTGGAATTAAACCCCGGAGTACTAGCTCAGAGCTCCCACCTTGTTTGGTTCACAGCCCCACCAACGTCATGGGGGGCCTGTTTAGTTTTCAGTACATGTATCAGAAAGAGGCTAAAGTCTGAAAGTCTCCAGCATCGGGGCAGGATTGGGCCTCGCTCCCATGCCCGGCCTTCTGCAGCAGAAGTGAAACTGACTGCCGCTCTGTGGCCTGGCACCCGAGTTACTCAAGAGAGTGGAGGAAGCTGGGGGAAGCTGAGAACTTGCTCTCTCGGTGGTCTGGGGGTCGTGCTCCCTCCTGGCGGATGGGTGGGGCATATGTGTGGCTCAGACTGATCTAAAGGCTTGATGTAAAAGACGGAGCCCTCATGGGTCATCACCTGCTTCGGTGCTCAAAGCATGGGCCTCTACTACTTGAGCTGAAGGAGTAACCCTATTCACCGGCAGTAGTAGGCTTTTATCCTCATAGGTGGACCAGCTGGCACTACAGGGGGATCCACACATGCTGAACCCGGGACCGCATCCTGGAATGATTTCGTGCCGCCACTAGTGGCCAGTAGGGCTTCCAGGGGCAAAAACCCGGTGAGACCTTGTGGGAGCCGCTCCAGTCCTAGAGAGAGAAGGCCCCTGTGTGGCCATTCCCCCAAGTGACCCCCTCTCCTGACTACTGAAACCTCCTGCCAAGCAAAAAGAGCTTGGATCCAGCCCTCCCTTCCCACTGCCAATGCTTCCTCCGTCTCCTCTGCTCTAGAGCCTTGTTCCCTAACTGTCTTGCTGCCTGTTTAATCTCCGTGAGTAGATAAACCCAGTATCATGCAGGCATAGGCGCGGGAACTAGGGGTACGGAGAGCACCGCAGCACTCTGCTTGTGATCCTGGCCCCCCGCCCGGTGTCCCAGCTGTGGGCCCTGCATCCGGAGCTGCACTCCTTGGCCCCATGTGCTGGGCTCCGCGCCTGCCCCCAGCTGTGGCCCCAGCCTTGGCCCCCTTACCCTTGTCCACGTCCCCCGCTCCTGGAGCCACTGCCCTGCTCCCAGCCCCAGCTCTAGAGGATGGCGGGGGGCGTGGACGGGGCACCCTCATTATAAAAAGCATTCCCGTGCCACTGCATGCAGGTTGTTCTGTGGCAGACTTTTCTGATGAGACCTTAAGAACTAGGGTCCCTTCACTCTGCATGGCCCTAAAGGATCCCTGGTGCTTTTCAGAAGCACAGAGGGGTCTGTGGCCAAACTTTCCTCTCAGGACTTTCGTGCAGCATGTCAGCTGCTCCCCTCCGCCCCAAAGGTGGCTGCATTTCAGTGGTGCTGAATGTGTTTAGTGTGTGAATCCGGTCAGTGGAAAATAAGATTCAAGCTTCATTCTCAGCTGCTGAATCCTTGTTCAACTCCCCTTTCCTGGAAAAGGGCCCTGATCCATTTACACACACACACACCCCTCTCCCAAAGGCAGCAGGGGGTTCCTCAGAGGCATCATTTTAGGCAACCTTTAAAAAAATCACCTTCCCTTCCTGTGGTTTTTATTTGCACTTTATGCTGTTATCGAAGCCGGGACTGAACGTGCTGTGTGGTGTCAGCCACAGGCTAAGAACCCCACCCCCAGCTCTGGAGCCCCAAGATTTCTTTAAACCCCCAAAATGTTTCTGATCTCAAAACCAACCCTTTAGTTTCACCACAATCAAAACTTCCAGCCATTTCCTGGTTCGCTCTGGTGACTACCGTGGGCCCACAGAAGTTCCCTGAGCGCCTAACCCCTAGGATCCTAAGTCAGCCACTGACTTACCTTCCTCTCATTGCCCTCAGGATGAGACAGGGAGAAGGTTTTAATTCATCAGCTGCCCCTTGCCGAATACCCCCATCACCACACTTGGTCTCTTCTTCCAGTGACTTCTCTAATGTCTGCTGTGATGACTCACAGGAAGTCTGTGTCAGGGATGTAAAAACTACCGGGGGAGAGAAGTCAGAGAAACAGAAGCTGGTTCAGGGAGGAGAGAGGCCTAGGAAATGCTGGAGGGCTCTCAAACTACTGGGATCCAGGCCCCCTGAGTCTCTGGCCAGCCTGGGCTACCCTGGGTACTGCTGCCTTGCAGGCAAGGTTCCTGTTCCGCAGAGGCAAGCTCCCTGCAGCTGGGCTAGGTCCTGCTGGGAGTTGTAGTCTTTGAGGAAGGGCTGGTGTTGCTGGCAGTTTCGATTTGGAGTCTTGGCTTGGTGCTGTGCAGGGATCGGGGCTGGGAACCCGTGTGTCGAATGAGCGATTTGTGGCTTTGGGTGACACAGAGGCCTGGGTCAGCCCCGAAAGGGGTGTGAAAACCAGCAGTTTGTAGCAAGTTGTTTGGATTTGTTAAACTCCAGCAGTGTGCACCGCACTGGGCATAAGACAGAGGACGGCCCTGTCCCTGCCAAAGGGAATTCAGTTCTTTCAATCTGAGGGTGCGATCCTGTGAGTAATCCCATCAAATCCCATCACGTGGCTCATACCTCGCTCTTGGGTAGTGCTTTTCAGCCAGAGACCTCAAAGCACTTTACAAAGGCTGGTTATCAGTATTATCATCCCCATTTGACAGCTAGGGAAACTGAGGTTAAGTGAGATGGGCAAGTCACCCAAAGCCCAGGTCCTGTGCCTTATCTGCTGGACAAGGCTGGGGTGTTTCATCACAGTGCCATGTATACCTAGAACAGGGGTAGCCACGGAGCCACATGCGGCTCTTCAGAAGTTAATATGCGGCTCCTTATATAGGCACCGACTCTAGGGCTGGAGCTACAGGCGCCAACTTTCCAGTGTGCCGGGGGTGCTCACTGATCAATCCCTGGCTCTGCCACAGGCCATGCCCTCACTCCTTCCCCTTCTCTCAAGAGCCTCCTGTACGCCACAAAACAGCTGATCGGGAGGTACGGGGGATGGGAGGCACTGATTGGCAGAGCTGCCAGTGGGTGGGAGCTGCTGGGGGGCTGCTGACGTATTACTGTGGCTCTTTGGCAATGTACATTGATAAATTCTGGCTCCTTCTCAGGCTTAGGTTGCCTATCTCCTAATTTAGAACATCATTTCTTAGAAGGGGCTAATCCTAGAAGTCCCAGTACAGTGCTCTGCCCACTAGCCCACGCTGCTTCTCTGGTTTCCAAAACTGCTCCCTAAGGGCCTCCTCCGAAGGCCAGTGAGTGGCAAGACCCCCACTGATCTCAGTAGGCTTTGGAGCAGGCCCTGCGTAGAAAGACAAAACAGCGCAGTCCTGATCATGTCCCTGTTTCCTCACACTGGTGAGCGCTAGGCCGCAGTCCAACAAGGGCCTTCGCAGAGGCTTTCTAGAAGGATCTGAGCTTCCATTAAATAAACAAGTAAGTTTCCCATCCTCGTGGTGCCTGAGGAAAGCCTGGAGCAGGCGCGACCGAAAGGCCTGTAGAAAGCACCCATCATTTCTTCTTCTTTTTTTTTTTTAAAAAAATCTCATGGTTTTTAAACCGATCTCGCGATTTTCTGAGGCCTGGCACCTGATTTTTGTGTGAGTGGCGCTCATAATGCTGACTGCCACAGTGGGGCCACTTGTGTGTAAGTTGCCATCCTTGTGAGTCTGGGTTGTGTAATTGCAGCTACAAATGTGGCTGGATGACCAGAAAAACCTAAAACCTTGCTTTTAATATATGTAATTGGGTGACTAATAGTGAGTGTGACTCAGCAGCCCAATGGCCTGGCTACTGATTTAGGACTCAGAAATCCTCGGTTCTATTCCTAGCCTGCTAAATGGCCTTGGGCCAGGTAATTTTACCTCTCAGTGCCTCAAGTGTCCCCATCTGTAAAACAAGGATAATGGTTCTGATCTCCTCTAATGCACGTTCAGATCGACAGCTGGAAAAATGCCGGGTGTCACTGATTCCAGTCTGTGTGGTTGTCTTGTATTCCGAGCCGATACTGGCGCGGGTTGGTTTTTTTTTGCTAATTTCTTCCAGTGCTAGTGATCAGGAGGGATGAGTGGCAGGGACACATTCTGGGACAGAATTATGATTTTTAAGTTGGTGGTGTGCCTTTAACAAAAATAGGGATCAGCTGGTAGGAAAGGCTCCAGTCATTTGCTTTCTTCTCTTGTTAATGGCTCCCCGGATCCTTTGTCTGAAATACTTTTGCCAAAGTTCTCTGTTTCCTTTTTGTTTCTTAATTTTGGACCGTGCATTCTGGAGTTATTTCAACCAACTAACCAACCAACCCCCCATCCAACCTCTTTACTAGGATGGAGTCATTTTTAGCACGTTTCCATGATCTCAGGGGATGGATGTTTTGGTTGGAGAGCACAGGGCACCTGATGCCAGCCACCCCTGCCCACTTCTTACATTTTCAAACAAACATCGTGTTTTCTCCCTTTCTGGTGCACATGCTTGGGAGACGCTCCCCATAACCACCCACAAAGCTTCCTCATTATCCTCTTTCAACGTGCGCCTCCAAACTTGCCTAAGCCCCTTGGGATAGACGACTTGTAGCTCCCCCTACTGGCTGGGCACAATCTAAAGGGGAGGACACACACGTGACAGCCCCATGCGTCTCCTCTGCCCAGTGACCCCCACACACACCCAGCCTGGGACCACGGTGCTCTCCCCACCTCACGTTATATGTGGGAGGTGGCTTCTGGCTCTCTCGGCCCCCTCCCTGGCAGCTGGGGTGGCAGTGAGCTGAGCTCCTCCCTGTCCCCCAGCATCCTCGGCCCCTATCCCCAGCATCTGAACCCAGGCAGGGGGTGGGCCGCTGCCACCTCCCAGCCAGGTTCTCTCAGGCAGAAGTGCATCTGTCGCGTTCCCCACCTGGCTGCCAGGGAGAGCGGCTGAACGTGCCAGAGAGCAGATGCAAGGAGAGAAGGAAAGAGCCCCTCTCACTCCCTGGCAGGCCAATTTGGGGTGTAGTTGACCCACCCGCATGCCTCCCCTACATGTTGACTCATCTTTTCATTGTGTTTGTACAGCTCCTAGCATAGTGGGGTTCTGGTCCATGACTAGGGTTCCTAGGTGCCATGGTAATGCAAATAATTAATAATAATTAATAATCAGAAGAGGTGGTGTCCGTGCCTCGCTCTGACACACATATCCTGTGTGATCTTGCACAGAGCCAATTCCAAGCCTCAGTTTCCCCATCTATAAAACTTCTGTGTGACCTTGGGCAAGTCATTGTATGTGTTCTCTGCCTGTTTCTCCACCTGTAGGGGAACTAAGGCTCAGAGAGTAAAAATGACTTTCCTAAGGAGGGAAGGGGCAGGGAGGAATTGAACCTAGAGGTGGTGACCCAGTTCTTTAAGCACTGATGAAGTCCCTGGAGTTACACAGCTGTAAAACTCATGTGAGTGCAGAACCATGATCAGAGAAAACGGCTTATTGTTCCTTTGATGGCCCCATAGCCTTTCCCCTTTCCCTCAGGACTTAGATTCTTGAACTCTGCTGTCACCTCTTGCGGTATGGTGCTACCCTCTAATGCAAGAATAGCCTTCCTGTGCCACAGTGCCCAGTCCGACTCCCCACCAGGGAAAACGGCCTGGGTGTAAATAGCAGCTTTGCCTGTCTATGCTAGGAGTTTGCATTGGTGCAGGGACACTCATCCCAGGCCACCCACTGCTGTACAAGGGCCAATCCCGCGTATAGAAAATGCCCATGTTAAAGGCCCATGTTTAATGCTCCCAGCAGTGGGAATTGGAGCACTCTGATTAAGTGGCAGGCCTGACCTCCACCCCAGGCCTGACCCCCACCCTTGCATCTCATGCAGCCATGGTGTCCAGGGACCAACAGGCGGTAGAGTGTCACCTTGATTCCTTCAGAGGGAGGGACAGGGCTGCTGTCACCTACTTCTCCTCCTCCGTCCTCCTCTATCCCTCCCTCCAAAAGCACTGCACAGAATGAGGTCCTATTCGATTTTATTACTGTGCAAGGGAAACACAAATTAAAACAGCGGCAAGGACCCCGCCCATGTTCTTCATCTTTTGATGGATTTTCAGGAATTTTAGACTCCACGGCAGCTGAAGAGAGAGAGGGAGAGAGCAGCCCCCGGGGAGCTTCTGAGCACCTCCTACAGGTGACACGGAGGAAATCTGCATTGCAACAACGTCCCCCCACTCCCCCTCTAGGGCTAGAGAGGGACCTGTATTATCTCATAGACCACGGTGAGGTTTTCTGCTGCTGCCATCGCATATGGCCTGTCGTTGGCATGGATCTCTTGATGCCTGTTGAGGCTCGATTTGCGGGTGAAGTTCTTCCCACATTTGGTGCACACGTGGGGCCTTTCCCCGGCATGGCTCAGCTGGTGCCTCTTCAGGTGCCCGATGGCACCGTAGCTCTCCCCGCACTCGGTGCATATATACGGCCCCTCCCGCGTGTGTATCAACTGATGCCTCATGAGGTTGGCCTTCTGGCTGAAGCTCTTGCTGCACTGTGGACAGGCGTAGGGCTCCTCCCTGGTGTGGATCCTCTGGTGCGTGATCAGGGTGATCTTCTGCCGGAACCCCTTCCCGCACTCGCTGCATGCGAAGGGCCGCTCCCCAGTATGGGTCCGGCGGTGCGTGATGAGCTGCGACTTGTCGATGAAGCTCTTCCCGCAGTCAGCGCATTTAAAGGGCCGCTCCCCCGTGTGGATCCTCTGGTGGATGATGATGTTGGACTTCTGGGTGAAGCGCTTGCCGCACTCGGCGCACTTGTACGGCCGCTCCCCCGTGTGGATCCTCTCGTGCTGGGCGAGCTGGGACCTCATGAAGAAGCTCTTCTGGCACTGGCTGCACTTGAAGGGCCTCTCGTCCCAGTGTATGTGCTGATGCTTGGTGAGGTTGCCTTTCTTGCTGAACTTCTTCCCGCACTCAGAGCACATGTGAGTCCATTTTCTCCTCAGGCCTCCCCTTGGGGCGCAGAGTGCTCCCTGGTGGCTTTCTTCAACTTCCAGGCCGGGGGATGGTTTCGCTTCTGTGGTGTTTGTCTTGTGTCTTACGAGAGCTCCTGTCAGATTTCCCTCACACCCGTTGGGTTCCTGTGGGTCTTGTCTCCTGAGAAGTCCCTGATGGGCTGTGAGATCTCCTGTTGATGTTGGATTTCCCTCACAAAAACTGGCTTCCTCAGTGCCCTGTCTCTTGAGAAGTCTCAGGTGGGCTGTGAGATTTCCATTCTTAACAAAGCGCTTCCCACATTTGGCATACTCCTGTGTTCTCTCTCCCGGCTGCGTGGTACCCGCGCGGCTCCTTGTGGTGCTGAAGATTTTCTCATCTCCATCATGCTTGCCATGCTGGGCTCTCTGGTGGGCTGTCAGATCTACCATCTGATCAATGCTTTCCCCATATTCAGCGCATGGCCCCCGTCTCTCTGGTGCGTCTAATTTAAGGATTTCCATTGTAACGCTGCTCTGCTGCTCCCAGGCTGCCCTGGCGGACCAGGCCGCTGGGTTGTTACGGAAGCTTCGTTCGTAGGGAACGGGGGTGTCACGTCAGTTTTTGACGAGGTTTTGCTCTTTCTTGGCTTTATCCTGACTCATGAAGATTTCTACCTTGCATCAGCATGCTCCCACTTCTCCTTCCTCATTTCATTTCCTGAGGGGGCTCCCGTTTTTAGTCCACTCCTCCGGATGCTTCTCCTTATTTGAAACCGTTGGGCTTTCATCTGCTGGATGAACAATAAAATACAATGAGGCATTAGTTCAGAGGCTGATGACCAAGGAAAAGCCATAGTCACGGCTGTTAATTTTGGAGAAAGTCTTGGAATGATCACAGGTATGCTGAAGCCCAGGAGCTGGTGAGATTGTTATGTAAAGCTGAAAGCAGGGGACTAAGTCTCAGAACTTCTCGTCCTGAGGGGGCCATCTTGGCCACTGGCTTGCTTGTGACCGTTTATCTAGCCTCCCGCTACCTCTGCTTCCCCACCTGTGAGCTAGACAACACAGACAGAGGGTGTGGGACAGAGAACGGAAGCAGACTGCAGTCTGTACAAGCCAGTCATCATAGGTCGGGGGTTTGGATCTGCTGCCTTTCTCTACAACCCAGTTCCTATGTGGGGCCTTGGACAAGGCCCTGCAGCCTGGGGAGTTGCCGGCCTGGAACTCCCCAGTCCTGCCTCACTCTAGGTACCCTGGTGAGCCCCCAAGCAGCCAGGCCCGTCTCTCTTAACAACTAGAGACAGACTGCTGGAGCTCCTGACTCACAGCTTTTTATTTGGCCAGCTGGGGCCTGATTGGGGCGTGGCCCCAGCTGCAGCTGCCTTTCCCATCAGCCTAGCCTCTGAGCCCTTACTCCCCCCCAGCTACAGCCCTCTGCAGGGCTCTTCCAACCCCTTCAGGGCTGGAGGGGGTGACCACCCCGCTAAAGGGACCTTATGAATTATTCAACAAATACCCATCATTAACAACAATGCCTTGCATATTCAATGCACTGAGATGGAGTGCAGTGGCAATAAACTTAAGATGGCAAGTTAAATAAATAGTGTAAAAGAATGTAACAGGGCCCAATGCTGTCATTGGAGAGAAACTGCTCTGTGTCTCAGCATCAGATAACTAGCTGATGACCTAGGAAAAATACACACACACACCTCCACGCGCACACTCATCCAGTATATGAGCCGCAACACAAGGCCTCGTCGAGGCAGTTTGGGCCCATTATTTTCAAACAGTTTTTAAAATTAAACACAGATGATTATTTTCTTTGACATGGAGCAACCTTGATGTGTCCATTGTTAAATAAAAGGACCTTAAAACATAAAAGGTTTTGGTCCCATTCTGCTCATCTGCAAATATCCCTGTATATCTTATAAGTTCATCAGCCATGAGCATATTGTCCCCAGTGCTTGGGTTTAAAAAAACAGGCAAGTGGCACCCAAAAGAATACTTATTTGATTCTGATCAAAGAGGGAGATTTAACTTCGATAACTGCTAGAAATATAATATTAAATTGATCAGATTTTTTCAATAAATATTTCCACGTATTAAACAATCTTTCCCTTTTTCCTAGTTTTATTCAGTCTCTAGCGATGAAACTTGACCCATATACACACCCAAAAGATGTTCACTGATGCTATCTTAGCTGTGGGAAAACATCCCCTTCAGGCATTTACCTTTGGTTCTCTAAGAATTAGCCAGATGAGGATTTTTCCGTCAGAGGTAACTTGGCAACTAACGCAGAGTCCAGACCGCTCGCTTTTTGTCACACAGACACATTGTGGCTCTGCTCGTCAGTTGTTCTCCTCCAAATGTCTGCTGTGCTGACTCACAGGAAGTCTGTGTCAGGACTCTAAAAGCTACCGGGGAAAGGGTAAAATACAAGGCAGGGAAACAAAGCCAGCAGAGCAGGGAGAGAGAAAGAGGCTGGGAAATGCTGGTGGATTTGAAAAACAGCTGGCATACGGGCAGCACCTAGGCCCCCTGGCATAGCCAGCCCCATCAGTTCTCCTGAGGATCCAATCAGCGTTAGGTAACCGTGGGCACTGGAGTATTAGCTGCACAGGTCCTAGTCTAGGGGATTTCCTGTGCCTTGCTGGGAGTTGTAGTCCTCCTGAGTGAGCAGCAAACAACGACTAATGTTCCTTTTTACACTGAGTCGCCTGCTTTGAATAGAGCTTTATACTCCTTTGGGCGGAACATTTAGCATGACATCAAGGGAAGCAGCGTCCCGGGAGCCGTAATTAAGGAGAATAAAGAGCAACTGCTGCCGAGCCTTAGGGAAATTTTTTTCCACGAACATGTTCCCTTTATTCTGGAGGCATGTGGCAAGGCAGAGAGGCAGAGGAGTTGGTCAGGCTGCTTGTGGTCGACCTATACATTGAAGATGCACCACACTGTGTAAAAAACAAAGTCCTGGTCCAGCTACTTAATTATGCCAACAAACTTTATTTCCCACCTTCTCCTTAATTCTTATGCTGCTGCAGTTAGGGCTCCTTGCTGTTTCATTAGCAGGGAGGTTCTTCAGAAACATTGTAGCTCCTGACTGGGACTAAGGCTCCTAGCTTGGGACAGAATCTTTGTTCTTGTTGTCAGCTTGACGGGCAGAGCTGGTCACCCAACTTGCAAGACACAGAGACACAATTTGCCGGCCTGCCGGGGTGTGCAGATGCCTGGCAGGAAGGAGCTAATACTTTTGGCCTTGGAAGAGCGCAGCTGGCTGCAATCAGTGCAAGAGCATTCGGGGGGGGGGGGGGGGGCCGGGGCCTACCTGTGGGGACTAGCTAAAGCCGGGGAGGGAGGAGTTGCACTGCAGGGCAGCAGAAAGATGAACTGGCAGGGAAAACCATAGTAGACAAGGCTTTGGTGTGAGGACAGGGAAAGCCAAGGGGGTTGTGTAATGAGCCAGGGAAGAGATATCAGTTAGAGCAGTGGTGTCCAATACGTTCACCACTAGCCACATGTGGCTAATAGGCTATTGAATTGTGGCTAATGCATGTGGCTTTTTTATAATGTGGCTAATAAGAAAAATTCAAAACCACAAGTGTGGCTAGCAGTGTGGCTAGCATCGAATTTCTATTGGACACCGCTGAGTTAGAGACTCTGGAGGGACGAGCTGGTGAATTCTAGAGGCTGCGACATCTCAGGGAGAGCCTGTGGTGTGAGGGTGGAGGATGAATGTTCTGTATGGGGGGCATGACCCTGGGAAGGGAGCTGCTCATTTGACACACAGCCACTGTGCAGAGTTGGCTTTCTTCAAAGCAGGGAAACTGAGGCACGGCGGCATAGCCAGGCAGGAAGTCCCAGCACAACAGGAAAACAGCAGCCCCTCTGCAAATCTCAGCAGCATGTAGTATAGGTGCACAATGGAAGTATTAGGCTGCACATAATAAATTGCTGCACAGTTCATTACAGTGACTAGTTAAGAAAGTGTTACAGTGCGAGTATGTGTCAGTATCTGAAAGCTCTCCATAAGGACACAGCTGTCAATGCCATGGGAGTGGGAGAAGATTTTGGGGGTACAGGTTGAAAATGTGTGTGAGATATTTGGGCTGGTCAACAGTCTTACCACTGAACTTTCCTGTGGTTTTCATGTTTTTGTTTTTTCAACGAAAAGTGAAAATTATACCGAAGGGGGGAGAAAGAGAGAAGCCATTTTCTAACCAGCTCAATATAGATATACACACGTTTGCAAAGCAGCAAAATGAATGTGACGCATCAGGTCAGGTCAGCACAATTTTTAGTTGCCAAATTCTCCCCAAGCTGGGCACAGATCATGAAGGAATTTCTAAAGCTGCTCTTCCTAGCTTAACTACGTGCACTGGTGACTTTCTTATGGGGATGTCAACGTGAAAGAAAATCCCAGTAGACGTGGAACGAGATCATTCCTTAACTTAAAACACAGAAGTTGTTTTCTTGGACAGAAGATGCTTTCTGGGTTCACACTCCAGTGTCTGTTAGCAAGAGGCTGCAAACACAGAAAGCTGAATGGAAAATATCTTCCCCAAGCAAATACCACTGCAAGCAGATTTCTCTTCCTGTTAGCATTAACCAGAGGAAAGCTTGGCTACTCAGCTCTCACTTGACAGATAATGAAATCCGGATCTCTGGGTCTTACTCTTCTTCCGTTCCCTTGTCTCCTATGGCCTGCTCTGTGGACTCAGGGAAAGGCTGCTGCAGTGGTGTAGTGGAAGCTATAGGGGTAGGGAGCGAAATAGAAGTCGGAGAGACAAAAGCTGGCTGGGAAGAGGGAGGGGGGATGGGGAGTAAGGAACTGCTTCGTGCAATGCCCTGCTGAGAGATGTAGTCCTTACTCCAATGGACTGCATGGCCTGAGATTGTGGTGGTTCAGAAACAAACCAACGAACGCCATCTAGCCCGCTGCAGGAGGGGAGATCAGTGTGCCCTTAGCCTTGTCCTTTGTTAATTTAATGGCTCCTACAGTTGGGAAAGGAGGATTTTTTTCTTGTGATCCTGGTCAGTCAAATGTTCATTGGGACTAACATGACCCTGTGTGGACTAGTAAATCTATGGCACATTCCCTTCACCTGTGAGGAGACTTGTTAGTAGCCAAAACCGCTGAGGCTGCAACTCTAATGCCTGATTCTCAACTCCCCCAGCTTTCATGCTGCTGCTGCAGACCAGTGCTTCATTTGTTATGGAAGAGGTGCTGGGACTCCCGCAATTAGGTGCCGGGGCTCAGGCAAATTTTTTACTTTCATAACTGCCACAGCAAGCCCAGAGGTGCCAGGGCGATGAACTGCCAAGCCCAGAGACGCTGCGGCTTAGCTGTGGCCCAACTGGTGCAGACCCACTGACTTCACTGGAGCCACTCCTGAACCGCTGGTCATGGTAGGATCAATCCCACCCTTCAGGAGTTGAGTTCCATGCAGGCTACCAGGCCTGGCTCTTTCGGATCAGACCTTATGGAAGTATCAGTGCGCCACGTGGGCAGTAAGCACCTAGGGCACTTTGTGTAAGAGCAGATGTTTGCCCTGCTGTCCTTGGTCTAAATTTTCCCTCCTTCCTTCTGTGGCATCCTGTGTGCCAGCCTTCCAACAGCCAGGTAAGCGGATTAGAGTAGCGCGTGAAACACGGAGGGTTCCCCTAGTGACAGGGTGACCAGATGTCCCGATTTTATAGGGACGGTCCCGATATTTGAGGCTTTGTCTTATGTAGGCGCCTATTACTCCCCACACCCTGTTCCAATTTTTCACACTTGCTGTTCGGTCACTCTATCCAGAGAGGAAAGGTACTAGACATCTCTCCTCCATCCAGGCCCCACCCCCCCAATGCTGCTGCCATGGTTGGCTTCCTTTCCAGATACTTGTATCCTATCCCTTAGGCCCATTGGTATCGAAGGGTCCGATTCAAGAGCCAAGCAGCCAATTGAAACAGAGGGGCACTATGAACGTGCCACGTGGCTGACGATAAGGCCATGAGGAAACACGGCCAAACGTGGGACTCTTAGAGGTTTCTTTTTAACAGTCAGCTGGCTTGATTCTTCTCCTCCACCTTACTCCTGTTATATCTGCTGTAATGCCCCTGACTCCGGCAGCCTCAGCCCCCCCGCTTTGACCCTGGTGTGCCAGAGGAGGATTCTCTGCACCTTGAAGTCTTTAAACCATGACTGGCGGACTTCAATAGCTCAGACATAGGTGAAAGGTTTATTGCAGGAGCGGGTGGGTGAGATTCTGTGGCCTGCGTTGTGCGGGAGGTCAGACTAGATGGTCATAATGGTCCCTTCTGACCTTAAAGTCTATGAGTCTATGAATCAGAGAGCAGAATCAAACCCAACTCGCTGCGCTGTGCGTTGGCCTTTGTCTGGCTTCAGTGCTGGAGGGGAGGGGAGAGGGAGCTGGATTTTAGTGAACTGGTTTTATTGTGGAATGAAGGTGATTTTGCTAAGAAGCCACATGACTTTTTGCACTTGTGTTCCTTGCAGTGTTGTGACTTTTCCCCTGACAAACCAGCCAAGCCTCACTGAGGGCTTGCAGCCCATCAAGCTCCAGGGAAGGTCAGAATACAATGAGGTAAGTGTCTGGTGCCAGTAGCAGTCGTCGTGTGTGTCTCTGCTGTGAGAGGGACTGTGAGGCTGCCCGGCTGCAGGATCCAGGAAGCAGCGCCAGGAGAGGGCCCAGCGTGGCTAGGGAGTGGGATCGCCCATGCCTGTAGATCCTGGAGATGCCCAGGCAATGGAACTGCCAGGTAGTTCAGGGCTGGCTCCTGGCGCCCCCGGACCTGTATTCCCATTGGCAGAGGTACTCTGTGAGTGTTTAATGCTGCCTGATGGGATATCCCCTTGGCCTAGCTGTCCAAGGGGCCAGATGAGTGCAATGCCACAGTGAGCACAGGTCCTTAATTCTACTCCCTCCTGGGGGAGCTGAGTCTCCATGAGATATCCACAAAGAGGCCTCCGCAAGGTCCTAGGGAAGTACCAATAATAATACTTAGCTCTGCTCTTATATAGCACTTTTCATTACTAGACCTCAAAGTGCTTTATACATTTATCCCCATTTTACAGAAGGTGAAAACTGAGGCATGGAGCAGTAATGTGACTTGCCTAAGTTCTCCAAGCAGAGCAGTGGCAGAATGAGGACTAGAACCTATGTTGAATGAGTCCCCATCCAATACTTTAGCCATAGGCTAGGCCACAGTAGCAGCACTCCTGTAATTCTACCATGTTCTTGGTGAAGTTTTGTCCTGTCCACTGGCTGCTGGGCCAGGCTGTGGAAATGTCAGCACAAACAAATGATGGCATTTTCCAAGCTGTGTGATACCTTTTTATAGCACAGAATTCCCCCAGATCTATAGCGCTGCAATGGACAAGTTTTATATAACACAGGCTCTCAAAGTATTGCAGTATGCATGAAGAACAAGGCCGGGCAACCTATCACTGACATTATGACCCAGTGTGCTGGGGCTGTGAGGCAGTCCGATTCTGCAGTTAGGGACCAGTGGTACAAAGCAGAATGGAGGCTTGATTTTTGTTTGGTTTTTAAAAATACTTACTTTATTGAGGAGACTGTATAATGTGATAGTACTGGTTTCCCCCACGAGCTGAGGTCCGGCTGCTGCCCTCTGTCCATGGTGCAATGCCCCAGTGATGTCTGGGAAAGCAGAGTAGATGGATTGAGGGCAGCTTATTGTTCTATGTATCTTATTAAAGGAAGTAGCGACACACAAAACAAAATCCTCAAAGATAACTGCTTCCTCCAGGGTAAATCTCTAGACCACAAAACTAGTCTAAGGAGAAGAAAAAGATTACATCCAAAGAATGGGGGGATAAATAATTCTTCTCTTGGTTACACACTTGGGCCCTCAAGTGATGAGCTCTGGTATATTCCCCACTGTGAGAGGACTAGTATATTGTCCTAGATTCATTGCCTATGTCCCACCATGTTCTTCGAGTGCAACGCAATCTCCATAGAGGCTGATAGTCTACCTGGCGTGGATCAAGTCCCAGAGGACTGGGAACTGGTGTATACAGCACACTAAATGGATACTACCATCCAGGAGATGGACTGATTCGGCTTATCTCCTAGGCCACCTCCTCCAGTGGGGTTCCTATGGAGATCCCAGATAGAGATTAAAATTGTCCATCCCTTTGCAGCCACCTGTCTTCCTGCCCAGACATTAGTCCCACCCCTTGGGCTCAATGGCCCCTGCAACATCTATGCCATGAGGGTAAATCAAAGCCCCATTGTGTGCAACCTCTCTTGGGGGATGAGATGCAGGAGAAGCTTCCTTTTCATATACAAAATCAAGATGCAGAACTAATGCCTAATAACTGACCACTACTTGACGTGATTCCTATAAGTATTCCAGCTATGCACTGATCCTTAGTGCACATCCCTCAGCGGCTGTGTTCACTTCAGTCACATAAGCAAGGTTGCTGAGAGCACTTTACGTGGCTGGGCGCTGTGTCTGGCTGTGGTGGTCTCGGGTCCCCTCCAGATCTCTGGTCTGCCAATGTTCTTCAAGCCCCAATGGTGCCACCTGCCAGCCAACCCACCCCATTAAAGATCTCATAGTCTGGGGAATACAAGCCATTATAATGAAGTAGTAGAGAGCAAGAAAGAGAGGTCAACTTTGTTACTTGCCCCCAAGCCACTTTGCAGCTCTCACTGCACTAGCACAATGAAACCGGCCCTATCTAAAGGCTAAAGGTTTCTGTTCTTCTAGTCCATGGAGGCTCCAGTCCACAAGGGATGCAGCCTGTCCCGGGGATTTTGATTGCTTCTTTCTTTAATCCCTAAATAACGCCCAGTAAATTCAAAATCCTGTAGTGACCTTCAGAGCCACGTTCAGGGCTAAAAATAGATAGTATGGAAGAGCACCCGTCCCGGGCCGCTGAAGCTATTGGTGCTTCTGGAGCATCTTCTCTTTCCTCTAGTCACAGATACAGCAAGATGCTGGACCGAGACTGCTGCTCTCACTTACACCCAGGCAACAGCTTCGCATGGATAAGGCCGAGGGGACGTCTACACTGCAGCGAAGGTATCAGCTCCAGCTCGGGGAGGTGTCCAGCTCTGACTGAGCAAACGCACTATTTTTAGGAAGTGGCCGGCGGCACGGGCTAATCACCAGAGCACAACCCTCGCCGAGCTCCACGTCGTTGCGGCTCCGGTGCTGTTTTTAGCATGCTAGCTCAGCCCCGGTCTACACCAAAAAATTAGGTTGACCCAGCGATATCATTCAGGGGTGTGAAAATCCCACCCCTCTGAACAATGTAGTTATGCCGCCCTAACCGCTGATGTAGACAGCACTACCTTCCGTTGACCTAGCTACCACCTCTCGGGGAGATGGATCACTTAGGCCAAGGGGAGTTTCAAGTGTAGACAAGGCTTTAGTCTCTCATTGCATTACGTGGCTGGTATGTCATAAACTCCAGTGACTCTTCCCCACCTGTCCCTGCTCAGGCAGTAACTTTCAGCCAGGCCTTGTCTTTGAACCAGGAAGAACTGGGTTGGTACTGAGCATGTGCAGGGATTGTCCGGTAGTGTTTATTCTGGAATGAAGAGAACCGTGTGTTTCATGGAGTCGCTGGCTGGTCTCCTAGATGGCAGGGGACGCCTACTCTCTCAAAGCCAGTGTGTAACGTCTACCCAAGCTGGAAAGGACATGTCCAGCTTCAGAGTAGATGTACCATTTGCTCACTGCCAGCCACATTTCCCAAAGTGGCCACAGAGTTCAAGTATCTCCATGTTAGGTGTCCAGCCTGGGACATCTTTCATTTTGTAGCCTACTGGCGGGGCTCCCCAGTTTAAAAACGCTGGCCTTTATGTCTGTTGCATGTCATCCCGAGCCTCAATCCCAGAGCTGACCCCTGCTATCGAGGGGAGCGATGTCTGTGTTAGAACTACGGGGGCAATGCCTATTTTTCAGAGCCAGGCTCGGCAGACACATTCCCCACTTCTTCTCCAAAGCAGAATGGTACAACGGAAATCAATGCTTTGCACCTGGATACATTCAGCCTGTTTAAGAGTTGGGGCTGATTGGGCTAAACTCCGCATTCTTCAGTGGAGCAAATCTCTGGTTAATAATAATAATACCTCGCTCTTTACCAAGGAGGTCAGTAGCCTTAACCCCATTTTGCAGATGGGGAAACTGAGGCACGGGGCAGGGAAAATGACTTGTGCAAGGTCACCCAGAAAACCAATGACAGAGCCAGGAACTGGACGCAAGTCTCCCAAATCCCAGCCACAATGCCTCCTTCTGTTTACAGTGGGAGTTTTGCTCCACTAAAGACTGCAGAATTTGGTCCATGATGATCACCTTCCTTTGCTCTGTGGCTAGAGGATGCCCTCACATGTTAAGCTCTCCTCACTTTTCACAGCCGGGAGCGCTCTTTGTTCTAGGTGGGTTTGGGGGTGGTTGCTAATGCTTGCCGGGGCCTCCGGCTTTTCCCCCCGTTTTGCACGCCCGGTGGGTCCCTCCCTCATGTGGATTTTCTGGTGCCTTCTCAGATATTTCTTCAGCCTGTACCGTTTCCCACACACCGTGCATTTATAAGCCCCGCCCCTGGAGTGCAGCGTCTGGTGCCTAATAAGGTTTTTCTTCTGAGTGAAGCATTTCCCGCATTTGGTGCATTTGCAGGGTCCCATCCTGATGTGGATGGTCTGGTGCCTGAAGAGGTTGGCCTTCTGATTGAAGGTCTTCTCGCACTCAGGACACTTGTATGGCTCCTCCCTGGTGTGGATCCGCTGGTGCCTCACGAGGTTCGACTTCTGGGTGAAGCTCTTCCCACACTCGGTGCATTTAAAGGGCTCGCTCATGTGGATTCTCTGATGCCTGATGAGCTTCCTGTTCATCCGGAAACTCTCACCGCACTCGTTACACTTATAAGGCCCCTCACTGGTGTGGATTTTCCGGTGCCTAGTAAGATTCGACTTCTGATTGAAGCTTTTCCCACACTCAGGACACGGAAATATCCTCTCCGCTTTGGGACTGTCCTTCGTCAAGGGATTTTTCTTGCATTTTGCATTTGCCCGGCTCTTGGTACATGTACCCGGAGTCCCCTCTTCGCTGGTTCTCTGGCATTTTCTATGTTTTTTCTTTGGGCTGCAACTTTCCCCATGTTCGCCATCCGCCCCGGCTCCCTCTTTAATTTGGATCCTCTGGATGGCGCCTAGGGATGACTTTTGACTGAAGTTACTTCCATAGTCGGTGCTCTCCTCTGGTTCTTCCTTGATGCGGGGTTTCTGGCATGCTGTAAGATTCCCGATGATGGTGCCATCCTTCTGGTGCTTGTTGTCCACCCCTGCTTCCTTTGTAGCCTGGATTCCCCATGGAGGAAAGAGAGGCATCTTTGGATTGAACTGGTTGTCATAGTCAGGGCTGGCCTGTGGTTCTTCCTTGATGTAAGAGTTCTGGTGTGCTACTGTGAGGACGTTTTTCTCGTGTTCGGGGTACGTGTCTGGTTCCTCCTTCGTCTGGATTCCCCGTGGAGCGCTAACAAGGATCTTTGGGCTGGACTGGGTTCCACAGTCAGTACCTTCCTGGGGCCCGTCCTCTGAGTGAGCTCTTGGTACTGTAATGTTCTTCCCCAGGCTAAAACTATCCTCCTGCTTGATGGCCACGTCCGGTTCCTCTTTAATCTGGACGACCCGGAGAGGCATGCCATTGACATGTCCGGCAGCTTCTTGCAGCCTCTGCTTTGCGTGGTTCCTCTGGTGGACGTTAAAATACCTCTTGGTGCTCAAACTTTTCCCGCACTCGGTGCATATGAACGGCCCCCCGCGGAGGTGGATTTTCTGGTGAGCCGCCAGCGTTGCGCTCTGGCCAAAGCACCGGCTGCACTCGGAGCACTTGAAAGGCTTCTCCCGCTTGTGTATCTCCTTGTGGGCCGTCAGAGTCCCCTTCTTCACAAAGCTCTTCCCGCACTCGGTGCAGGCGTATGGCCGCTTCTCCTTGTGGGTTCGCATGTGGATGCTGAAGTAGATGCGTGTGCTCAGGCTCTTCCCGCAGTGGACGCAGATATACGGCCCGCCCTTGGTGTGTGTCTTCTGGTGGGCAGCCAGGCATATCTCCAGCCGGAAGCAGCGTCCGCACTCGTCGCACTGGAAAGGCCTCTCTCCGGTGTGGATGCTCTGGTGGGTGGTAAGGTGTCCCCTCGTGGTGAAGCGCCGCCCGCACTCCCCGCACGGGTAGAGCTCCTCTGCTGTGTGGATCCTCTGGTGTCTTTTCAGGTTTCCCTTCTTGCTGAAGGATTTCCCACACTCCGGGCACGTATGCGTCTTCTGGGCTGTGCGCTTGGCAGGGTCTTTCATGGTGGCACCATGCAGCACGTGGTGAGGTTCTTCTGTGGCGGGGTTCTCTCTGGTAGGCCAGACAGCGGCGAGGGAGCCAGTGGAGGGGAGGGATGGTTGGAAGGTTGGCAAGGGGCGGTTACAGAAAAGTCAATGATGCAATAGTCAAAGTGCAGCTGATCGGCCTAGGTTGCCGGGAGGAGAGGTTTACAACATGAAGTGCAGATACTGTGGTGACAAGGGTCGTGCTGCTAACTGGATGGTTCTGGTTCTTCCTTGGGTTGCATTTTCTCATGGACTTTTTTTCTTTCAGTCCAACAGCAGAGGTGGCCTCTTAACATTCAGAACTCCCTTTCCCTGGTCATTGCGGTGAGGCTCCTGTTCTCATCGTGTGCCTCAGTCAGTCTTGGAGGTTCAGCATGCTGGATTAGAGCAAAAAGAAAGTCCAGATATTATTCCATGTGCTACTGAGAACACTGCTTGTGCTAATGTGATGGCTGCTATGTTGGCTGACACCCCAGGGTTTGAACCAGGAACCTCCAGAGCTAAAAGCCTGAGCTGCTACAGCTTACATTAAAGAGCAAAGGCTCTGGAGGTGCGGTTGAGACAGATTCCTCTCCTCTGTGGATCAGGTGCCGAGGGGAATGTGTAACACATGCTCACCAGTGGGCTACAGTAAGAATTATACTTTTCCCTTTAATGATGTCTTTTTTATCTGAGGATCTTAAGAAAATTTACAAATGTTAATTAATTAAGCCTCACAGTAACAGTTATGACTTGCCTCATTGTTCAGATAGGAAAATGGAGGCCCAGAGAGGCTAACCTTTCCAAAAGTGAGGATAAAATCAAAGTCAGCAGCATTTGCAATGTCAATACTTGGCACTTTTCACTGGCAGATCTCAAAGCACTTTGTAAAGGGAGGGCAGTATCATTACCTCAGTATTACAGATAGGGAAACTGAGGCACGGAACAGTTAGGTGACTTGCCAAAGTCACACAATGTGGCAGTGGTGGAATCTAGGTGTTTTGCCCTGTCCATTGGACAAGTTCAGACCATTGAACCACAGGGCCACATATATATAGGAAATCATTTCCTAGAATTCCAACAAGGGGGAGGCCTGAAGGCAGAAATGAGGAAGGTATGGGTTACTGGAAGAAGCTGTCACCGAGGGGATGGGAAGTTGGGGACACTGTTGCTGAGGTTACAGGTTGCTGGGGGATGCTGTTGCCACAGGGATAGGATGTTGGGGATGCTGTCATTGAGGGGATGGGATGATGAGGGAAGCCATTGTGGAAGGGGCTAAGGGAGCAGGAAGTAGGAAAGTAACTAGTGCTTTAAAGGTAGGGAAGTGTGGAAATGGGAGATTTCTAAACATCTGGATACAGCAGTCAAAGTACAAATCAGGTACACATATTGTGCTGCTGATTGTGTGGAGCGGTTGCCAATGTGCAGAGCTCAGATACCAAGGGTCACATGGGTAACTGGCTGGATAAACGGACAGCAAACTGCAGATGAGAACTATTTTTCAGTCAGTTGCATAGACTGTCAGATAAACCTGAAGATAGATTCTGTCTTCAGATAAACCAGCTCAGCTCCCAATGAAATTAATGAGATTCATAAAATCATAGAACTGGAAGGGACCTCGAGAAGTCATCAAGTCCAGTCCCCTGCACTCCTGACAGGACTAAGTATTATCTAGAGCACTCCTGACCGGTGTTGGTCTAACCTGCTCTTAAAAATCCTCAATGATGGAGATTCCACAACTTTCGTAGGCAATTTATTCCAGTGCTTAACCACCCTGACAGTTAGAAAGGTTTTCCTAATGTCCAGCCTAAACCTCCTTTGCAGCAACTTAAGCCCATTGTTTCTGGTCCTATCCTCAGAAATTAAGAAAAACAATTTTTCTTCCTCCTCCTTATAACAACCTTTTACATACTTGAAAACTGTTATCATGTTCCCACTCAGTCTCTCTTTTCCAGACTAAACAAACCCAATTTTTTCAATCTTCCCTCATAGATCATGTTTTCTACACCTTTAATCATTTTTGTCGCTCTTCTCTGGACTCTCTCCAATTTATCCACATCCTTCCTGAAATGTGGTGCCCAGAACAATACTCCAGTTGAGGCCTAATCAGCGCAGAGTAGAGCGGAAGAATTACTTCTCATGTCTTGTTTACAACACTCCTGCTAATACATCCCAGGAGAATGTTTGCGTTTTCTGCAAGTGTTAACACTGTTGACCTATATTTAGCTTGTGATCCACTATGACTCCCAGATCTCTTTCCACAGTACTCCTTCCTAAGCAGTCATTTCCCATTTTGTATCTATGCAACTGATTGTTCCTTCCTAAGTGGAGTACTTTGCATTTGTGCTTATTGAATTTCATCCTGTTTACTTCAGACCATTTCTCCAGTTTGTCAGGATCATTTTGAATTTTAAATTCCTCCAAAGCACTTGCAACTTCTTCCATCTTGGTAATGCCCACAAACTTTTATCAGTGTACTCTCTGTGCCGTTATCTAAATCACTGATGAAGATATTGAAGAGAACATAATTTGTCCCTGCATTAGTAGCACCGCTGTATGAACTGAACTGAATATGGTGTTACATGGGACAACCATAGAAACAATAACCTGGAATACTTTAATTGAAAAAGCAAACCAAAAACATCCTCTTCCAAGCAGAACTCTGGCTTGATTCTGGTGCGTGTATTTAAAGATCCGTTTCTATCTGGGCCAGCAACGGAGGCGACTTGATCAGAGCCCACAATTCCCTCCTGAGGGTATTTCAGTCTAGCAGACAAAGGCATAATAAGATTCCGTGGCTGGAAATTGTGTCAGTAAAGTTCAACAGCATATTTTTACCAGTGAGGGTAATTAACAGGGGAAGGGATTAGCAGCAGTAATCTCTCCATCTCTGGAATCTGTAAATGAAGACTGGATGTCTTGTTCAGAGATATGCACAATCACCCATTACTGGACTCTGTACAGGAATCAGTAGGTGAAATTCTCCGGCCTGTGTTATTATGCAGGAGGCCAGACTAGCCGATCACCATGGTCCCTTTCCAGGAAAACAGTTTAGCTGCCTTTTAGTTTTGACAAACAGGAGACAGCTCGCTTTTTACTAAATTTGGACCAGATCAAAGTAACAAATCCCCCCTGATATTTGCTAGTATCCAGATCACAGGGAGCCAGGCTCTGTCCCCACTTACACTCTGTTTTGGGGTTGAATCGAGGGCAGACTTTGCTTCCTCCCTGGGGTGGGGGGAGCTTCTTCATCTGGGCGAGGATGTGAAATACACACAAGGAGCCGTGTGCGGACAAGGTCTTACCTGAGCAGTCCACCCCTGCGCGCATTTTCCTCCCCGGTGCCAACACGGGTTTGTGACTTGGCTGCAACTTGTGTTGCAATCGCAGCTGCGGCTGACCTGGAGGAAGTCTGTGCCCAGTGCCGGGAGAGCTACCGGAGGAAGGGTGAAGGCGAACAAAGACCCGCAGCAGCCCCGGGTGAGCGCAGAGCGCGGGGGGAGAGGCTGGACGCTGCGCTCCGGGCTGCGGGGTTCCGCGCGGCTGCGGGCCCGGGTCCGGGCGGGCGGCGCGAGGAAGGGGCGGGGGGGGGAGGGGAATCTCTCACGCCGCGTCCTTGCTGCTGCACCGTTAGCTTTGCGGGGACTCGGGCTCGCTTGGAATGTTCCCAGGCTCGCGGAGCCTTCTGGGAATTGTAGTTTCTCCCAGAAATCCTGCTGGCCAGGGCCAAACGCCCCTGGACTGCAATGGGACAGGAGCAGCCCCCTGGGGCTACTCCGTCCCAGGAGGGTTTCCTCTAACTCAGGGGGTTCAGCACCTGCAGATCCTAGCACCCTGCTGCAAAAATGCCGCTGTCATCTAGTGCTCAGTGTCCCCCCCAGGACCTGAAGGCATTGAACCCTAATGGATTCAATAGCTTCTGGTCCATGGCATGTGAGCTTTGCACCCCAATAGCAGCTCCCAGTTAGGCTGACTGGATAGCAAGTGTCAAAAGTCAGGATAGGGGGTAATTGCTGCCTATGTCAAGAAACACCCCCAAATCGGGACTGTCCCTATAAGATCAGAATATCTGGTCACCCTGTTCACTGTATCCCTACAGGAGAGATGTCCTGATACTGGTGTGTAATCACCAGTGTGCTGGGACCCTGTTAGCACCGTACACCGATAGATTAGCTAGATAACTAGTTATTTTACAAAGAAACTGAGGCACAGCGCTTGGGAGGGAGGGATTCTGCAAAGTGTTACCGGACAGGAGCATTTGGGATAAAAAATCTAACTTGCTGCAGGCCTGAGCCGAGCTTGGTAAGTTTATGGAGAGGATGGTTGACGGGACTGGCTAAAATGGCATGTAGCCGATCTGGAACTACGAGCAGCAAATATCTCCAACGGCTGGTGAGGGGGCAGTAGTTATTACACAGTAACTACAGAGAATTCTTTCCCAGGTGTCTGGCTGTTGGGTCTTGCCCACATGCTCAGGGTCTAACTGATCCCCATATTTGGGGTCAGGAAGGAATTTTCGTCCATGTCACATTGGCAGTAGGGGGATCAGACAGTAAGTGTGAAAAATCAGGACAGAGGGTGGAGGGTAATAGGAGCCTATATAAGAAAAAGACCCAAAAATCGGGACTGTCCCTATAAAATCGGGACATTTGGTCACCCTAATTGGCAGAAACCTTAAGGGGTTTTCTCACCTTCCTCTGCAGCATGGAGCAGGGGTCGCTTACAAGTTTAAATTAATATAAACAGTGAATTCTCTGTAGCTTAAAGTCTTTAAACCATGATTTGAGGACTTCAGTAACTCAGCCAGAGGTTCTGGGTCTATTGCACGAGTTGATGGGTAAGGTTCGGTGGCCTGCCATGTGCAGGAGATCAGACTAGATTATCATGACGATCCCTTCTGACCTTAAAGTCTACGAGTCTATGAGAGATGCCGACCATGACAGCTGTGATCAATCAGCACCGCTCAGAACTCCTCATCACTTCCTGGAGCAGGCCCGCAAGGATCAGATTAACCCAAGCACACAGGAACTCCACTGCAAGCCATTTTATGCTACATGCTTTATTACCCGGTGCATGGGAAAGGCCGAATCAGTGTGACTATTTTCTGTGACGGCATCTGGTAACGTTCACAAAGCAGTGTCCCCAGCAGCAGGTACTCAGACATAGCATGTGGCAGTTTAATCCATCAGTCAGGAACATTGATGCTGTAATCCAATGGTGTCCAATACGTTCGCCACTAGCCATGTGTGGCGAATAGGCTAATTGTGGCTAATGTGGCTAACAGGCTAATTGAATTGTGGCTAATGCATGAGCAACGTGTGGGTCTGTGAATCCACTTTTTCTGCAGTAAATTTTATAAAACGCAAGTAAAATCTGGAGGCTGAGTTAAGATACACGGTCAGTATGAATTACATACCAGATGTCAGGGTTATGGTAGTAGTATGTTTGTAGTATTTTTTAATCCTTTTTTTTATAATGTGGCGAATAAGAAAAATTAAAAACCACAAGCGTGGCTAGCATTGAATTTCTGTTGGACACTGCTGCTCTAATCCATCAATCTGGAATATTGGTGCTCTCGGCTCCAAACCAGGTCTGGAATGCTACTGATTCATTCGTCAGTTTAATAATTGAAGAAAATAGGAGGAGGTAATTGGAGCTTGCTAAAATCTCACTGATCTTTAACCACTGAATCTCTTAAACATGGCTTTTCCACTTGGATTAACAGTCATTTTGGAAGGCAGATAACCAAATAAACAAAAAACCAACCAAACAAAAGAAATACTCATTACTAACACCATATTTAAATCCATTCAGGATATGGACACACATATGGAGACAAACACACATGTCACATTTGGTCAGAATAACAATGCTTAGCACCTCACCAACCACGCTCTCAAAGCACTTTACAAATATGGCAAGCATTATTTTCCCTCATCTTCTAGATGGGGAAGCTGAGTCAAGAAAAATTATACGACTTGCCCAAGATCATCCAGCAGAATAGTAATAGATTGTAGGTCTCCTGAATCTCAGGCCTGGCCTATCCATAGTTGTTTTTTGTTTTGTTTTTTAACCGAACTGGGATCCAAGATCCAGTGGCAGGATGTTGAAGCTAGACAAATTCAGACTAGAAACACCGTGTAATTTTTTTTACCAGTTAACTGTTGGAATAATTTACCAAGGGCCATGTTGGATTCTCCATCACTACCAATTTTTAAATGAAGATTGGATTTTTTTTCCTGAAAGATCTGCTTTAATTCCAAGAGAAATTAATTCAGGGAAATCCTATGGCCTGTGCAATCCAAGAGATCAGATTCGATGAGCTCAGTCATCCCTCTGGCCTTAGACTCTATGTATCTATGAACTATTTTGATTAGGGATACGATTGTTACTGATACAATTATGTCAGTACAATCCCTAGTGCGGATGTGTTGTACTAGTATAAAGGTGGCTTCTACCTCTATATCTTATTCCCCTTCTTGAACAGTACAAGCACCTTTATAGCAGTACAACTGCACAGGACAAAGGAGGCAGTGTGGTCTACTGGGTAGCTCATTAGCCTAGGCGTCAGGAAACCTGGGGTCTCTTCCCCTCTCCTCTTTGTGCCTCTGTTTCTTCTCCTGTCCTTTGTCTCTCTCCCCTCTTTAGATTGTGAGCTCTACTGGGCAGGTGCAGGCATTCACTGTGCATTTTAAACAGCACTGTGTACAGCAGGGGCCCCACCTCAGCTGCCACCTCTTGGCACTACCCTATTACTATGACTGCTGCTAATAGGCAACGCTGCCTAACCGTACGATGTAGCTAGATCAGTGGCGAACGTGCCATTTTCTTAAAGGAGCAGAGTAGTCAAGGTTCTTTAATAAAAAAATAAATACACACAGCCATCTTATTTCTGGTACTTGCATTTTTCTTAAGAGGTGAATAGAAATTACTTACTGCCTGGGTTCGCCCCAGCAGTGAAAGTCTGCTGTCGATCAGCTTTGCTGTTTGCCATTAGAGAAAGAGAAAGCCATTCCAGGCCGTGTTTTACCCGCTGGACGCCATGCCTGGGTCCTTTGGGCACTAGGACATATCTACCAGCAGTGGCCGGGATGCTAGAATCTCCTTGGAAAGCAGATCATGTTTTAGCGGCTCACAAATAGTTCAGAAAAGTAGGTAGAGTCAGTTTAACTCTTGGCTTGCCGTCCGGAGGCAGCTTGGTGGGCTGTGCGACATGAGTTTGGTGCTTTCGGCCCAGTTCTCAGTGGACGGGTAACAACGCGCTCTATCGGAGCCAGCGTTAGATTGGCATTCTCAACGCCGGCTGTGGAGTGACAAGATAAGGAGACAGAGCTGTGCTAAAATGGTTGCTCCAGGTCAGGTTTGAGACCGTCGGAGGGGCCTTGTATGACATCTTGTACTACGCTGTGTTTGTTGTGTAGCCAGATAAAGCACATCCATTTCTAGGGCTGTCAAAGTAGGACTTTCTCAAACACATACGGAATAAAACAACCGAGAAAGCCTCCAGCTGGGGAGACAGGAAGATGCATCGCTGATCGTCTCCCTTCCTGCCTCTCTTGCCCTAATTTATTCTTCTGCTTGACTTTCAAACGAAGCGAGTCCGTACCCCTGAGATAATTGGGATATGGCCTTACGCTCTACTGCTCGGCTTCCATTGCTCGCTGTCTGTCACGGGCCCCTGGGGGTCCCACTAGCTACCCCGCCTTAACAGCCTGGTTGAGTAATAAGCAACCTGATTTAGAAAAAAGTAAGGCCAGGCTCCATTGAAATCCGCAGATCTGCCAGTGACTTCCACCAGCTGAGGAGCTGACGTAAAGTCAGCGAACGTGGTGGCGAGTTATTCATTGCCTGAATTGAATTTTTGTCATGGTGGGGGAAAAGAACGTGCAGCTCTCCTGCTTTCCTGCCAGTTTTGTCCCATCAGCCATGCTCTCAAGGAGTCTTGTGATTCTCCCCCAGCCATAGTGAAATGGCTTGTTCTCCCATTTTCCACTTTACTAAGCTTTGATCTGAACAACCTGGTGAAGGTTATCATGACTTTGGGGTTTGCAAGTGGACTGCAATGGGTTCCGTGCAACTGGTTATTGTGTTATTTGTATGTACCGCACCTGGCGTAGTGGAGCCGTGATCCCTGATGGGTATCATTAGATGTTACTACAATACAAATAATAATAGTGGCTGGTACCTAGAATTAGGAATTAGCAACTGATTGCTCTTGATGGATTTAAGGATGGTCCATGGTAGTTTGTTACTTCTTTGTTGTTATAAATATTTGTGCAGTGTTGCCATTCTGGTCCAGTGGATAAAATTCTCTATGCTAATCTCCAAACTAAACACGGAGAGTGATCACTGGTCCATCAGATGCAGTGGCTGTGATGCTGGCTGCTTAATGCACCACTAGATGCCAGTGAAAGCTCTTCACAAGCTGATCTTGCTACCAAACGACATTGCTTTGGCAGTTTTATTTTTTCTATCATTTGGGGATTGTTACTGTTTAATGTCCTTCACTTTTGTTGTAATTAGGGTGACCAGATGTCCCGATTTTATAGGGACAGTCCTGATTTTGGGGTCTTTTTCTTGTATAGGCTCCTGTTACCCCTTACCCCATCCCGATTTTTCACATTTGCTGTCTGGTCATCCTAGCTGTAATACTGGGCCCCTTTGGAGAATGAGTGAGGGGTACCACATAGCAAAGCCCAATTTCCTATCCTTCCCTATACAGATGGAACACTGTCTCACTGAAACCTAGAATAGGTTTAGTCACACGCTTTTCAATGGCAGGTAGCTCTTATCTCCACCTCATCTTCGAGAGTCTGATGCGTGCTGAAGTGGGGTCAGAGGCCCTGGAGAGCCCTATTGGAGGGGAGAAAGTGCATGTTTCCGGCTAGGTTTGAGGAGTTTCTTTCAGGGTGGTGGGGACTCTGAGGGGTTCCTGAAGTCATTGATCCCCTTGTATATGAAGGAGCAGAGCAGTGAGCTGTAATTGCCTTATGTGGACAGAGCTCACCAGTGGTTCCAGTTGTTGAGCCCTTGGCAAGCAGAGGTCAGAGGCCAGAAGTGGTTCTGGCCACCAAAGCAAGGCAGCAATTGGACCCGGCCACAGCACCCAGCATGCAGAGCAGAGTGATAGTTGGATTCGCTCCCAGCTTCCAGCAGGAGAGAAGCATGCCAAGGAATTTGTAGCAGCCGTCCATGTCTCCTGTCAACTGGTGACGGGCCTCCCTGTCCTAGTTGCTGAAATCAATATAGCAGGACAGGTGGAAGAGCGCCTGGGGTGCCTATAAAACAGGGACCATGATTTTTTTGGACTCTTGCAACCACAAACTGTGAATGAGGAAGTTGGGGACCTGTGAACTGACCGCGGGAGGCAGAACAAACCCTCCATCAGCTGTTCAGAGTTCAATTGCACCCTGAAGTCAATGGTGGCAGAAGGTGTTAAATTGTAAATCCTTGTCCCAAGTCAACCTGGCCTTTCCCTTTATCTTCCCCCTCCCTCCCACCAGTAAAGTTAGTTTGTTTAAGCCTCTTTGCTTGCGGGATTTATGGGGCCCTGTGCAGTTATTAAATTGGTGCCCAATACCCAATGGCAGCCCAGGCTCATATGTGTATTTTAGATAAGGGTGATCTTTTGAAGGATTTATTTGAAAAACTGTATCTGAAGATCCAAGCTTTTAAGGCTAAAGATGAATATTTAGATTGTGCATCTAAAAATCTATGCAAGGCTTTTTAGAGATGTGATTTTATAATCTTCAGCAACACACTCATGAAATATTTTTAAAGCAAATTTTCAACAGAGGTCCGGTAGACTGACATGTTCTGAGTAAAAGGCGAAAAATTTATACGATCTGAAGAGAGCACAACTGTTTTTGTCAGTAAATTCAGAAACTGACAGTATATGCCTGGGGATTGGCAAATGCCTGTTAAATGGCTCCATTACCACTTGAATGGCTCTTTAACAGTTTCAGTGTTGTGCTAATAGGTCTGGCAGGCTGGAGGCTTTTTCACTTTTAAGTACTAGATCCCCACTGGAGGAAGATTCACCAGGCTGCAGCAGCCAGTTGTGGTGGGAACCTGCTGTAAGGATCAGAACTGGGATAGTCCAGTGCGCCATGCCTCCGCGTGTGCTCCATATACCTAAGAATGGCCCTGGTGAGTGGGTACAGATTTGCCTAGCAAAAGTGCCCAGAGTGGTTATAGGTTCTCAGATTACTTGGTGAGGACTTGAGCCCAAGAAAGTTAAGAAATTGTAGAGAATCCCTTAAAATAAGAGCCCTGATTGCTGCATCCCCATTGGCAGAAGGGTTACAACTTTCTTCAGCCTTAGTAACTTCCGCAAAGGGCCAGAAAATTGGGCACAAATTTGACTAATTGAAGGACATAAAATGGATGATTCTTTTTTATCTGGATAAAGGAAATCACTTCTTGCACTATATATCAGAGGACAGTCCTTGCTTGTGTTTGTTGGATCCTTTAGGACTGCACCATCTGAAAAGCCTTTAGACTCAAGCAAAAAATCTGAAAAGACAATTACAGGAGAAATGGGGTCTTTTCTTGAGGTACATTGAGACCAGACAGTCGCAATTTAAAGGACATATAGGATTCCTTTAAATAAATCTATTCATCAGAAGCAACTTACGTACTCCTGGCAATGTAGTTGTTTCTCCACAAGGAGATGCCCGTAGCTCACATTTGTATGTGTGAAATGCTAAGCACTGACTTCATAACTCCTGGATCTGCGGACAGGAGCTAACTAGGAAGTGTGTGTTGATGCATTTTCATAGGGTAAATTATATACTCATATTCCGGTGAGGATCTGTTGAAAGGTTCCCTTGCTCCGGTAAAATGCAGCAGCTTACTGTATTAGCATCAGGCATTGTAATGCAGATTATATTTATTTGGCAGAAGTTACTATACATTCAATGACAGACGACGTTTCAAAGATTTCAGCTGTATATTCTTTTCACGGAATATATTTCATGATTCTTTTAAAAAACCCTTCATTTGTGGGAGAAAACGAAATGTATCTGGTAGCAGGGAAAGAGGCTGCTTTAAGGGTCAAGACCCAGGACAGGGAGTCAGTGAAAATGGGTCCTGTCCATTTTAGCTGTACTGTGAGACGTCGAAAGCCTATGACTTACAGATGGACAGTTCTGATTCTAGCCATCAGAGGGCAGTGGTGCACTTCCACACTAGCCAGTACAATATAATGGACCAAATCCTATGACGGGGTGGGCAAACTTTTTGACCTGAGGGCCATATCTGGGTGGGGAAATTGTATGCAGGGCCAGGGCAAGGGGTTGGGGTGCAGAAGGAGTGCAGCGTGTGGGAGAGGGGTGCAGTGTGCAGGAAGGGGCTCAGAGCAGGGGATGGAGCAGAGAGGTGCAGGGTGTATGATGGGGCTCAGGGAAGAGGATTGGGCTGCAGGGAAGGGTGTAGAGTGCAGCAGGGGGCTCAGGGCAGGGGGTTGGGGTGCAGGAGGCGTGTGGGATACAGCAGGGGGCTCAGGGCAGGGGGTTGGGGTACAGGAGGGGTGGGAGGTGCAGCAGGGGGATCAGGGCAGGGGGTTGGGGTGCAGGAGGGGTGTGGAGTGCAGCAGGGGGATCAGGGCAGAGG
>ML677349.1:1263073-1276215 GCA_007922305.1 Dermatemys mawii | reverse complement strand
AGGTGCGGGGTGTGGTAAGGGTCAGGGTACGGGGTGTGGCAGGGGGTTGGGGTGCAGGACAGGTGCAGGGTGTGGTAAGGAGCAGGGTGCAGCAAGGGGCTCAGGGCAGGATGTTGAGTTGCGGGATGCAGGAGGGTTCAGAGTGTGGGCTTTGTCCCAGTACCGCTTCCCAGGAGTGGCTGCCCCGGAGGTCACAGTACAGCTCCCTGACTGCCTGCCCGCCCTGGCCCCGGCCCCAGCTCTGCACCGCTCTGGAAAGGGCCAGAACCGCATCCCTGCGGCCCCTGGGGGAGGGGAGAGGGGGCCCACAGGGCTCCACGTGCTGCCCTCGCTGCTCCTCCAGGTACCTCCCCTGAAGGTCCCATTGGCCGCAGTTCCCACTTCCTGGCCAATGGGAGCGGTGCCTGGAGGCAAGGGCAATGCACGGAGCCCTTTGCCCCCACTTCCTCTCCCAGGCGCTGCAGGGAAGTGATGTCAGCTGCTTCCAGGAGCGGCGCGGGGCCGTGACGCCACGGATGGCAATCCCATGGACCAGATCCGAAGCCCTGAGGGGCCGGATCCAGCCCGTGGGCCGTAGTTTGCCCACCCCGTCCTACTGTCTTCATTGATGCACAACCCCCGCTGAGTGTGGGCCTCATGATTTGGCCCAATATTATGATTCAATATGAATGCTGAACAGCTGCAGAAACTGGGTGAGTATTGAGCTCATACCATTGCCCGATAGCTGAGTAGACTCCGGGAGATTGTTCTGTAGCTTTTTGGATCATTATGTTTACAGACATCGGGGTAACAACTAGTAACACACCCATTTGCTCTATCTGGCATTCCTCTTGACTACAAAAGGAACTTATTTTTTCAACAGTAACCTGCATCATTCAGCCTTTGTTGTTGGCCTACGGGCCTGATCTTGCTTCTCTTGCAGCCAGTTAGAGTTTTGCCATTTGAATTGCACGTCTATTCCATATAGGTTCTTATAACCTCTTCATTTCCATAGTAACTGCGTGCCTGCCAACAGTGCATTAAGCAACATGACTAACACCACTCACCTGTGTTTGATCTGTTTTCTCATCCTCAGCCCAGCGGGAGAGTTGTGTGTGCAGTGCAGTGCTTTGTTTTGGTAGGGTTGTTCCTTTTTAAAATGTCCCCATTGCTCCGTGTTGATGAGAGAAGGCAGATCGAAGAAGAGCACCTTGACTTACGTTGGAGGGTGTGAAGTTTGGACTGGGCCCCAAGCCTGCTGGCAGCAATTCCGGCCCCAGGGCAGATCAGTCAATGGCCCCCCATAGAAAGGGAAGGGTGAGATTTATGACACTACTTTTTATCCTACTGATAACACATTAGAACCCACTATGAGCATATGGTGGCGTGGCTTGATCTAGTTCTCTTTATTTTTCCAGTTACAGCACTAGTATTAAACAAATTGTGAGCCTAAATATAAGATGATGAATTTGTTATTTTGACTTATTTATTTAAATTAAATAAATAGATTAGGGAACGAAATTAATTAATATATAAAACATTTAAAGAAGCACCACGTAAGGAAACACTTAAAGCATCAAGTAGGCTAATGAAACATCTAATCATGATTCATGTGTAATCAAAAGACAGGAAAAAACTGATAGATGAGATGTAAGTAAATACGACCAACAAAGTTCAAATATACAATACAATGCTTGTTCTGTGGGACATCAACACTCAAAGCAATGAGGAATCATAGAAGATCAGGGTTGGAAGGGAGCTCAGGAGATCATCTAGTCCAACCCCCTGCTCAAAGCAGGACTAATCCTCAGTTAAATCATCCAACAGATTTTTGCCCCATATCCATAAATGGTCCCCTCAGGGATTGAGCTGACAGCCCTGCATTTAGCAGGCCAATACTCAAGCTACTGAGCTATCCCTCCCCCAAGGGAGCTGGTAGGCATGGTGTGCCACATCTACTGGGAGATCTCCTAGGAGGTGGCCAGGGGCAAAGTCAGAGGGAAAACCGGTGCCTCAGTCTCTGGAAGAGAGGAGGAGGTGGCCCCTCATCCTGCCCCTCATCGTGATAGCGGTTCATCAGCCAGCGCTAGCAGCAGTGAAATGGGCTGTCCCCAGCTGCCTCTCGGCAAACCTAGGGCTGCTCAGTTGGGTGGCTGAACTTGCAGGCTTGTGTCTGGTGCGGAGACAGTGGCAGAGACTAACAAATTTATTTGGGCATAATCTTTCGCGAGCTAGAACCCACTTCATCAGATGCATAAACTGGAAAATACAGTAGAGAGGTATAAATACACAGCATTTGAAAAGATGGGAGTTACCTTACCAAGTGGGGGGTCACTGTTAACGATCCAATTCAATAAAGGTGGAAGTGGGCTATTGTCAACAGTTGACAAGAAGGGAGGGAAAATCACTTTTGTAGTGCTAATGAGTTCAATGTAATCAAGGTGGCCCATTTCAAACAGTTGACAAGAAGGTGTGAGTATCAGCAGGGGGGAAGATTTGTTTTTGTAGTGACCCATACACTCCCAGTCTTTATTCAGGCCTAATTTGATGGCATCCAGTTTGCAAATTAATTCCAGTTCTGCAGTTTCTCACTGGAATCTGTTTTTGAAGTTTTTTTTTTGTTGGCTGAACTGCCATTTTTAAATCTGTGATTGAATGTCCAGGGACACTGAAGTGTTTTCCTACTAGTTTTTGAATGTTATAATTATTGATGTCAAATTTGTGTCCCTTTATTCTTTTGCATAGAGACTGTCCAGTTCGGCCAATGTACATGGGAGAGGAGCATTTCTGGCACACGATGGCATATATCACATTGGTAGATGTACAGGTGAACAAGCCTCTGATGACATGGGTGATATGGTTAGGTCTTATGATGGTGTCACTTGAATAGATATGTGGACAGAACTGATACCGGGGTTTGTTGAAGGGTTTGGTTTCTGGGTTAGTGTTTTTGTTGTTGTTGCTCTCTAAATAAATTTGTTAGTCTCTAAGGTGCCACAAGGACTCCTCCTTGTTTTTCTGAAACAGACTAACACAGCTACCACTCTGAGAACTCTTAGGTCAGTTACAAATCCCTTGTTTCTGGGAATTTGCACTATACATGTCCTCCAGCTACAGCTAGCCATGAAGTCTGCATTGAATGAGCTCTACAGCATTGCTACAGGTGAACACCACAAGACCTAAACAAACCAGATCCTTGAGTCTTCAAACAGGTGGAGAGCAGAAACCAGCTCTTCAAGGCCTTAGCATCTGATACATAAACATCACCAGCTCCTGCTGTTGCAAAGACTGACTCGGTAGCTGCTTTCAATAAAAGCTGCAGACGTTTGTTGCCGGTGCTAAACAATCATCCTCTGTTTATTACAGATGATTTCTTTGCTGCAGCAGTACTGGAGAGCTGGGAAGTGGGTTGTTTGCCGTAACCTGTTGTGCTGCTCTCAAAATGTTGTGTACCTTTTGGAGGATGAATTGTTCTCAGCCCTTGGTTAGCTCCAATCATTAGTATCAACGTTTGATGTATTATCTGATGTATTTCACATGACAAAGCCTCCATATTTATTCAGGGCTAACAGGCTGGCTGAACTTTAAAGAGATGTTTTGATTCATGATAAACACACCAAAGGGCATTGGTGTTCCAGGATGCCATCGACAACGTTGTGGACACAGCCATGGAGATGGATCTAGTTACATGTAAACGGTCCCCTCACCCTGGCTAGAGCATCATTCCATTTTGTAGCTGGGTTAGGACTTTATCCGTGGCCCTGCTCTGTGGATGCTCCAGTTAGGCACACGACATATGTGTATTAAAATGATGCCTAGATTCCAATCAGAACCACACCCCCATTGTACCAGATGCTGCACAGACACATAGGTAGATACTGCCACTGCCCCAATGAGCCACAGTCCAGAGGGCAGTATGGGAAACTGAGGCACAACATAGCTAGAGGGCAGTATGGGAAACTGAGGCACAGAGTACTTCATTGACTTGCCCAAGGTTACCCAGCCACAGAGTCAAGTATAGAAGCCGAGTCTCCTGACTCCCAGTCCAGTGCTCTACTCACTAGATCATGCCACCTTCCCTGTATGGAGTACAGAACTTGGTGTGTACCATCTAGCCGTGATAAGTAGCACCTTCTTCGGTAACTTCCTTGTCCCTTCCAACTTCCCCCAGGGTGAGGTTGCCCTTGAATAGAAACATTTCCCCCCCTCCACCCAATGTACCTTTCTGGGGCTGACCCTCTCAACACTGCAAAGCCAAGCTGCTGGCAGGGGTGAAGTGGCCATTTTGCAGCTAGCAGCTGTCCATTGCCTCTCCCAGCCGGTAGAGAGGTAAGTAGCTTTGTGTTTATCCCTTCCTGTTGCAGAGGGGAGGCAGCACTGTTAGCCGGGAGCAGGCACTGAAGCTGTTTGATGAGGCTGTGTTCGAGCTATTTGTGGCAGTGTTTTAATTCAGGGCTGGGGATGTGTGTCTGGCTTTTGGTGTTTGGCCTTTTGTAGGTTGTGTGCAGATTCAGAGACTCCGAAGCCAGAAGGGACCATGTGACCATCTAGTCTGGCCTCCTGCAGAACACAGGAGAGAGGACTTCCCCCAGTTCTCCTTTCGAAAGCCTAGGGGGTCGGTAAATTCACGCATAAGGAGGTTTATGCTGAAGCCAGCCACCTGCCTCGATCTGGTCAGTTGTCCTTGTAGCAGAAACAGCCAAGAGTTTCTCTGCCCTTGAGCTGAACGTGGCCGAGGAAAGCCTGTGAAAGGGCCGTTCCAGTGCCCTGTGTGTTGGAGGCAAAGGGAGACCAGCTTAAGGATCTCTCTAGAGGGCGCTTGACAAGCTGCAAGGAGCTTTGGGATTTGCCAGGATGCTGAGGATGTCGTTTAGAAAGACGTCCAGTCTTACCTTGTGAAGCAGGGGGGTTGTTCAGATACTTAAAGAGGGCTGTCCCATTTGTCTATCTCTTGGCTAGGCACATTCGTGCAGCATTTGAATTCTGCCTCTTATTTTGATACATCCGTGCCTACTAATGATACTACTCTTGTGCATTACAGTCCGGAGAGTCGCCAGAGTATTATTCTCCTGAGCCCCTAAGTGCTGAGAAGCTGATCAGGGTGAGCAAAAAATCAAAGGCTGTCCTAAGGGCGAGCTGGCAATTTATGTAATGGAAGGGAAAGCATGAAGCCTCTCAGTGCACACGCGAAGTCTCCATTAGTCGTTTAAATCCCCAAGCACTTTTCAAGGATGCTTTCTGAGCAGTGGCATGCTGTAACCCCCCTTCCGTGCCCATGTCGGGGAACCGCCATGGTTCTATAAATACAGGCCACTTCCACGGAGAACAACATGCTGCTTGGGAATCCGAGGACGATTCAGATGCTTAAGGAAGTTCAGACCATTATTAATAGGGAAAATCCTTGGCGTTTCCGATCCCTGCCCTAGCAGTCAATGGGAGCTTTCGCATTACGTGTAGCTGGAGCAGGTTTAGTAGCAGGATGGATAAAAATTGGTGATTTTAAAAAAAAATCAGATTAAAAAAATAAATTGGATTTTTTAAATTTATAGTAAGTATGGTTTTGAAAATAAATCTATTTGGAATTACATTTGAAATTGGCAGCCTATGTTAAGGCCGAACCTTATTATAGTCTATTCAAATCATTTACATTAAAAACAAAAACCAATATTAAGCAGTAGAAGTTTGTGGCTGAGTTTTAAAGAAAGTCAAACTGGATCTGGTGGAAGTCACTGGCTAAGCACCTGAAACCAGAGTTTGTTGAAATGCTAAACCAGATTTTGACAGCAATAGCTTCTTCTGCAGGTGCAGAGAGACTATTACCTTCATTTCCGCTAGTTCAGTTCAATGACAAGCTCATTCAAAATTCAGAAACCAGCTGAAAAAGCAGGGAAGCTCAGTTTTTCCTCCCCTTCTAATCTATGAAAAAAACACCTTTGTTTAAGAAATCAGTTAGTTTTAAATGCAATGCATGGTTTGATAAACTTTTTTTTCTTTAGTATCCAGCACATTTAAGGTAGCTGTATTTAATTAAAATGCTTTTTCAGTGCATTTTTAACTCCATTTGAATTTCCATCCAAATAGAGCTTTGCACAAATTGCAAGTAAAAAATAATAATCTAGTAAAAAATTAAGCTGTGTAACTGCTTATATAAATATGTATAGATATAGTATATCCTCCTACTTAGCAAAAAGACATGCCAAGCTTAGTGTACAGGCTATACTTAGCTGTAGATCACCATGTTTTAATGGTTACCGCCCAATGAGAATCAGAATTTCTTTAGGAAAATAAGTCAAAAATACAAATGCAAAACACAGTTAAAAACAATTATTTAAATCAAAGCTTCCTGCTTGCATGATTAAAATTCGTGAATTTTAATTGCTTTGATCTGAATCCATCTTCCCTGGTTAGTAGCCCTCAGTGTCGAGCTAGCAGGTAAATTTAGCAAGAATATAATTAAGGCCTTGAGCCAGCTTCTTGTTTTGCAGTGGCAAACAGGGCGTTCATGGAACCCTGTTGGCTTGAATAGGGCTGCATGTGGGTGGCAGGATCTTCCCACCTGGACCACGTTGTGGGATCAGGGCCTAAGAGGTAAGCTACCTTCATGGGGCAGACAAACTACTGAACTGATGGAGTAAAACTGCAAAAGTCCAGGGCTCAGCTAATTTCTCCAGTGTTTGCAGTGCCACAATCAAAATGGTTCAAAATACAGCAGTTCTCCCCTCACACTGCTGAGCCTGGCTGGCACTGAACTGTGGCTGCTGGTAGGATACCCCCAGGCATGTGGCAGTGCAGACTGATTCATCTGAGTGTCTAAGGGCCAGGCGGGCAGAAAAGGGGCCAGGGCCTATGGGAATGGGAACTTGGCAATGGGAATTAGGTCCATGTCAGATGGCAATGCTTCCACAGGGGTTTTCACCCCTAGATCTCAAAAGGGTTTGCATGGAAGGTAAGTGCCATTATTCTCATTTTCACAGAGGGGGAAACCGAGGCAGCAAAGTGACTTCCCCAAAGTCCCGGGGAGTAAGTGGCAGAGTTAGGGATTGAACTGAGGTCTCCTGATTCTCAGGCTTGCATACAGGGATGAGCTTCTGGGCCTTAGTGTCTAGAATATTATTGAGTGGGCAGTGAAATCTTGTTATTACAGAGAGAAAATGCCAGCGGTTTGGTGTTGGTTAGTTTACGGGGCAGTGAATGCTTACGGCTCCTCTATATGTGATGCAACCATCTAATGAGCAGGTTGTGATACCGTTACATTGAGTGGCATCTTACTCTGAAAATAATTCCACCAACTTCAGCAAGGCGACTTGTGGGACAAGGTGCTACTCAGTGCAAGTAAGGGTAGCTGAGTCAAGGCCAGTTTGCACATACCCAATGCACTAGTTACCCATGCCTGCAAATGGCTAATTAGCCACACAACTGGCTACTTCACTTGCAAATGCACAGGTTGTACATGCACACTGGATACTTTGTGTGGGCAAAGACAGTGTCTTGACTTTGCTACTAGCCTCACTTCATTAGCCTCAGTTTCCCCATCTGTAAAATTGGGATAATAATACTGAGCCCCTCGCCCCTTTGTAAAGGGCTTTGAGATCTTCTGATGGAAAGTGCTAGGTGAGAGCTAGACATGATTTTTAGTTGTGAAAATCGAGTGTCGAAAAGGAATGGTACACCGGATATGAAAGGGAGAACATTTTCTTGCTAAAAATGGGGCACCTTTATCCCTGGAGTGAAGAATTTGGTTTTGGGGAACGGTGAAGAAGACGCTCAGCTGGGCAGAAGCAGGACTCTGAACTCTTGTTAAAGAAATAAGACACTCCCTAGATGCTCCCTAGTGAATTTAATTTCTCTGCAGTGCACCCCTTTAGTTCCGTGGGTGAAATAATCATCTTCAGTGGAAGAGCAACACATGCAGTGAAATCAGCCTGCCTGATGGGGAGCCAACTGGGAAATGTGTCAAAAAGGCAGCAAAGTGGGGGTGGATTGAAGACAGCAGCTCCTAAGTAGCGTCCAAAGTGCAGATTCAGTCCCGCCAACCCAAAATCATGAGACTGACCTAAAAATCATGAGATTTTTTTTTAAATGCAGTTTTTAATTTGCTTTCTGGTTTTTATCCCTTTTAGAGTTTCACGTGCAGCTTTTCTCTGCAACCACGACTGCTAGAAACTTCAAGCGCAGCTGCAATTCTCCCATAATCCCTTGACTCCAGGTGCTGGAGCTTTAAATAGGACTCCAAATATTGTGATCAATAAAATCGCGAGTGTTGGCAACACTGCCAGATATGGACAATCAGGGGATTGGCAAAATAGCAGCTCACTGAAAAACGAAGGCAAAATCTAAGAACCAGAAATCCATCTTGAAAACTCTCCAGTCACATGCAACTGAAATGTGAGGTGAGTATTTGCAATGGGAGCCTAAAACGAGTGTGAGTTCAAAATTGGTTACCTCGGCTCTCCTTACCTTGACAGGTTGGGCATATGGTAGGTAACCCTCTAGCTAGGGAAGTAGTGGTATGATGTATTTGCAAGTCACATTTAACGATGTTTAAAACAACACGGCTCCATTTCTTTATTTAACATCCCTGTATTTTGGGGAGCGTAGGAGGTATACAAAAGCTTGCCAACTCCACTTGTACTGAACTATCTGTGGGTGCATTTACATGCAAAACTGTATGACAAAAGCCACATCCCACACTGGTGACTGATTTTGTAAGTCAACAGAGATAAAATTGCCATTAATTAGGTGTGCTAAAAATGGGGAGGGTGTTTCAATGCTCACCTTTGGATGGAAACTTTAAAAATGACACCTTGTGTTTAATGACAGGGAAGGAATACGGCGCTCTACACCCCCACCCCCGGATCACGTCACCCCTTTGCTGCCTTCTGAGAGGACGTGGGGTGTGTGAAGAACAATGCCTGGATGCAGAGGTTGGGGACAGCTAAACTAGAGTTTTTGCAACACGCACATTGTTTACTCAGATTCCATTCGGCTAATTCCTGTCTGAACGGTGAGCGTGCTGTTATGAGCTGGGTGAAATCTTGCTATGGGCTGAGTTAACCCCTTGTGAACGCACCCTTCATTTAAGATTCCTCAAATTAAAGAGACAGTTCAGGGGGCACACGGTCATAAGATTTTTAAAATTGCAAATTTCATGATTTCATCTATTTAAATCTGAAATTTAACAGTGTTGTAATTGCAGGGGCCCTGACATGAAAAGGAGCTGGGGTGTGGGGGTGCGTGGGTGGGTGGAGGGTTGCCAGGTTATTGTAGAAGGGGTTGTGGTACTGTTACCCTTAATTCTGCACTGCTGCTGGCAGAGCTGGGACCTCAGTCAGCAGCTGCCACGCTCCAGCCGCCCAGCTCTGAAGGCGGCAGCACAGAAGTAATGGGTGGCATGGTCTGGTATTGCCCCTCTTAGTTCTGCGCTGCCTTCAGAGCTGGGTGCCCGGCTAACATCTGCCGCTCTCCAGCCACCCAGTTCTGAAGGCAGCAAAGAAGTAAGGGTGGCAATTCCATGACCCCTCTAAAATAACCTGGTGACCCCCCTAGCAACTTCCTTTTGGGTCAGATCCCCCTATATGAGAAATTCTGGTCTCCCCGCTAAAATCTGTTTAGTATACAGTAAAAGCACACAGAAGACCAGATTTCATGATGGGAGACCAGATTTCACTATCTATGACTTGTTTTTCATGGCTGCAAATTTGGTAGGGCCCTAATTATAGGGAAGAATCCCTTTGAATAGTTTGGGAGCCCCCTAGTGGCCGGTTATAGCCCTAGCCCTCATCCTTCTTTCTTGACTTCTCTAGGAGTTTTTCACATCCCAAAGTTTGAGGTATCCCTGCAGGTATTCAGATTTTTATGTCCTTGCAGGTTTTTCGGAGCAGGTTGGACAAACATCTGTCAGGTATGGTCTAGGTTCTCTTGGTCCTGCCTCAGCATGGGGGGATGGACAAGCTGAACCCTTGAAGTCCTTTCCAGCCCTATGTTTCTCTGATACTATGTTTACAGCTGAACTGGAGTGCAAGGATTGAGCGTGGAATCCAAACCTGGATCCACCACTTACCAGTGTGTGATGTTGTGAAGGATTTCCATTAGCACCCGTTACCACAGTGTAAGCAGCATAGCCACTAGCCCACTCAGCATCCAGTTCTCTTCAGAGGCTTTCCTCCTTGTTGGATTCAGAACAGTTTCCTCTTTTCCTTGGTGCTCCAGAATGTGTGGAGATGTAGGAACTAGCAGGAGAAGTGAGTGTGTAGGTTTGGGAGAGAATGTTGGGGAAACTCCAGCAAAGTAGTTATGGCTGTAGACCCTGACTATCGATATTAACGCCCCCTTGTGGTCACTTAATTCTATACTAGTAAATAGGATTCTGCGTACCTGATCAGGCAATCGTTAGTCCATTTATTCTGCTGAGAGAAAGGAGCTGGCCCTGTTATCCTTGGAGTTCCTGGCATCCTGAGTTGGGAGAACAGGGTCTGAGGACTGCAGGAGCAAGAGACAGTGGAATAGGTAAAAGGGGAACAAAAGGCAAATGGAGGAGGATGGTAGGGGCACAAGAGAAGGAGAGAGCAGGAGACAAATGGGACACAGGTGAGAAGAGAGCAGGATCAAGAGAGGGAGTCAAATGAGAGAGAGATGAAATGTTTTACAGAATAGCTCTCGTCCCCAAGGGTAGACACGTGTCCTAAATACCCTAACAAAAACAAATAGGTGCAGGTATTTTGGACAGAGGCAGAATGAAAGGCAGAGTGGCCTAGTGAATAGAGCATTGGACTGGGACACCTGGGTTCTAGGCCTGGTTCTTCAAGTGGCCTGCTCAATGACTTTGTTACCTCTCAGCTCCGTGTTCTTGGGGAACCAGGGCGCAGTACCTAGCCTGTCTGACTCCCGAAAGACCTTCCCCCACCCAGCCTCTGCTTGAACCAAGGCTCATCAGAAGAGAGACTTATGAAAAGCAATGAAAAGGCTGTGGGAGACACACCCACACCCAGGGCAAGAACCGCCTGGAGCTCTGGGACCAGAAAAACCGGGAAGCACTGCATGATGGGAGATCTCTGCTCCAGATGTTAATGAACCCACCCCCTGCACACGCCCAGCTCACTAGTTATCCGACCAATTCTAGTAATAAATCCTTCACTGGTGTCCAAAATACTGAAACTGCCTAATTGCATTGTGAGCTCCCTCGAAGGAATCAATCTCTATTGTGTAGCCTGAACAAAACAACTTTGGTTTACTCCCCTGAGCCATCAGTTTACCCACAAACATAGTGTTCTCCCTTGAACGGTTGATCTTTCCCTACAAAAACCCCAACCCATTATCAAGTAAGTGCTCTGATGCCCTGGATCCAAAATCTCCATCAGTTCCTTTGGGACTTCATTGTCTTCTGACTGATCATGCTGGGGGCTGTGCCAGTCCCCAGCACCCCGGACCCCCAGCCACCACCAACACCTGGGACCCCCCAGCAATTCAGACTTCACAGAGTGGTGAGAACCCAGTGCTCTCTCTCTCTCTCTCTCTCTCTCTCTCAGTATAGCCTTCTGACCCTGACTTGTGTGATCAGTTATAGTTTTCTAAACCTAACCTTTATCATTAAATTCAAGTTAGATTTGATATTATCACTGGATTTTTTTGTTTGGCTCTCTTGGTGTGTTTATTACCTGGCAATAAATAACTTTCATGGTTTAGCTGGTTGTTTCTCTCTTTCTCTAGGGGTGTTTTTTGGCTTCTCCATTCACTCTGCAGCAACACTCCTCGTACCTAAAAATCCTGTGGGGTTTGCTCATCACGTGGGTCACAACCAGAACACTTGTAATGTGAAAGTGGAGATAGGAACATGCTGAACCTGGGACATATGAGGGTGGCAGGTTGGAACCGCTGCTGGACCCAGTCCAGGGACACATGAGGGGTCAGCTTGGGAGTGCTGATTAACCCGGTCCTCTCAGACACGCTCTGTTAATTTGTGCGGGTGTTCGTGTGATTCTGGGGCTGGGGAATGTAGGTCCTGCGGGATAGCTCTATTGGGAGGGAACTTATAGCAGGAAGAAGAGGAGCTCCGTATGAGAACACAAGTGACACAGGCAATACATTGATAGAATTACAAAGCCCCACCCTCCAAAGGAGTAACCCTATTAAATGTACATACCCCAAAGTAAGGGGCAAATCTTGTCACAACTTAGAGCACGTCACTTAACTCTCTGTGCCTCGGTTCTGTCATCTGTAAAATGGGGATAATGATCTTTACCTGCCTTGTAAAGCACTGTGAGATCTACTGATGAAAAGTGCTGTAAAATAGCTAGGTATCATCCTTGTTACTAAACAGTCCCAGCTGCCATTCCTCCATTCTTTTTTTCTGTTTCCAGCTGCTGCTTTCTGCCTTATGCTTCTTCTCTCCTTTCTCTAGAGGTGGCTGGTCACCGGCCCCCGCCCCCCATCCCTGCATGCCTGCTAGGATTTATGGCTCTCCCTGTGCTCATGGCAGAGAGATTAGTAGCTCCCAGGAAAGCAGAATTTCTTTTTTATGAACAGTATTTCAGCACCTTCTGTCTCAAGGAGTACATACATCTTGCACTCCTGCAAGTGGGCATCTCTGACCAGGGACTCCTACCCCAGGGGAAAGCAGGGGATGTGAATCACTCAGCAGTGCGATTGATTGATTGATTTAACCTGGATCTTCCATGGCAGCAGATGAATTGCTTTATCCCCTCTGCTCATTATGTCAGCTTTGGTAGCTGACATGTCTAGCTGCTCTTGAGCAGGTATAAATACCCATAGGGCATGTCTGATATTTCTCTCCCCGCCACTCCCGCATGTATTACTAGTTAATCACAGAGGAACATAAGAGGCTGTCATTCTTCTAGAATATTCAGAGGGAATCTACCAATAGTTCTGTCCAACCAGGAGGAATCAGGAAGTGCCAGGAGACCACAGAGCATCTGGCCCAATAGTGAGCTGTTCTGCTTCTGGTGTTTGACACCTGCCTGAACTCTCCAGGAGACCCTAGACCCTGTTGGCATGTGTTTGCACATGATTAGCCTGTGTATTAAAGGTTTTTAAGGTCAGGGTTGACAAAGCCCTGGCAGGGATGATTTAGTTGGGGATTGGTCCTGCTTTGAGCAGGGGGTTGGACTAGGTGACCTCCTGAGGTCTCTTACACCCCTGATATTCTA
>ML677349.1:1014296-1263063 GCA_007922305.1 Dermatemys mawii | reverse complement strand
GTTGGACTAGGTGACCTCCTGAGGTCTCTTACACCCCTGATATTCTAGGATTCTATGCTTATCACGCTAGACCTGAGACAGATCTGAGGTAAAAATCCACGCCTCTGAGTGACGTGTAGACTGTGCTAGATCGATGGACGCATTCTAGCTACCGCCTCTCAGGGTGGTGGATTGACTACAGCGATGGGAGGGATGTGCTGCTGTAGCAGTGTAAGTGGAGACAGCCTCAGTCAATGGAAAAGCAGAGGTCTAAGGGCCCAGGAGGTGCTGAAAATGCGAGGCAGTTTAGTGCAGCTGTGTTTATGTAGCACAGAAGAAATGTAGGCCAAGAGCTCCTCAAGTGACTAGTGGTTTGGATACCTCAGTGTTTGGATCTGGATGTTGGTGTTGAAAATGGGGCTCCTTTAAGGTGGCTTTAGGTGGGCACTCCAAGACCGAGGCTACCAAAATCACTAGTCACTTTGGGAAAATCTGAAAAGTGATGATTTGAACTATGGCACTCAAGCTTAATAAGGAAAAGCCACAGAATTAACTGATCAGTTAATAATTAGTGTGTTCAGATGCCATGGGGATGGGTTTCGTATAAATCAAAAGAGACAGATAGGGCCAGATCCTGAGCTGATGGAAATGGGTGTAGCTCTGTTGGCTTCGGTGGAGCTATTCCGATATACACCGGCCGAGGAAAGAGTTTCAGTGTACCACTGAAACACTGCAACCTCAAAGTCGGGAGCTCCATAATCCAACCAGTAATTAGCACACTGGAAAAAGGCGGAAGGTTTAATGACAGGCAAGCTCTTGCTCAGATTAAAAAATCCCTGGGTTTCCTCTGACAGATCTCCCCACAGTGAACTCCACGGTATGCATTTTACTCCCTCAAAATGACAACTGGCTGAGTCCGAACTATTTTTGGGTCTTTTCCTTATATAGGCTCCTATTACCCCCCCAATTCTATTCTAATTTTTCACACTTGCTGTCTGGTCACACTAACCAGTGTGACACTGCGTTTACAGGGAAAGCAATCATCTGAAACCCAGTGTTTAGACCACTGAGCCATCCTTGCTAGTGTTTAAAGAATCCATCCAATGTGCTGGGGAACATCTTCATTCTGCAGGCCAAAGGCTACAGATTAATGAGCGGAAACAGGATATCCCCTTCAGAGGAGAAACTGGGAGCCCTAGATATCAATGCTGTACGTGAGTTTCATGAATGCACAGAGGGAGCTGGTTCAATGGCTATACACCTGGATTACGTGAATATACACAGTAGTATGTGAAGAGTCCAAACGTTAAAATGTGTGGTTTTTGTTCTTTTTTGTAAATTGTATTAAAATTGAGATATCTAATGATTTGATTTCTAATTGGAGTTAGAAGACATTATTTAAAGAGGGGATTTCTTGGGGTTTCTTTTCACTTAAGAAGTAATTTCACTTTTGATAATAAAGAAATTCATGATTTATAATGATAAGTTCAATACTTTAGCTTTCCTTTGAAGAGCTAATAATTACAGGAGCACGGTGTTACCAGAGAAGGTATTAAGACATTGGAAAGCTGGTTTCAAAAACAATTATCACATCTTCTGTTGAAGATTATTAAATCTCAAGTGAGCAATTTATTTCACAAGTTTTCATATGGTACCAGCACAAAACCGCAGGGAAATCCATTGGGATAGTTTTTCCTTTGTTTTTGTTTTAGGTGGTTTGCAATTTCACAGGCTTTTTGTGCAGTTGCTGATGCGTCTGGCTCCATTTTAAATGATGGTGACAGTAACAGTCGCTGAATCGTGTGAGAAAAGTCATTAGCATGAAAACACAATATACTTTTTTTCTTTGAAAGGTAGCCCAGTTTATCATCTTTTTACATACAAACAAGAACCACTGCTCCAGAACTAGCCTCATACAAGGGTCATGTGGCTTCCCTGAAATTAGGGTGCTGAAGAAAGATCTAAATATTAACAAAAGAAAAAGTAGGTTAGAATTACTTGGGGAAATACTCTTACAGAAGAGTTAGGGGAGGTGTTTGGGCCATGGTGATCTACAGGATGTCTGAGCTCATTTAGATGGGCTGCATTCTCTTATAATGATTTGTTTAACTGTAATGCCTCCAGGTCCCAGCTGAGATCCACTCCATTGTGTAAGACATCATGCACGCATTTTGTACAGAGAGGTGAAAGGACTTGCCCAGGGTCAGCAACAGAACCAAGAAGAGAAGCCAGGTCCAATGGGCCCCGGTCCAGTGCTCTATCCAGTACACAATGCTGCCTACTTAGGGTAAGTTTTTCAAAAATGCCTAAACAGGTTAAGCTCCCATTGAAAAGCAATGGAAGCTGAGAGCCAGACCCTGTTAGGTGCCTATGAAAATGTCCCTCTCTCAGATAGACATATCAGTCTGGAGTGTACTAACATGGGTATTGGATGTAAGACATGGGAGGTCATTGTCCCACTCTACTCAGCAGTGGTGAGGCCTCAGCTGCAGTATTGCGTCCAGTTCTGAGCACCATATTTTAGGAAAGAGGTGAGCAAATTGGAAAGAGTCCAGAGGTGAACAACAAAAATGATCAAAGGTTTAGTGACTTATGAGAAAAGGGTTAAGAAAACCTGAGTATGTTTAGTCTCGGGAAAAGAAGACCGAGGCGGGGGCCGGGGGCTGATAACAGTCTACAGCTATTTTAAGTGCTGTAACAAAGAGGATGGTGATCTGCTGGTCTCAATGTCCACTGAAGTTAGGAGAAGAAGTAATGGTTAATCTGCAGCAAGGGAGATTTAGGTTGGATAGTGGGAAAAACTTTCTAACTACAAGGGTAGTCCAGCTCTGGAATAGGCTTCCGAGGGAGGCTGTGGAATAATTGTCACTGGAGGTTTTTAAGAACAGGTTGGACAAACACCTTTCAGGAATGGCCTAGATTTACTTGGTCCTGGCTCAGCACAAGGCGTTGGACTTGATGATCTCGTGAGGTCCCTTCCCAGCCCTACATTTCTATGATATATTAAATAGAACACTCTGGGGCCACTTTTATTTAGATGCTTATTTATGTGACAGCCACCACCTTGGACAACATCAGGTACTGAACGGAGGACTTCCAAAGCTGAAAGCAATAACCTCTATAGTTTTAGAGACTCATGCTTTTCGCTCTGGAGGTCCCCAAGTCCACTGCCACCAGCTATTGGCCAAAGTAGTGGAGAGCACGAATGTGCTATTATAAACATTCAAATTCCCCAGATTGTTCTCAGAGCGCTCCATTGGATAGGGACTTAGCTGTCAGCAGATCCCTGGTGTATCTGGACAATTAGCACCTAATCTTTTTCCTCTCAGGTTTCCCCCCAAGTAAAACCACTGACACCAGGAGAACCATCCTTCAGGCTTCCCTGGAGCTGAGGATCAATTCTGGAGACTAAAGCCCAGCAATGGTTAATTGCTTTGACCTTGACGAAAGTATCAAAGAAAGTGCGCGGGGGGGAATGATTCATGCTGTTCAAGTGCTAACATCAATTCACAATAATTAAAATGAATCAAATAGCATAATTGCATCAATGAAAGGAAACATGTTTAACAAGCACTCTCAATGGAATCTTGAATGGGACTGAATCTTTTTTTTTCCTCAGGGTGCCATAATTTAGAATCACTTTCCACCCCAAACGATAATAATGTTATTATGTAAAATCTCCTGCTAATGGGAAAGGCCCATTGTTCTGTGTCACTGTACAAACTGTTTCGTTATTTAAATGAGCTCTGTTTAAATTTGTAGAGCCATTTTTAAAAAAGATTAATTTTTTTTCAAGCAACAAACTCAATTCTGCTCAAAAATAGAGTGAAAATCCTTTCCAAGGACTAACAGATAAAAGAAATACACTTGTGAAAGTATCTATAAAGTTCTAGTGCATCAAAGTGAAGTGTAGTTGAAAACTGACCTTGGAAAAGAAACATCTAAATCTCTCTTTGGCAGGCTGTATCAGTGTAAAATGCATTTCCTAATGACCCTACCCAACTCCCATTAAACTCAGGGGAAAGATTCTCACTGGGCTTAATGGGAATTAGATTAGACTCTAAAAAGCAGAGCTCTCTCCAAAGAATCTCTCTTGAAATAGGACGAACATTTGGGTGCAAGAAGATTCTCCCTTCCAAAGCTAAAACCCAGGCCTGAGAGTCAGCACTGGACTCATGGGGGGTGAGTATAACAGGCCAGATGAGGCAGAGCCTCCCCTAAGCCATGCTCTGGCACCGCCCATGCTCCATCCTCTCCTCCAAGCCGGCGTAAACTCGGCTCCAGCTGGAGGCCAGCGGTCTGGTGCTGGGAGTGACGGCGGGTGGCCCCGTGCTGGGAGTTGCTCGGTGCTGGCCGGCGATGGGGCTGGGGCTGGCCAGCGGCGCAGGGTGGTTCGGCCAGGGTTTCTCTGGCCGTGGGTGTGTGTGGGAGGGGCGGGGCCTTGGGTGGAAGAGGCAGGGTCACCTGGCTAGCCTTCCATGACTGGGCTGTACTCCTGTCTCTGCCACAGTCTTCCTGTATGATCACCCCCTTCAAAGCCCTCTTCACCTCTGCCTCAGCCAGGACCTTGGGGAAGTTCTATGTCCATGTAAATTAACGCAGCTCCACTGAAGTCCCATGTTTTTGAAGTCCCTGGGGCCTGATTCTGCTCTTACTTACACTGGCTTCAATATCGTTACACCTGTTTTACACCAAACATAAGTGAGATGAGGAGCAGACCCTCTTTGGGCAGAGGAGTGTTTAGTATTAGCAAAGGGATGGACAGCGAGATTCCCGAACCATGCGCTTATTGTATCAGGAGGAAACAGGAAGTATAACTGTGCCCCACTGGGGTGTGTTTGGTACAGGTCCCTCCCCCGTGTCTGAGCTGCAGAGGATCTGAATCTGAATCTGAATCTATCTGAATTTATTACAGCCCTCAACTACAGAGCTGGGGCTATTTTGCTCAAGCTGTAACAGCTCATGCTCTTAGCTTGGGAGGCTCCTGTTCAATCCTGGTGTGTTGGCCAAGAGCTCCCACAGTGCTGTGCAGGGCTGTCCTTAGGATTTATGGGGTCCTACGCAGTATTATTAAACTGGTTCCCCTATGCCCGACTGGCAGCCCGAGCTCGCAGCCCCATGGGGGGGGGGGAAGAGGAGAGAGGAGGGATGAGGCAGCAAAGGATAGCGAGACGCCCGGCCTGCCACATAGTGGCAGAGAGTCACAGTTCCCCACAGAGACCCCTGTACCCTCTCCCTCATGCAGAATGGACATGCAGAAGGTACCTAATTAAAAGCACTAAACTTGGGAATAAAAATGTCAGTCACAGGTTTTTTGATATGCCCTGAAGTTTGTCAGACATTTAATTGCAAAAATTTTGGAGTAAGGGTGAGTCAGCTGTCTTGCTGAACACAACATTAAATATTATGGAAGACATGATGCAGCTCTTCTCTGTTTTACATTTTCTTAACTGGTATTTCTAAGCTGATTTTATATTTTAAATGTACTCTTAAACCTTCATAAAGTAATCATTCCAGATTACTACATATTTAACTCACTGAAACAAAGACATTGTTTTAAATGAGTCAGTCAAGAGGTTTAGTGTGTTCATAACAATGTTCATTGCTTTTAGAAAAAGGGAACACTAATTTACTTTGTGTGATCTCCATAACAATAGATATGTTTATGAAATTTCACCAACTTTAAAAAATAACCGGGAGTCCTTGTGGCACCTTAGAGACTAAGGTAAATAGTGTTAGTCTCTAAGGTGCCACAAGGACCCCTTGTTGTTTTTTAAAAAAAATGTTTCCAAAGATTTTAGACATAACAAAGGATTTTATATCTTACTAAGGTACTGATTTTTCTGGAGGGTTCTCTTAAAACTAGTTCATCAGATAGAAGTAAAGAAAGGGAAACTCTTTGTCCAGCTATCTGGAAGGAAAAGGGTGTTGTCCCTTTAAGGGCTCTCTTCAATGGGAATGTGGTGAAGAGAGAGGGGGTTAAGGGAGACAGGGATGGACAGAAAGGACAGGAAGACTTTGAAAGCAAGTTTTTTTTAATATAGTAATTAAAGTGTGTATTTTAGATAAGGGTGATCTTTTGAAGGACTATATGTCCGAAGATCCAAACATTTAAGGCTAAAGATAATTGTGCATCTAAAAATCTATGCAAGGATTTTTTAGAGATGTGATTTTATAATCTTCACCAACTAACTAATGAAATTTTTTAAAGCAAATTTTAAACTAAGGTCCTTTAGACTGACGTGTTCTGAATAAATATTACAGTAACGCACAACTAGTTTTGTCAGTAAATTCAGAAACTGACAGTATATATCTGGGGGTTGGCAAATGCCTGTTAAATAGCTTCATGACCCCTTGAATGGCTCTTTAACAGTTTCAGTGTTGTGCTAATAGGTCTCTCAGGCTGGAGGCTTTTTCACTTTTAACTACTAGATCCCCTCCCCAGGAAGACCCACCAGGCTGCAGCAGCCAACTGTGGGAGCCTGCAGAAAGGCTCAGAACAGAGATAGGAAAGCCAGGAAGGTCGACACTAAGACCCAGTGGTGTTCCAAATTTTCAGGTGCCCTACACAGCTGTGTATGTTGCTATGCCTAAGGATGGCTCTGACTCTGTGAATATGTCCCTTTATCTCCTAGTCTCTAAGACAAAGATGGCTGCCAAACAGCCTGTCACGTGTCCCAACCAAGGCTTGTGAACTAGAGCTATCTTGACACCAAGCACCTGCAACGTCCACTGCAGCTAACAGGAGCTGGACAGGCACAGGCCATCCCAGGTTTTGGTCCATAATTTCCAACCTCAGAGGAAATACAACAGAAAGGGCCAAGAGACTCACTGTCCAGGAAATGGCATTACTCCGACAAGACTTCTCGAAAGGAAAGGAGGGGGCCAGCCTGCCTGTAAGGTCCACAACCTGGTTGAGATAGTGGGGGAAGCTGGCTGCCCACAAACTGGCAGTGGAATCCTTCAGTGGCCCCGACTCCAATCGTTGCAACACCGGTGGGTGCCCTCAGTGGAGATCAGCGCACTTAAAGCAGGCCTAAATTTGTCCCTTGTGTGTTTTGCATTTCACCATAGCCAAGACTCTTGTGGCCCAGCACACACAGCTTGGCCGGGTGAGCCAAGTAGGAGCATCCTCTAGGGAAGCCAGTAAGAACCATGCCTTGTCTCCACTGAGAGAGGAAGGCTGAGGGCATGATTAAGACACTGGCCAGGCCCTTAGGGATTCTGGGTTCACTTCCGTTCCGTACTTGGCCATAGATTTTTTGTGTGAGCTTGGGCAAGTCACTTTGACACTCTGGCCTTCTTCCCTGTCTGTCAAATGGTGGCAATGCTTCCACTGTCATTTCTGTCTATGTAGATTGTAAGCTGATTGGGCCAGGGTGTGTCTCTCACTCTCTTTATACAGCACCTAGCACAATGGAGCCCTGAGGTCAGTTGGGGCTTCTTGGTGCTGAAGGACAAACAATAATAATAGTAACAGTTCTAAGCTGATCGCATCAGCCTCTCGTTTATTCCATTTCTCACAGATACAAAGGCCCCTCGCCCCCACCTGGTGGCTCCATTCCGCAAGCAGAAATGTATGAACATTCTGTTGCCGTGGCATCCTACCTTTCAGTACCTCCACATAGGCACCGGCTCTGTAGGTGCTCCAGGGCTGGAGCATCCACAGGAAAATAATCGTGGGCGCTTAGCACCCAACAGCGGCCCCACCGATCAGGTCCTCTTCCCGCCCCCCCAGCACCTCCCACCCGCCAGGGATCAGCGGTGTGCAGGAGGCACTGGGAGGGAGGGGGAGGAGCGAGGTGGGGCGCGGGCAGAGCGAGAGTGGGAAGGGGCGGGAGTGGGGCTTTGGGGTAAGGTGTGGTATCAGGGCAGGGCCTGGGGCAGAGTGGGGTCGAGCACTCCTGGGGAAACCAGGAGGTCGGCACCTCTGCCTCCACACACGTGTAGTTCCCAAAATCATCGGCTATTTTCATAGCCAACATTCTCTGCAAAGCTTCTATATGAAAATAACTGTGTGAGAGCCAGTTAGAGCTTTGGTGCTCATTCACAGGCGCTTGGAACAACACCAGGGGCAGTTCTGAAATAACAGGGGGATGTACAGAACTGGGAACAACGAATGAGCCTATAGTACCTATAGCCTGTAGTGAAGTCACAGTCCTCTGTAATGTCACTAGATGGCATATAACTGAGCTGCACCAGCAGTAACAGAAGGAAAACCCAGTATTGCTTGTAAAAAACAATAAGTAGGTACCACTCAGAGACCCCCAGCACAACAGGGACCTGATCAGGAGGTACAATCTTAATATAATGAAATAATCCCAGGGAGCAGATAGTCACATCTTACTCACTTTGTGTTCAGTGAGTGTTCCCCGGCCAAGGAGCGCTGGGCCCTGTGGCCGCCGGCCAGGGAGCATGAGGCGGGGTGGGCCTGGCCCATGAGCACAGGGACCCGTGGCACGCCGGGCTCAGCCGGCACCGGCCAGGGAGCACGGGGCCCAGTGGCTCCCCTTGCTCCACCTGGCCAGGGAGGGCGGGGCCCAGCGGTTCCCTGCGCTCCACCCGGCCCCCGGCCAGGGAGCGCGGGGCAGGCTGGCCTGGGAGCACGGGAGCCGCAGTACGCCAGCCCAGCCCTTCTGCCAGGAGCAGTGAGCACCCCCTGGCATACTGGAAAGTTGGCACCTACAGCTTCAGCCCCAGAGTCGGTGCCTATACAAGGAGCCGCATATTAACTTCTGAAAAGCCGCATGTGGCTCTGGAGCCACAGGTTGGCCGTTCCGATCTACACTGCAATTAAACAACCCTGAGACGGAGGCACATGGCACTGGCCAATCACAGGTGTCTAACTGATGTATAGACTTCCCTATATTGTTTCTAGGGTCCTCGGGGATCCCAGGTATTGTGACTCTACCCAGAGCCATGCTACCAAAGCTGCCCAGACCTGCAGTTGCCTTTTTAAGAGAGATGGGCCCAAATCCTTAACATGTCCCTTTAAGAGGCTCTGCATATAAGACTATGCAGCCTGAGGTCAGTTTTTGGCTTTAACGCCTGTCCCTCAGTTTCCCCATCTGTAAAATGGAGATCATGATGCTTTGCCTTCCTTATAGAGTGATGTGAGCTCTGTAGAAGAAACAAGCTAGCTAAATGTCAAGCAGAGCTGATGGGAAAATGATGGGGGACGGAAGGGGATTCCCAACTTGTTATTGAAACTTTTTCCCTTGGCTTTTTTTTTGGGTGGGGGGTGGAGAGGTGTATCAAATTTTCACCCTGCTCTCATGCTAAATATTGTTAATATGAATAAAACCAAGTCTCCTCACTGAGCAGGGGGTCCCTTCGACCTGAGGCCCTCTACACAACCATGCAATTTCGCTGGATCCATGGGACATTGCTGCGCGGGAAGCCAGCGAGTGAATCTACAGTGCTCCAGCTTTCCCTGGAATAATGTTATGTGTAGATGCTGCTGAAGCCTACCCGCCTGGGTAAGCTGGTGGGTAAGTACCTTCCTCTGAAGCATACAGCATTGGCCAGTATCAGAGACAGGACTCCAGACTTGATGGACCAAGATTAGACTTCAATCTTGACAATTCTTATGTTCTGTAGGTTTATAAATGTACAGTGAACAGTAATGCTGGCAACTGTACGTCAGCTGGAGAAGTTTCTCATATAGTGATTCAGCTTACAATTTAAATGTAACTTTAGAAAGGTAAATTAAATGTAGATCAAAGCATTTTGACAGCTGACAGCCTTTGATATGAACTTTTGATATGAATACCGGGCGGGGAGGGGATGGGGGGAAGAGGAGAGGGGGAGAGGAGGGGAGAGATGGGAAAAACACAGCTAAAATATTTGTGGATAATGGCTTTTAAATTGCACATGCAATCACATCTAAAAGGTTTGGGATTGTGCAGAAAGCTATTGCTTTATTCTGCCACACAGAATGTTGATATAGAGGGGAAAATGGATTCCCAGGGCCAATTTATCGCTGCATTGATTCCTGGTTGAACTGAAAATGTTTAACTAGTATATCAGTCAACATGCATAAAACTTTACTGAGAGGCTGTTTTCCCCTCACTAGTGCTGTGATTCAACAAGGCACTTAAGGACAAGTTTTTTGAGACTTCTCAAAGTGAAGTTTGGTTGCTTTGCTAGACTGGGGCCTGAACTTCTGTGACTGACACTAACTAGTATATTAGGGCTACGCTGCTTTGGCTTCTGATTGGCTTTTAATATTGGTTTGCATTATGGTAATACCGAGGAGCTCTCATCATGGACCAGAACCCCATTGGGCTAGGCGCTGTACAAACAGAACAAAAAGACAGTCCCTGCTCCAAAGAGTTTACAATCGAAGTAATCAGCTCTTACCATGTTTTACACAACCTCATCCTTCTGAATTCTGAAGTCTTCCACTATATTTTCACATATACAGGAGGCCCTTCATCCACCAATGTCATGCAGCCACCTCTGGGGTAGAACCTGACAGCTTCTTAACTGGACAAAGCGTATCCATTTAAGGGCTTAATCTGAACCACAAAAGTGATGGACGGACTGTGACTAGATTTTGTCCCATGAATTATTTCAAATAATTCTGTATCATTAAGAGCTCACATCTTATTGGTGGTCCTTAACCTCTGAGGGCTTTGATTTCTGTATGGTGCATATCCAAGGAGATGGTACTTCTTGCGTTCACCCTTTCAGATACACAGGAACAGCAGCAAGAGCTAAAAGGCAGTGGCGTTGTTAAATACTTAGCGTCCTTCCATTTCTGCCTAAGGAGCAGAGTGGACAGCGGGTAACATCCTCACCTATGTGAGGAAGGTGCTCAGATCTGACTGTGATGTTCATGGCACAAACCACTGAACGAGAAGAAGAGGGCTAGTTGCTGTTTTCAGAGTGTAACAAAGGGGCAGCCGTTTGCAACACTGTAAGTGGTCACTTTGCCTGTGAATTGTCTAGAGAGAAGGGGGCCAGGCAGTAAAATTTGGATCTGGATTTTCTCTCTCCCCAAAATTCAAAGATGTCTGAGTCTGGGGCTTTGGCTCATTATGTTCTAGAAAAGAAAAGACATGGTGGCCAAATTTGAATTCACATTCAGGTACTTGGGTGTGCTGGATCCTGTGATGCAGAGAAGCTCTTGTACAGCCAGGAATGAGGAAGAGAGCTGATTGTCTGGATAGGCTGTCAATCACCCAGAGAGACAGGGGTGAGACTGCCTTTCCCCAAAAGAGTCCTGGATAGGGAAGCCCTCTATAAAACTCTCTCTCTTCAACTGAATCAGACTTATAGGAGAAAGGATCACATGGTGGAAGCTGGGCCTGTCGGAGTTAAGCTATGGGATGTGTTCCTTGTTGAAGGGTTTTTTCTCTTTTATGTAAAGTAAATATTAGGTGTTTGTTTTTTTTTTTAAAAAACCCTCTAAGCTAGTCTTGCTGACATTCAGTAGTCTTGCTGCTGTAATTTAGTGTTGACCTGTTCTTCCTTATTGTTATTGCAAGTGAATTGTTAGCTAGTTCATGATTATTTTTCTGAGTTAGCCAGTAACCACTGGTCAAGCAGCACAGTTGACCTCTCTGCATTTTAACTGCAATCCTTTCCTCTGCCCAGTATTGCTTGGTCTATCCAGTCAGTATCCAGTGCTGTCCTGCCATGCTTATTATCAGTGTTTTTAATTGGTTTCCTTTTAGAGTCACATCTTGATTTCAGTGTGGCAAGATTAGACCATCATGTCTTCCATGTCTACAGCAATATCTTCTCTGGTTCATTAGTATTTTAATATTGCGTATCTGAATGCGTTTACATTTTTCCACTCCTGTGTTTTCAGACAGCTAATTCTGCCGGTAGCCATCTGCTCGGTATCTTTCTCCCATGTTCCTCATGCAACAAAGTATTTCTCATGGGCAGAGCAGATTCTGTAGAAGTTGCTGCAATGTCACAAACCCTCCCGAATGCTGCCAAATAAATCTTCTGAGGAATGAGAATAGCCTGTGTCAAGTATCTGAAGTGTGAAAAAGTGATGGTGTGAATGAAAGGCACTGGGCGTTGAGGGAATTTCTCTATTTTTCCTCCAGTGATTCCAGACTGAAGTCACTCCAACATCCTCAACTCAAATGGCTCTTTTCTAATTGCCAGCCAAACAAATTCACTCCGGGATCTGAAGAACAAGCAAGGTTCTGACTGGCTTGCACCGAATCACTTGTAGCAAAGATCCTTCAGTTGGAACTTGGTGGCTAACTCTTAGATGATGCGTGAGCTGTGATCCTATCAAGCTCTCTCCCTCATCGCGGTCTGTTAGGAAAGGAAAGATGGGCTCTAATCTTGTTTCAGTCCAGTGCTCTCCTCATTAGGTCACACTTGAGCTTGGTTCCATTCAGTCCTGCATGAGAGGTCACAAAGGGTTTCTTGTCCACATTGCTGGTGCAAAACAGTTCTGCCCTCTCCTCCAGCAGCGGGTCAGGTCGGGGGCGTGTGATGCCAGTGCACGGGGTGCAGCATTGGCCCGTGGAGTTCCAGGTGCTGCTATTGACCTGTAGAGCCGTAGGCGAGTGGGACGTAAGGTTGCCAACTTTCCAATTTCTGGAAACTGGACACCCCTGCTCTGTCTCCTCCCCTGAGGCTCCACCCCCGGCTCCACTCTTCTCCCGCCCCCACCAAACCGGGGACCGCTGCACTCTCCCCACCGCACCAGTTACCTTGTGCCGACCCAGAGCGGAGCAACTGGCAGGAGAAGTGGGTGGTCCCGCCCCTCCAGCTGTCCAGGACATTTCCAGCTCACTCACTCTCTGACCTTGGCAGCCGGGCCTGGACGGGGAGCAGAAGGGGCGGGACCCAACCACCCATTTCTCCCACCGGCCGCTCCACTGTGAGTCAGCATGAGAGCCCAGCTAGTGCTGCAGCTGTCTGTGAGGGAGAGAGAGAGAAAGTGTCTGGCTGCAGGAGGCAGCAGCTGTGGGAGGACAGAGCCTTTCCCCCCTGGGTCCTGAGGCCAATTGCAGGAGCATTTGCCCCCCATACTCACTGTATGCTTTGCCCCTACTCCCGCAGGCGGCAGTTGGACTTTTGTTGTCCAATCAGTGTCAGGTTTCACTGTCAGGTGTCCTTTTTGACTGGACTTTCTGGTTGAAAACTTCCACCTGGCAACCCTAGTGGAAGGCCCCGTTATCCCAGAGACCCCTTCTGTCCTTGCACCATGCTGCTGGAGCTCCAGTCAGTGGCTGCCTCGAGGCGGCGCTCACTCACTATAAACAAGAGGGGGAGCCGGAAGGGTGCCCACGGAGAGGACCCTGTGGGTGCTGAGTCTTGTGCTATTCCTGTGTCTTGCTCTTACAGCAAGAATGTGGGAAAAGGTGGTTTAAAGCCACATGGGGGCTTCCTTGCTCACTCTATGAGTAACTTAAAGCAGCCCCACTCAAGCTCTGCTTCCCATGGCCCATAGTGGGAAGCTGGACTGTTGCCAGCACAATCTGTCCTCTGTGGACAAGAGCAAGGCTGTCATGGAGCCTGTACCTGCCTGCCTCAGTTTGAGTGATCCCTTGAAATGTGTAGTAACTACTTATACTAAATGAGCTGTTCCACTTTGTACTTAGCTGTGACACTGAGTAGTTTCCCAGCCCCGGAGAAGAGCTCTGGGTAAGCTTGAAAATGTGCCTCTCTTTCCAATGGAAATTGGTCCAATAAAAGATATTCCCGTGCCCACGGTCTCTGTTCTGTGCTAGCTCAAGAAGCCCCGTGCACGGGGCATGGGATTATTTTCAGAGGGCCGCATGTGACTTTTAATCCCTTTACCCTGCCAAAATGGCACAAAAGAGGCCTGATTCTTCTTTGGAGGCCAAGTCTCTGGTGTGGCTGCTAAGACCCTGGGGGAAAGCCCAGGAACTTTTAAGTTAGTAGCAAAAGGTGGAAGCTTCAGAGAGGAGGCTGAAATTGCTCAGTGCCATGGGCCTCTAGGTGACTCCTCCAACAGTACAGGCTGGAATCCTGTTAAGTAGCACATCCCTCTCAAATGGCAAATTTTGCCCTACTCTGGATCCCTCATGCTCGAGGGTGGTGGCGGTGGGGGGGAAATGGGACACTCGGACAAAGCTGTCTTGCACACAAAGTGTGGGGAGACAAGATCGCTGAATAGCTGATTTTGTTGGGGTGGGTGAGAATTGTGAGCACCCCACCTCCACACCTAGTTATAGGCAAAGCAATTCCACCAACATAATTCCTCTTCAACTCCATTATTTCATAATGAATAAACTGTATTAGTCAGAGGGGGCTTGCAAGGTCACCTGTATGCCTGACTGGTTTTAGTCCAATGTCATTCCACCTTCTGTCATTCCTCTTGTTAAACTGGCTGTGAATCCTACATGACTAACCATGCCTTAGACAGCATCCTATATAGACCAGTGGAAGGGAACTGCTGGATATGATAAAGAGGAAATTCTGCAATTGCTTTCTTTAGTGTCTGGCTTGGATACCTCATCATAATGATCACTAAGACATTACATGATATACATAGATGCGGGGCCAGATGCTGATCTGTTACACTCCCACCGGTCAGCAGTATCATCTTAATGCTTTGTAAATCTAAGCTGGTCGGTTGTTTAGGGCGGCTGTCAAGGGTTGTCTTTGCTCTTGCTTACAACCTGTAAATGATCACTAACTCCCCCTAAAGTCAGAGTCAAATTTTGGTTTTATTGACACCAGCCTAAAGCTGGAATAACTCCATTGACACCAAATGGAGCAGTCTGAGTTTACACTAGTACCAACGAGAGCAGGATTGGGCCATCAGTTTTATAGTGGGGCAAAACTGGTGAACATGAGAAAAGAGGTGAGCCTGGTATCTTCCTGTATTTTTGTCTAGGGCTGGCGTAAGAATTCGGATCCTGACTGGCCCCTCTGGGTGACTACTGCAGGAAAGAGTTAATAGTTGTAAATGTGAATGGCCGGCTCTAGCTGAAGAATGGCTCTATTCTCAAGTATGCCAGCAAGTCCAGGACTGTATGTATAGAGAGAAAGTGAAAAGATTCACACAGCACATTGTCCTCCCTCCTTTCAGTGTTCCAGCAGGAGACAGAGGGAGCTGCATGCTTAGAGATGAAAGCAATGCTTATAGTGTAGACTTGAATATCAATGCATCCAAGATAGCACAGTAAATTGGTTCTGTTTTGCTGGAAGTTTGGGGTAAGATATGTAGGAACTTCCCCGCCCATACACTCTATTTGACAACAGATTGATTTTTGTTGGGTATTCTTAATACATATTTTACAAATAATACTGTTTAAGGTATAAAATACACATCAGGCTGCAGTCCAGTGGAAGACAATAGGGACGCTCTGCCTATGGGAATGTTTTCTCCCAAGGGAAGATGACCCTGAGTGTGATGCGATTCTCTTGCTGCTCATGCAGTGGATCAGGAGTAATGCCACCACTGCGTTACTCTGGCATAAAAGTGGAGTGATTCGGTAGGGAATGGGGCCCAATGGTGTTCTGTGGGCATAAGTAGGTTCAGAATGAGGCCCATTTGTATGGTCAGAGAGGTGGGAATTACTGCCACTAACCTTGAGGTGATTGGTGCTCTTGTTTCTAAAGGTGACCTTGGACCCTGGGCCTGGGAGTGAATTCCATCAACATCACAGCACAGGCTGTGTGGCATGTGTCCAGGGATGAAAGTAAAATACAGCGCTTGCCAGTACAGGGCCCACTCTGCCACCCCTCCCTGGAAAGGGTGGGGCTGGGGGTCAGCATCCCCCAGACAGTCCATTTGCACTCCCTGGCCCGAGCCGCCCGGGGCTCCAGCGGCAATCTAAAGGGCTTGGGGCCCCAGGGTAGCTACTTCTCCCTCCCTCCCCCTTTAACGTTTCTGCCCCTTTTGCACCCCCCCATCGGCGGCCCTGTTGGATCATCGCTGCCCCTTTTGTGCCCCCCTATTGGCAGACCTGCTGGTAGGGACCTGGCAGGGCTGCTGATCAGGGGCGCAAAAGGGGCAGCGACATTCAAGTTAGCAGTACGGGCTGGCACTGGCAGCTACCTTTTACAGGTACACCAGTCCGTACCCCCCTTCCTTTCACCCCTGCATCTGTCCCACCAGACACCCCCAGCAATCTGGGCAGGAGTTAATAGTAATTGTGCCACTCTGCCCCTGCTCAGTGAGGGAGAAGGGGGATAGTGCATAGCTCCTAAAGGGGGTGAGGTTGCTGGGTCTGGGTCCCACTAAGCAGCATAACTGTACTGAGTCCATGAGATCCCCAGCATTGGACCTCGATTTCACACAGCTCCTTTGGATCTATGGAGAACGAAGGCTGCAACATGTCCCACTGTGCCATGGGCTTTGCTTGCTATTATTAGCATGCTCCATCCTATGCAAGAGCCACAAATATAGTTAATCCCCTCCCCAAGTGGTTAGCAGTGTAGAGGAGAACTGCAGTAACTGAGGGCTCCTCTTTGATCCTCTATGCACCTGCATCCATTCAAGTTGCCATTAAAATATCTGGTTCTTGCCAGATAAAACTTACTTAGCAGTCTTGCCCCCGTAAATTTGAAGCAACTCTCTGGTGTAGCAGAACGTAATTGGCATCTGGGTTTCTATCCCAGGGCAGGAGCTCATATTATTACAGGATACCCAGCTACAGTTAGATTGGCCTCGACACTTTGATGACAAAGCAGGACTTTTGTATTTGGCTTCATCAACCGTACAGCCCAGCTCTATGTTGAGCGAATCTATTATCCGCAGGCACTGGAGAGGCCAGGAGGGGCGGGGAGTTATATGGGACCAGAGTGCCTGTGCTCCAGGAATACTGAGGACTTGGAGGCCAGTTGGAAGTCAGAGGCCTTGGTGCCATGCCCCCTTAATTCAGGGAAGGCAGATGTAAGGCGAGACTATAAATAGCGGTCGTAGTAGTGGGTGAAGAAATGTTAGACAAACACACCCTCGATAATTACAGAGCGCTGGAATTGGAGCTCAAAGGCTTCTTGATAAATGTGCAGTTTTGAATTTTTGATGATTGCACCTTGTAATAAGAGGTGGAAATAACCATTATTTAATGGGTTGGTGATTTGCTGCTTCTCACGAGACATGGCTGAATCTGGCAAAACACACATCCCCTGGGCATGCCATGTCCCCTGCTGAGTAGAGTTAAACACACACCACTCAGGAGGTAATTGTGACCTGTCCAGAGCTTGCCCCATTCCTCACCGTGTCTTTCCCTGGTGGTGAATGATGTTACAGAGCCTGTGAAGGAGCTTGTCCTAGGATCTAAGCTTCTCCCGAAAGGAACACTGTTTGGGAATAATAACCCCATGGTGAAGCTGGTGCCCGGAATAACGGGCACCGGCTGCCCGATGATTTAGTGAGAGCAGAACGTACTGCTCGGATTCAGATTGAGACTCGGGGCCTGACTTGTGTCAGGGCTGGAGGAATGTTCATAGAATTATAGGAGATTAGGGTTGGAAGGGACCTCAGGAGGTCATGTAGTCCAACCTCCTGCTCAAAACAGGACCAACACCAACTAAGTCATCCCAGCCAGGGCTTTGTCAAGCCAGGCCCTAAAAAACCCCAAGGAATGAGCTTCCGCCACCTCCCTAGGTAACCCATTCCAGTGGTTTCACCACCCTCCTAGTGAAAAAGTTTTTCTTAAAATCCAACCTAGACCTCCCCAACTGAAACTTGAGACCACTACTGCTTGGTCTGTCATCTGCCACAACTGAGAACAGCTGAGCTGCATCCTCTTTGGAACCCCTCTTCAGGTAGTTGAAGGCTGCTATCAGATCCCCCCACACTCTTCTCTTCTGCAGACTAAATAAGCCCAGTTCCCTCAGCCTCTCCTTGTAAGTCATGTGCTTCAACCTCCTGATCATTTTCATTGCCCTCTGCTGGACTCTCTCCAACTTGTCCACATCCTTTCTGTAGTGGGGGGCCCAAAACTGGACACAATACTCCAGATGTGGCCTCACCAGTGCCGAATAGAGGGAAATAATCACTTCGCTTGATCTGCTGGCAGTGCTCCTACAAATGCAGCCCAATATGCCAGTAGCCTTCTTGGCAAATAGGGCACACTGCTGATTCATATCCAGCTTTTCATCCACTGTAATCCCCAGGTCCTTTTCTGTAGAACTGCTGCTTAGCCAATCGGTCTCTAGCCTGTAGCAGTGCATGGGATTCTTCTATCCTAAGTGCAGAACTCTGCACTTGTCTTTGTTGAACCTCATCAGATTTCTTCTGGCCCAATCCTCCACTTTGCTGAAGTCCCTCTGGACCCTATCCCTACCCTTCATCTCATCTACCCCTCCCCCCAGTTTCGTGTCATCCGCGAACTTGCTGAGGATGCAATCCATCCCATCATCTAGATCATTAATGAAGATTTTGAACAACACCAGCCCCAGGAGCGACCCCTGGGACACTCTGCTTGATACCGGCTGCCGACTAGACATCGAGATGTTCATCACAACCTGTTGAGTCCAACGATCTAGCCAGCTTTCGCATTAGCCCAAGCTATTTGCCCAAACAGCACTAAAAGGAAAGGTTAACTTTTTAACAGTCTCCACTAATTAGCCTGGAGAACTCTCCTATGACACTTGTCCAGCTCCAGCCCATAGTTCTTTGGCTCAACGTCTAGAGTGGGTTGTCACCTTATGCTGCTTCTCTTCTTGTGCTGCTCCTGGAAAAGGGAGATGACAATATCAAGGGTGTGCATGGGAAAAGATGCCAGGCCAGACTGAGCCCAGTCCGGGCTTGGGGAATGGCTGGTTTAGCTGTGCCCTGTAGGAGTGGCTGTTAGGGCTCACCGTTCAGTTTTTCCACCTGCACTAGCTGTTAGATGGTCTCCTCAGCCATAGGTAGAGAGCAGTGAGAGAACAGGAAATACAGCAGCTGCACCCTCTGCACTGAATTCTTCATCCAAGTGGGAATAGGACAGGCCCGTGGAGTGCTTGGGAACACATTCTCACCCAGATAGGTGTGATCCCATCTGGCAGATCTGGTGGGCCTGGGGCGCACCCTTTGTCTGGCAGTGGACTGTACAGATGCTTCAGAAGAATGTGCAAGACCCCCGCACTCGGCACCTTCCCCCTCATGTTTGGTCTCATCTCTGTCGCTAGAGACTGACTGCCACCCTGAGTTGTGAGGTTTCACGCAAGCAACTCTGCAGCCATCTCAATCTCCAATTCAATACAATTCTTGGCTTTCCTCCACGTTTCTCTGCCTTTCCTGCTGCCACAGAGGTTCAAGTCTCCTGCAGAATCCGGTACTGAAGGATGCTAAAGAAATGTGTAGCTTTGCCCTGACTAGATTTAATTAGCCTGCCTTTTTTCTTCCTCTTTGTTCTCTCTCCACTCTTCTCCAGCTCACAATATTTCCTCTTTCGCTGGCTTGTTTGAAACCTTGGCCTGTATTAGCCACCTTGCTGCACTGCCTCCCGGCTTTTTTCCCATACAGCTAATCCACCAGCCCTCCGGTGCTTCTGATTTGATGGTTCGTGCCCCCATGCGAACACAATAAGCCCCTAGTAAGCAGATGGCTCTGATTTACTTCAAGGTAACCAAAGCATCTGCAAATGCAGTGACTCATCTCAGCTTCAATTAATATCAATAGGGGAAGAGAGTGAAAGGGATTGAAAATAAAAGGCCCTGGAGGAGAAAACTATTTCATTTGTGTCTCATTGTTGCCTGGTGCTTTTCCCAGCTTCTGATTAAACTCGCAACGGTTTTTAAAAGTGCGCACTGATTGGCCAATAACCAGCTGAAATCAGCCATTCCCTGAAACTCTCAAACAATTCATTCCCAGACCCAGCAGCTCCCATGCTATAACTCAGTGGAACACTTGTTACGTGAGCTGAGGCGCTGGCCTGCAATGTCTTTTGCCCTTGACCCCATAAACTTCTTATATACCCAGTAGGACTCCGTGATCATCTCTGTGCCTCTTTGAATGAGAATCCAGGCACCACAGTAGATCCTAGACACCCTCCCTACAACAGCCTTTCTTGTGGGTTTACAGGCTGTTCTGGCTCCCTAGGATGACAGGGATCAGATTCCTAGTTGCCCACCCCATGGTTTGCACTAAAGCATCAGCTACTGAAAACAGAGAGAAACAATCCATATTCAGCAAAGGAGACCATATACATAACATTGGGCCGAGCACTTAACCGGTGTAAATTGGCATAGCTCCATTGGTGCTGGTGATTCACCCCAGCTGAGAATCTGGCCTAACATACCTAAAACCTTAAACTCTGCAAAAGCGCATCTAGCTACGGATAATCTACGTTCGTTGGGTGTAAGCGAAAGGCTTGCACGGCTAGAGAGAGCATTCTCCTCTGGTTCTGAGGGCTGTCTAGCATCCCCCTAGATCAGGCGTTCGCACAACAAGGGCTCACAGCCCCCTTAGTTGAGAATCACATGCTTTGTGCCTGCCCACCAGTGGCCACTGAAGCATGGGGACTTTACTGACAGAAATGTAGCCAGCTAGGGACTTTAGATACCTCCAACATTCGACACAGCTAAGCAAGGCTCTTTGAGGGGCATAGCAGTGCCGAAAGTGGCAGTAGGGGCCTGACCCCAGCGTCTCAAAGGTAAGTGGGTGAATTCAGTGGGAGCTCAGCCCCTTTCAGGAGCGCAGCCCAGGGCCCTCCATGGCTGTCACCCCAGGCGCCTCGAGCGCGCTGTGGTGAAGAAAGCCGTGAGCGCGAGAGACGGACACAGTCACAGGCGAGCTGAGGGGAAAGGAGCCCTGAGCACTCGACAAGGCCGTTCCCTCAAGGTCTCCTCGTGGAGTTGAATGACGCCAGAGGCCGGATGGGCTTGGCGTGTGTCTTTGTGTGTTTCAGTCGGGGGAGTGAGTCAGTGTGTGTTCATGGAAATGAGACACACTTCTCAAGGCCAAAGGCAGGGGGAGAGTGGGGCCGTTTGCGTCAATGGAGCTGTTGTGAAGGAACAACGGGGAATAGGTTTCAGGTGTCACGTGCACAGAGGGGAAGGTAACCAGGCTGCATGGTCTAGGTGCTTTCAGTGTCGGCATAAAGCTACAAGGAGCATTTCACAGCCAAATCTCAAAATTCCTCCCCCCAGCGGGTCAGCTCTGAAGGACGGGTTAATGGAGCGGTGCCGTTCATGGCTGGTGTACTCCTTGTAGAGGTTCCTGTGTGTTTTTTGCCCTAATATGAGCCCATTTGATTCATGGGTCTATAGCATGTGGTTGCTGAATGCGACTAGACAGCAGCTGTGCGCAAGCAAGCGCAGCTGACTTTCTAGGACTGGGTCAACCAAGGCTACCACTCTGAAACCTGTCTCTTAAGCCTGTCAATCTTCTCTTCCTCTGCTGTAGTCAGGCAAAGCCTGTTGTTGTCTCTGTAGAGGCTACGCCTGTTCCCCTGACTCCCCACCTTGTACTCTTATACCCACAGCTTAGCTCCACCTCTGTTCTCCCCGTATTGAGCTGTGTTGGCCTAGTAGTATGTGTGGTTCAGGCAGTTTTCCACAGTCTAGGCCAAGCTATTTCAGAGCCGGACACTGTGCACGGCCCTGAGCAATGCCTGTGAAATGCAGAGGGCTGTATGCTCCCCGGGGAGAGGCAGCCCACCCCACCAGCATATTCCAGTCTGTCCTGACCTGAGGGAAGGATAAATGGAGCATAAACAAAGAACCAGCCTGTTTAGGGTGGGCTGGGCTGCCTAATGAGAGGTTTAAGGAGACTCCAGGGGCTAGTCAGAGAAGCCCACCTCATTATCCTTCCCTTGTCCTCCCCAGGCTGCTTCCTGAGCCAGTTAGACAACAAACTACATGGGACAGGGACCCATTATTTTACTGGCCTGTGAAGCCCTGCCCAGCTTTGCAGCAGCAGAAAGACCAGGGGGAGCCACTGGCTCTACAGTAGTGAATTTGTCCCAGAAGCCCCAAAACCCAGGAAAAGGAACTAGCCGAGCCAAAGCCTGAAAGGGCAGAACAACCAGCTGTGAGTGCTTGGCCTCCATGACCACTAGGGCCAGAAGCCTCTTTCTTCCCAACAGCCCCTGTGTTTGGGTGTGAAGAGCTTGGTGCCCCACTCCAAGGACTCAGGAAGAAGCGTCCCCGACTCTGATAATGAGAACCTTGCCCCCATCCCAGGGTCCCTCAGCCCATGAATGAGCGAAGTTCCACACTCCCTCGGGAGGATGGGAAAGATGATTGCAGCTGATAACCCAATGATTGTCCCCTCCCAAGAAATTTAGGCCCAGACTCTCAAAGGCATTGAATGTTTAATTGGGAGTTAGGCACCTAAATACCTTTGAACTGAGGCTTTGGGCCTTTCTATCGCAGTTTGGCCCATTGCCAGTGTCCATGGCTGCTCTGGGTTAGAAGATGCTCCAACCTTCAGTCTTTGTCAGAAGAACCCCCGTGGCACAGCTGGGTTTTGGCAAAGTTTATTTACCACAGGATGGGGGAGAATTTCTGGAAAGATGCTGGCATCTGTGCCTCTGTGGTCTTCACGTCCCCCTCTTATCCGCTTCTCTCTGGCCTTGGATTTCCTCTTTGGATTCCTTCTTCCTGTTGCTCACTCGCTTTGTAGACGTTTCCTAGCGTGGATGTTCCTGAGAGATGGAGCAGCATGTGATGGAACAGGCTTCCTCAGGATTTGTCACCATCCGCTGCCCACTGAGAGAGGATCCTGCGAAAATGTTGCTGTGGGCTGATCCCATGACCGAGGGGATGGGGCAAAGCGGGTGATGCTAATAGATATGCGGAGCCACCAGATGTTTGCCCCTAATCTTGTAAGTACTTCCTGTGGCCCCGATCCCTGTTATCTGGTCTTCAGGAAGTGCGTTAGTTTACCCAGTGGCAGATGGTTTATGGTCCTCCAACAGTTTGCCCAGAGCTAAAATGGAGAGAGAAGGTGTGTTAATCCCAGAGCACAAATAACTGAGGCTTTAACCTGCATAGACCAGAACTCCTCCATTAAACTACCCCCGTCTCCGCACAATGGCACCAATAACATGTCCAAGCACAGGCAGTGGGCATCAGACACTCACATCTCAGGACTGTCAGGGCTCTTCTTTATATCATCCAGCCCCCCAGCTTCCCATCCCAGGGGCTTCGACGAGCACTAGTCACACATTCAACACCCTGCCTGTGCCTTGGACCCACATCCCTGCCCTGCCCCCGGGACATGCAGAGGGGAATCTTCCCAGCTCCGGACATTATCCACACACCAAGCATTTGAGACCTGAGTCTGGGAGCAACATGGGCCCATGACGTCAGCTACAAACTGCGAGGGGTGAGCAGAACCAGGAGGGGTTTAATTCTACCAAATCTTACTTTCCGAAGGTGTGTTTCGCTTTCAGCTCTGAGCCCCCAGAGTCCAGGGTCGAGGTGATCACCGAAATGGTTCCCTGTTGGGTCCATCGCTGCAAACCCTGGGATAATTTTCTCCTGGAATGATTTATACTGAACCATAAATAGCACAGCGCTCTGCAAATGAGCACTTGGCACTTAAAATAATCAAAATCCTCACCCAGCCCTTCGTACAGGTCCATGCACTCAACAAGGAAACTTACATATATTAAACCAACCCCCTGTCCCTTATCACGATCTGAGGGAAGACTATGAAGTTTTGATCTGCTGCCAGATAAGAACCTCAGATCTTTACATGCTTAGGGATTAGAGGCAATACACACAATCAACAAATAATAAGACCCAACCAAGGTTAGCATACCATTGTGGCAGGTACTATACATACAGTGCAGGTAACATGAGACAGTCCCTGCCCCAAGATGTTTGCATTCAGTATAAACAAGACTGACAAAGGACGTATTATCCTTATTTTACAGAGGACTGTGGAATCCTCTTCCACTGCATTCTAAAGATGGGTGTTCTCCCATTCTGAGAGAGAGAGAGAGAGAGAGAGAGAGAATGAGCGAGCGACTGCACTGGTCCAGCACAAGACTGATAGTTAAGGAGAACCACTCATTAAATAGCCATCTCTCCATTTACCAGGAGGAAAGAGGGCAGACACAGTACAGACCAGCTAGAAAATGCTTTAGGAAGTCCTTGGGCCTCAGCTGTCGTGCTGGTTAAGAAAAAGGATGGCAGCCCCAGATTGCGTGTGGCCCATACAAAATGAAATGAAGTCATTTTAAAGGATTATTATCCATTACCATGAAATAGGAGACCCTGGATGCTGTAGCAGGTTCAATTTCATTTGCCACAATGGATTTTAGAAGTGGATATTGGCAAGTGGAAGTGGGGCCAAAAAAGACCAGGAAAAAAATTGCTTTCACAGCCGGGCAAGGCCTGTGGCAATTTAAAGCAATGGCTTTTGGCCTGTGCAATGTACCAGCCGCATTTGGGAGAGTACAGGAGAGGCTATTACAGGGCATGCCTCTCACAGCCTGGCTGTTATACACAGACAATATCCTGGCGCATGCTAAAACATTGGAGCAAGAAGTGAGCTCTTTACAAATGGTCTGTGGTGAGCGGCCAGTGGCCAGTTTGAAACTACTGCCAAAGAAATGGGAGTTGTTTCAAAAAGAGGTAATTTGCCTTGGGCACACAACCAGTGAGCAGCAAATTTCCGCTGACAAAGAAAACAGACAGTCAGAGCAGACCAACTCCCCAGATGCTCTCCGTTGTGCAGAGTGTGACAGGTCTCTGCTCCTACGTCAGAAGGTTCATTTGCGGGTTTGCCGATATTACCAAATCACTGCATAGCCGGGGGAGAGAGGGAAGCCGTTTCAGTGCTCGGCGGAGTGTGATGCAGCAGTTTCAGAGTTGGAAGAAGGCTCTTGTGATGGCAGCTGTCTTGGCCTATCCATGTTTCAAACCCTTCTCGTACACAGATGTTAGTGTCGCTGGTTGGTAGCATTGACACAAGGGACTTGAGAGAGTGGTGGCTTATTAGAGCAAAAGTCCACGCTCTCCTGAAAGAAGTGACTGTACCATCTGAAAGGAACTCCTCACAGTGGGTAGCTCTAAAACCCATTGTTGTTACTATCTGTATAGGAGGAAGGTTTTGGTCGGGACAGACTATATGCTCCTGTAGTAGCTCTTTAAGCACTTAAGAACATAAGAAGGGCTGTACTGGGTCAGACCAAAGGTCCATCTAGCCCAGTATCCTGTCTACTGACAGTGGCCAATGCCAGGTGCCCCGGAGTGAGTGAACCTAACAGGTAATGATCAAGTGATCTCTCTCCTGCCATCCATCACCCCCTCTGACAAACTTTTTGCAGGGAATATTATTTACAAAGGTGGAAGGATTCTAAAGGAAAATGGTCTTTGGTTGTGTAATAATGTCTAACAGCATGGCCACAAGGTAAAGAGCCAACGAAGGCCCTGTTCTGCAAAGCACTTAAGTCCATGCTAAGCAGATGCATAAGTTGCACTGACTTTAATGCTTATTGGCTTTTCAGAATCAGGGATAGAAAGAAAGACTTTGCCTAAAATCAAGTGTGACAAGTTAATTCTGGTGTCTGTGCATTTATACATAATAATAATAGTTATACATAGTAACTGTATTCTAGCTGTACTTAGCAGAGATGCTACATACCAGGAAATAATTAAAACATTTCTGCATATATCTACATAGGTAAAGAATTTTATTTGTGTATGGATTTATTTTGCTATTTCAGGAAATATTTTTCCTTCATGCAAATGAAATCTACTTGGTCTGGAAAGGGCCAGTTACTGTACTCATCACATGACAATGTTGGTCTGACTTTGTAGTACAACAAAAGAAGCTACAGGTGCGCAGCTAAAGCTGTAGGACACGTTGAATACAATATTGTATTTGTAACCCTTCTGCCCATCAGAGTTGGCAGCAACAAGGGCCGGGTTCAGTATCCTGGGGTTCCATTCCAATGACACAATACAAAACCGGCTCGAGCCCCTACCCAGTGACCTGGGACAACCATATACCACCCCTCTGGGCGCCTCTAAGAGGCAATACTTTCCCTCTCGCAAGCACAGACTCTGTGTGTACCAAAAGCCTTTTAATAACAGAGAGAAACAATGTGGTATTATTGGGGAAACACCACAAACAGGATTCATAAAACAAACCATGAACCAGAAGCTCCCCCCCACCAGCAAATGGGCTGTGTCCTTCCCTTTGGCTCTTGAGTCCTACAAGCCCCAAAGTCACCCAAGGTTCCAAAAGTCCCACAATCCAAAAGTCCAGCAACCCCAAAAGTCTCTGGAGAGTTCAACCTCCCAGCCTGGGTGGAAATGGGGGGCCAGGTTAAAGGGCACCTTACGTGATCCAAGGCCAACTGCCCTGCCTCTCCATGGGGTTCTGCTGCCGCCCTCATGATGAGCCACTCCGCCAGCTGTCCCAAGAGCAGCTCAGCTCTGTCAGCAGTTCTGCTCCGCTCTGCCAGTGACACAAACTGTGTCCAGGAACTGCTCGGCTGAGTCCGCTGCTCTTCTCTGCCAGCAGCACAAACTGTGCCCAGGAACTGCTTGGCTCTACCAGCTGCACAAACTGCATCCAGGAACTGCTCAGCTGAGTCCACTGCTCCTCTCTGCCAGCTGAACAAACTCCTCAACTCTACCAACTGCTCAGCAATATGCCCTCAGGCCCCCCTACTTAACACAGTGCTCAGTAATTGCAGCTTTTAATAAGGGAACCTTCATACAGGTGCACCACTAGACCCAAAATGAATTCAGCTCAGCAGCCTGAATCTAGACTCCAAATAAAATCAAAATTTAGTTCTGACAATCTACAGTGAAAATAGATAAGGTGCAACAGACCTGTACAGCCCTTAGACAACCCTCACCAAAAACCACAGATACCTATCCAGGGCCTCTTTCTAATTCAGTGAGTTTTGAACTCCTGTCGCTTGCCCAGTGAGTGCTACCTAGATGATGGGGAGTCCCTCCATCATAACAAACAAGTACATAACAAGTACATGTCCACAATCCTTGATTCACATAATCAGGGTAACAACACTTTATCATTTCTGCCCCAATAACAGAGAAACTGGGGATCCCACAGCAGCCAAAGTTACCATTTGGGCTGCTGTGAGCTCAGGCTAGGCGTGGTGGGTGTGCCTATGCAAATGAGAAGCTCTTTTCCACAATTCACTGCAGTTCCCACAATTAACCACCAGATGTCAGGGTAGAGCTCATCCTGACACTGCTTACATCTTCTTTTCAAATTTGTCTGATTAAAGACCTCAGTGCATCCACACAAGGGGGCAGAATTAAGCTATTGCACACAACTAACGTTTGCTCCACAGTGCTTAACTTTGCAAGCTTGACATATTTGTTTTGCAAGGACCAGGATGATTTTATTAAATTTACCGCATAAAGGGTTCAGGGTCTGCCCAGAGTAAGTGGGTCGTTGTGCTACCCGCAGGTGCAGACCAGAGAGCTAATTTCAACCCTTTTCCATGGAACAACTTACCCTACTCTGTGCACCTGGCCAGTTACTCCAGGCGGTGTAAGAAGGCGGGGCAAATGGATCCAGATCCCCTTCCCTGCCCGCTTGCAGTCTTGGCGTGTTCTTCCTGCTGCATCCAGAGCATGTGGCTGGCTGGGAGGATGCTTCCCAGCACAGGCAGACAGACATGGGCTAGCTCTACCTGAGCTAGCATGCTAAAAATAGTAGCGTGGCTGCCATGGCAAATGTGGCAGATCAAGTTAGCCACCCTACTACAATCTTGCCCACCCTCTGGGTGCGGCCTCGGGTGTTTAGACCGTGCCACGGCGGTTATACTTTTAAGCACTAACTAGGTGTATACATCAACCCAAGCTGGGAACGACACCTCCCAGCTTCTGCGTAGAGCACCCCTAGAGGGGAAGGTTAGGGTCCTGCTCTCCCCCCTGCATCCTGAGTCACAATCAAAGAAGAGAAGAGCAGAAACATAAGGCAGGACGTTACTCCTCATGTGACTTTGACAGCCTAGTCAAAGGGAAGCAGGGTGGTGGTGGAATACCTGAAGGACAATGGAAACTAGATTATAGCTGGCTCAGTGATAAATTCTCTATGTATCTGTAGCGAAGCCGCAGACTCACCAGTGGAGCACCTCCTGCTGCTCGTCTGGGAATTAGCTCTTTTCCAGCTCCCGGAACACATCCTGGTGGCCGGCGTCTCACGTGCTTCAGGCCCCCCTGTCTCTCCTGGACCCCAGTGCCCTTTATCTCAGGGTTCTGCCCCAGCAGTACCCACGTGCTGGGTCTCCCCTCCTAGGGGAACCCCCAAACCCTCTACACCCACCTTGCCTCAGTGGCTACTGCCAGTTGTCATCTAGCCCCCTTTCACTGGGACAAACTGCAGTCCGACAGGGCCACTCATCATTGGCAAGGGAGTTAGGACCAGCTGTTTCTGTCTATTCCCAGGCTGCACCTCTGTAGCACTAGTACCTTTGTAGGCCTTCACCAAGGCCTGCAGCCTGGGGGTTTACCAGGCTGGAGCTCCCCAGCTCCTCTTGTTTTTTCCCCCAGCCCTGCTCTACCCCAGGTACCCTATTCCCAAGCAGCCAGGTCCTTCTCTCTCCACAGCTAGTGAGAGACTCTGTCCCAGCTCCATCCTCAGCCCTTTTATCAGGGTCAGCTGTGGCCTGATTGGGGAAGTGGCCACAACTGCAGCCACACCCAATCAGCCTCTCTTTTTCGGGAGCCGGGGAGCTGCCCCGCTACAGTATCCCTGAGCGAGTTATAATAATCAAGACCCCAAAGCTTTACAGTGTGAAAAGAAAATTGCATCCCTAGCTCGGCGTGTCTTTCTTAGCATAATTTACGAATGGCAGCAATTTTATAGGTGCTTTTTATTTACTCTTACTGAAAAAGCGGTAGGCATAGAAAATGAATAGCTGTAAAAATATCAATGAGCTCAAAGGGAATAAGCTGGTATTAGTTTCCATGGCTGACAATAATTTCTACGCGCGTGGGAGCTTGGCCATGCCATTTTCTGGAGTCATGGTAATCCCTTGCCAGGAATGAGACTGCAGAGTGTGAAGCCCTCCTGTCTTATGTGAATAATATCAGTGAGATTGTCGGCGTTGATTCTTTCATGATTCTGTGGAATTTGTTTGCTCATTCATCTTCCCAGCCCCGCACACTGCAGCCTGGCGACATGGCTCACCAATGACCCCGTCCCATTACTACTTTAAGCCGGTAGTAGTACAAGTTTGCAAATGCACTTGCTTCCGCTCGCGCCACTGTACCGACTCAGTCCTGCTCTACACTACGCAGTTAGGGCAATGGAAGGCACCTTATGTCGACCTAGCACACATTACAGCCGTGCTCCCACTGATATCTGTGCCCTGCTACACCCTCATGATAACTCCCCCTCCACAAGAGGCATAGGGCTTATGTCGGTGTAGTTAGGGTGATGCAGTGTTTGTGTAGACTCTGCATTCCTTACATCCCTTATTGGTTGTCTTGTCAATTTCAATTTGAAATTGACAAGCAGTCCAGGAGCCTGGCTCCCAGCTCCCTAACTGGGTTGCTGCCAAGTTTCCATTCCAACCTGGGCTGCCATCAGCCTCCCAGCTTGGGCTGCTGCCTGAGCTCCCCACTCGGAGCCCAGCTGCACCAAGGCTTCTGGCTGGGAGCCCGGCTGGCCCCCTGGTTCTTGGCTCCCCACTCCTTGTTGGGCACATGGAAGCCAACCAGATTCTGTGCATTGATCTCCCCACTGGGAACCTGCCGGGAGTTTGTCTGCCCACTCTTTCCCAGGCTTTCAGCTGGAAGCAGGGAGGTGAGGACCCTGGGCAGCTTCTCCCCAGGGAATGACATAGGACATATCTGTACTACAGTCTTTAATCATCACCAATGTGGAATAAGTAACAACGCTGTAGAACATTTCCCCAGACAGTCCTTTTCTGGGCTATAAAAATCTTCATTAAGAAATGAAGGGAAGAAAATAAGTATGCTTGGCAGAATTCAATGTTCATATATATTTTTTGACAAATAATATTGATGTTTATTTTAAGCATTTTTTATTTTTACTGATTTTTACATTTGCAAACAACTATGGATTAAGCATTTTTTCTAATTTTATCAATCAAAATGTTCACAGTTGGGGACTGGTCAGACAAAGGGGAGGGTCAGATATTTATATAGTGCCAGTAGATATGGAGATTCAAAAAGTTAAAGGTTATAAACCTTTAAAACACAAATTCTCATCATTAGATGTCAAAAAACAGAAAGCAAACTGCCCTGATCAAGTCCCATATCAGTCATTCCATTATTTTGCCCAGGATCAATATCAGTCTGACAGGCCCAAAATTACAGATCATGCCATTTCTCCTTTTGTTAATTTGTAATTGATTTTTTTTAAAATTAAAAATACTAAAAGGTGAACAACACATAGCTTGTATATGTTTCCAAATACTACATGTTTCAGAACTCGCCAGTAGAATTATACAATTGTGCTTTATACCTTGCCGAAGTGGTGAGAACAGACAATACTGCATAGAAATACCATGATAGGACAGGGGCTACTGTAATAAAATAGGAGAGAGGTACATGGATAGGGAGAGGAGGGGACCAAGGAGGGCTGAGAGGGAAAACAAGGCAGGATTAGGTGGAGTGGAGGTCTGGCATTCTTTGGGCACTCTTAGGCCTTGGTTACACTGGCACTTTATAGCGCTATGAAGCCTCCAGGAGTGCTATAACTTACTACCTGTCCAGACTGGCGAGGCATGTAGAGCGCTATAAACCCACAGTTATAGCACTGCTGGTAATCCTCCCTTCCCAGAGGATTAACAGCTATTGCGTATTCCGTGTTCCATCTTATCTCAAGTGCGAATGAGTATTAACACAGATAGCGCAACAAGTGATCTCTGGGGACACCCCGAGCCATTTAAGGCAATTGACGTCTCTTCCCTTTGTTTTGAACTCCAGCAGGAGGAATGCGGAAGTATGTTTTCAGAGTCTCTCTCTTAACTCGAAAGATAAGCAGTGCAAATGTTTAGGGAGGGAGCCTGTCTGAAATACAAAGCCTGCTAGTCTTCTCTGTCAAAGAACGCTTACTGACAGGCTCTCAGAAGGACGAACTCTCTCCCTCCGCATACACACAACACATTTCCCCTCACCCCCCTCCTTTGAAAAGCACGTTGCACCCAGCTGAATGCTGGGATAGCTGCCCATAATGCACCACTCCTGTGCCGCTGCAAGTGCCGGAAATGTGGCCACGCTACACCGCTGGCAGGTATCATTGTGGTCACGCTACAGCGCTATCCCTATAGCTGTATATGAGGACAGCTATAACCAATACCGCTATAAACCTGTAAGTGTATCCATGCCTTTAACTCTTTTGTATCCAAATGTATCTAGAAACGGGGTCCAAATGTAATTGATCTCTCTGGCGACAAGCTATTCTCTGGCTGCTAACTGGGAGTGCTGGTGTACTGGCTACGTTGGTGCTTTACAGCGCTGCAACTTGCTGCACTCTGGGGCGTGTTTTTTCACACCCCTCTGCGAGAAAGTTGCAGAGCTGTAAAGTGCCAATGTAAACAAGCCCCAAGACAGGGGTCTCAAACATGCAGACTGCGGGGTTATTTCCTGCCGCCTGCCAAGCTCCCTCCCACCACTTCCTCTGCCCCCAGCGCGCCACCTCCCTGCTCCTCTGCTTACCTCCACGCACTTTCCAGGAGGGAGGAGGAGGAGCGGGGAGCTGCGTGCTCAGGGGACGAGACGGAAAAGAGGTGGAGCAGGGGTGGGGATTTGGGGAAGGGGTTGGAATGGGGGCGGGAAAGGGGTAGGAAGAGGTGGGGCCTCATGGAAGGGGTGGAGTGGGGGTCAGGGCCAGTAGCAGTGGGGGCGTCTGTGTGTCAGTGATGTGGCCCTCAGGCCAATGTACTAGTCCTCATGTGGCCCTCCTGGTGATTCGAGTTTGAGATCCCAGCCCTAAGACAAGGGCATCCATTCTCTAGCCCAGGGGTAGGCAACTTATGGCACGAGTGCCAAAGGCGGCACACGTGCTAATTTTCAGTGGCACTCACACTGCCCTTGGCCACCAGTCCGGGGAACTCTGCATTTTAATTTAATTTTAAGTGAAGCATCTTAAACATTTTAAAAATTTTATTTACTTTACATACAATGATAGTTTAGTTCTATATTATAGATTTATAGAAAGAGACCTTCTAAAAATGTTAAAATATATTACCGGCATGCAAAACCTTAAATTACAGTGAAGAAATGAAGACTCGGCACACCACTTCTGAAAGATTGCTGATCCCTGCTCTAGCCCTATATTTGCAATTCAGCTCTCATCAGGTTCATCTACCTAGAGTTTCAATTAAGGGTTGATGGTAGAAATGAACATATTTTTTTACTGGTATAATGTAATTAATTATCAGTTAATGAGGAGCATTTTGAAGTCAGTCATTTCAATAAATTCAATATTCCATTGTCTTTCTCAATGACTTAGTCTTATTCCGAATGACAAAAGCTGCATATTGTAACTCTGAGAGGGTACCTGGTTAATGAAGCTTCTTATTATCTGCTGTTGGAGATTGTCATTATTTCTTGAAACTGGCAATTCATTCTAAAGAAAGGAAAGTGGAAATACTTTATAAATTGGATGCTGACTACATAAAATATATTCCTGCAGAGTTCATGCTACTCATTGGTGTAGTGCTGCTGCTATGAAGAGAAAAATCAAGTTTCATTCTAATGGACTAAAATGGTTTTCAGGAAGAAAAATGTTGCCATATAACACAGAATGACATTTTGCCATCCATTATATAAAACTGGCACAGGAGCTACAGGAATCTGGAGTCAAAGAAGTTTAGTTACCTTTGTTCTTCTGCGGTCGTGCGGGAGACTTTGTACAGGGAGATCTTGGCAGATCAGCAAAATGCCTGGACTGCTACCAATAATTGGAATATCAATTATCGTGCTTATTGCCAAAAGCGGCTAAATCAGTAGGTCTTAGAAGACTCTGCAATGGCCTTCACATAACTAAGTAAGCAGCCAGGGAGCGGGGAGAGGGGAGCCTGACCCTCTGTCCTTCCTGATAAAGCAGGACACTTACCCATATTTTCCCTTTGAGATGTGTTTGTCAGGGCCCTCAAAACATGCGAGTTGTGAAAAAAACAACCACCCCACAACCCCAAACCCCTCATCTATCTAATAGATGGTTTAAGAAAAGCTTCTTGCTTAACCTTTGAAACTTGCTTTACTTTGAAATGGCTTGCTTAGCAAGTTCTTTTTTTGATTGACATGTTATTATTACACTAACCTGAATTAATTCTTGATTTAGTCCTGAGTGGAACACAGGATCTGGTCCAAGAGGTGAATATAGCTGGACTGCTTGGTAATAGTGACCGTAATATAATTAACTTTAACATCCTTGTGGTGGGGAGAACACCACAACGGACCAACATGGTAGTATTTAATTTCAGGAAGAGGAACTACACAAAAATAAGGAGGTTAGTAAAACAGAAATTAAAAGGTACAGCGTCAAAATCGCCATGGAAACTTTTAAAAGACACCATAACAGAGGCTCAGGTTAAAGGTATATCCCAAATTAAACACAGAAAGAGAACAAAAGTGCCACTGTGGCTAAAGAACAAAGTAAAAGAAGTAGGGGGATACAAAAAGGCATCCTTTAAAAAGTGGAAGTGAAATCCTACTGAGGAAAATAGAAAGGAGCATAAATTCTGGGAAATGAAGTGTAAAAATATAATTAGGAAGGCCAAAAAAGAATTTGAAGTACAGCTAGCCAAAGACACAAAAAGTAATAGCTAATGTCACTCCAATTTTTAAAAAGGGCTCTGGGGTGATACTGACAATTACAGGCTGGGAAGCCTGATTTCAGTACCAAGCAAACTGGTTGAAACTATAATAAAGAACAAAATTGGTCAGACACATAGATGAGCATGATATGTTGGGGAAGAGTCAACTTGGTTTTGTAAAGGGAAATCACACGTCATTAATCTACTAGAATTTTTTAAGGGGGTCAACAAGCTTGTGGACAAGGGGGATTAAGTGGATATAAAGTACTTAGATTTTCAGAAAGCCTTTGACAAGGTTCCTCATTAAAGGCTCTTACCAAACTAAGCTGCCATGGGATAAGAGGGAAAGTGCTCTCATGGATTGGTAACTGGTTAAAAGATTGGAAACAAAGGGTAGGAATGAATGGTCAGTTTTCAGAATAGAGAGAGGTAAATGGTGGTGTTCCCCAGAGGTCTGTACTTGGCCCAGTCCTTTTCAATATATTCAGAAATGATCTGGAAAAAGGAGTAAACAGTGAGGTGACAAAATTTGCAGACGATAGAAAATTGCTCAAGCTAGTTAAGTCCCAGGCAGATTGCGAAGAGCTACAAAAGGATCTCTCAAAACTGGGTGACTGGGCAACAAAATGGCAGATGAACTTCAGTGTTGATAATTGCAAAGCAATGCACATTGGAAAACATAATCCCAACTATATGTATAAAATAATGGGGTCTAAATTAGCTGTTACCACACAAGAAAGATCTTGGAGTCATTGTGGATAATTCTCTGAAAACATCCACTCAATGTGCAATGTCAGTCAAAAAAGTGAACAGAATGTTGGGAATCATTAAGAAAGGAATAGATAATAAGACAGAAAATATCACATTGCCTCTATATAAATCCATGGTACACCCACATCTTGAATACTGTGTGCAGATGTGGTTGCCTCATCTCAAAAAAGATATATTGAAATTGGAAAAGGTCAACAAAAATTATTAGGAGTGTGGAATGGCTGCCATATGAAGACAGATTAATAAGACTGGAACTTTTCAGCTTGGAAAAGAGATGATTGGGGGTGGAATATGATAGAGGTCTATAAAATCATGATGGGTGTGGAGAAAGTAGATAAGGAAGTGTTATTTATTCCTTCTCATAACACAAGAACTAGGGGCCACCAATGAAATTAATAGGCAGCAGGTGTTTTTTTTTTTAAAAAAAGGAAGTATTTTTTCACACAGTGTACAGCCAGCCTGTGGAACTCCTTGCCAGAGGATGTTGTGAAGGCCAAGACTAAACAGGGTTCAAAAAAAGAACTAGATAAATTCATGGAGGATAGGTCCATCAGTGGCTATTAGCCAGGATGGGCAGGAATGGTGTCCCTAGCCTTTGTTTGCCAATAGCTGGGAATGGACAAGAAGAGAGGGATCACTTGCTGATTAGCTGTTCTGTTCATTCTCTCTGGGGCACCTGCCGTTGGCCACAGTTGGAAGATAGAATACTGGGCTAGATGGACCTTTGGTCTGACCCTTAAACAAGGGGAGTAGTATGGAGTGGTCTTCAGGAGCACTTTGTGGACATATTTTAGGGTCCCCAACAGCAGCTGAAAGACTGGCCAATCGGACGACTGTCGTAGTACCACTCAGAAACCACTCCAGACTTCAATAATTATTGAGTTGAGGGGGTATTTTACTAACCCGTGGCAGATGTGTGCAAGTGCTTGAGACAAAATAAAGTGCAGCTGTAAGTGAAAGTGCTCTTGCAGTGTTCTGTCTGTGCCAGCCACCTATCGGTCGGACGGCCATGTCTCCATTGATTTATATCCTGCCACCACCTCACCCAGAGTAATAGCTACTGAGAGCTTTGGATTTTAAGAACCACAGTAACAACTTGAGGGGCAGCCTAAATTAAAATGCAATTTCAGTGCTTAGAGAGGGTTCAAATGAGAGTCGGACTGTGTGCTCACACAAAGCAGTAGCCCTCCTGACCCTGGCATCCCTGAGTGGGCCACCGGGTCATGGCACGCAGGAGTCAGCGAGCGCACTCTTCTGTTATGCAACAATGATACACTTTCCTAGGTTCAACTCTTTTGTAGTAAAGTCGAGTTGCACTTTCAGCTCCCTTACTTGTGAAAGCAAAATAATGGCACTTATTCTTTTATTATTTGCATTGCCATAGCACCCAGGAGCCAGGGCCCCATTGTGCTTGGTGCTGTACAAACACAGAACTAAAAAGATGGTCCTCGACGCATGGTACTTACAATTTAAATACAAGACAAGAGGCAGATGGATACATGCAGATGGGGGATAATTGATTCTTCTTCATAGGTAGCACCATGGTTCCCCAGTAATGGATCTGAGCCCAGTGTGCTAGCTGCAGTACAAACACAGATCAACCTAGACTTTAAGTTTTGCTATGCTGACTTGTTTGTATCATCAGGTAAAATATTCAATTAGATTTAGGCTCCTAAATCACTTATGAAAATATTACCTGTTATATTGCCTTCTCCATACAAGAGCTATACCAGCAAACAAATCAACTGGAATTGACATTTTTTCCCCTCTCTTCCATGCCAGTTGTTTTAAAGGCAGTATTTTCTGTCTGCAGAGCTTTTTTGGATGACAAACGTAAATGCAGCAATCCATTTTACATTGAGAGAAGAAGGATGTGTTGGAAACCGCATTGCTTCAGACACTTACAGGCATGTGAGATAAATCATTAGAAAATGTACTGGAGGGAACAAATATTTCTTGGCTGCCAGATAGACTTTGATGACAGTAAGTCGTTTTCAACTCTGATGGCTAAGAAAGGATGGAAGAAATATATAGAGCACTATGCTCCTCAGACAGGCCTAGAATTAACCTTTGCAATGGAAGGCAGACCATTATTTCCCAATGCTACAACTGCACATCTCCGTTAAGATCTGTAGTAATCAGAGGTGTTTAAATTAGCAGCAGCAGAACTCTTCTATTGTTGCCTAAATGCCACCAAACTGTGAAAGATACCAGGAGAAACTATTATCTACACAAAAGATGCAGACTTCACACTTGGCACCCTCGTCATTAGCATTTGGAACCGATCCTGGGTTTGTATGTTCAAGAGAGCTTCCGCCTGGATGATTGAATTCTCCCAACACCCCTGTGGAGGTAGACAAGTCTTATCATTCCCATTTCACACAGGGAGAAATTGCAGCAGAGCTATTCAATGACAGATTCAGGATTAGAACACAGGACCTGCCACTCATCGCAGTGGAGCCAGGATCTCACTCCTTCCTGCTCTCCCTTTGGTCATTATTACCGACGTTGCAGCTCACACCAACAGCTACCACAGGGTAGCTAAAAGACGGAGTACAGCTCTGGGATGGAGACCATGGTGGACAGCCTTGCTTCTCTGGCACAATGGAATGACAGGCGCCGACTCCGTGGGTGCTCCAGGGCCTGAGGGAAGGGTTGGAGTTGGAGCAGGGGTAGGGCTGGTGCAGGAGCGGAAAGCGGTGGAGCGGGGTAGGGGCTTGGCAGAAAGAGTGGAGTTGGGGCAGGGCCTAGGGCGGAGGGGTGGGGTCAAACATGCATCTGTGAATGGAACGATTGACCATAAGGTTAAAGTTCATCCGTGCAGGAGACAGAGCGTTCTCAGGGACCAGTCAGCAACAGTGCAATGAACTTTAGCAGTAACTAAGCACCGTCCCAAACCTCACCACCTTCCACTCCAGTGGATTTCTTTGACCTTGCCTTCTCTAACACGAATACACATCGTGATGTGTACTAGGAAAAAAAATCCCCAAACCTCACTCCCATGCACACTTCTCTACCAGAGGAGTGGCTGAGAGAAAAAACACATGGCAGATGTTAGTCATCGCTTAATGCATGACTAGAAGGCACTACGCTGATGAGTGGTGTATAAGAACCGATGCAGGAGAGCTGTTAAAACATAGCACAGATTTCTGATCCCATCCCAGAGACAGACCACCGGGAGGCCACATGTTATTTACAGTCAGAAAAACACTTTCCAAGAAAGCTGTCATCTAAAGCCTAATTTTGGAACTGTGATCACTGGGCCCATCCAAATCCCATCAAAGCCAATCAGTATCTTTCCATTGACTTCAGTGGGCATTTCCATCAAGCCCATAAGGCCAGAGTTTCAAAGGTATTTAGATGCGTAAAGATGCAGATAGGCAGCTTGTGTGATTTAAAAATAATTAAGTGAGTTAAGCTCCTAATTCCCATTGATTTTCAGGTGCCTAGCCTGCTTAGGTGCTTTTGAAGATTCCACTAGGTGCCTATCTGCATGTTTAGGCTCCTAAATGTCTTTGAAAATCTGGCCCCAGTGCATGGAGGGTGGGTTGGGTCTGAACGGTTGTTTGGTTAACATTGTATTCGGCAGGCATCTGTTGTGATGGTTATTTGTCTGTAAAGCACCTTCCACCTCTATAGTGCCTGTAATAAATAATGATAACTTAAAAAACCCAACCACCACCAAATTGAATGGCCACCATAGAATCATAGAATCTCAGGGTTGGGAGGGACCTCAGGAGGTCATCTAGTCCAACCCCCTGCTCAAAGCAGGACTAACCCCAACTAAACCATCTTGGTTGCCATTGTGGATTGATCTGGGGACCTCAAAGATCATTATTTTTTGTATTAAAATTTTCCTATTGAGATAAGGCCCACACTGTGCTAGGTGCTGTACAAACATAGTGAGAAACAGTCCCTGCCCTAGAGAGCTTCCTGTACAGAAAGAAAAGACAAATTCTAGGAAGGGGAACAAAGGCACTGAACGGGGAAGACACCTGGCCAGAACAATATCCTGGCCTCCCAAGTGCCAATCCAGTGCTCAACCCACTAGGCCACGCTGCCTGTCCTGAAGTGCTGAAAGCATGAGCCTCTAGCATGAGGCTTTAGCAGGGCTCTAGCTGTTTTACTTCTGCCTTGGAATGAAACCAAGACCCTTACAATTGATTTGTGAAAAAACTTCTGAGAGGGAAACCCAGCCCAGAATGGCCGATAGCCCAGTGGTTAGGACATGCACCTGCTTTGTAGCAGGGACATGAACTTGGGTTTGCCACGAGTGTCCTACCCACTGGGCCAGTAACCGTGCTCAACCCCTACTCCCTTAATACCTCTGCCAGGGGTCACCCAAAATTCCCTCAATACCTCTACCAGGGGTCACTTGAAATTCCCTCAATACCTCTGCCAGGGGTCACCAGAAATTCCAGCCTGGAGCTGAGACCCAGTTTCAACACATCGGCATTTTCAGAAGAAAAAAGATTCTTGCTGACAAATTCCCGACCTGCTGTATCCTTGACAGAGCAAGCTAAAGGCCTGCCATCCTCAAGGGCAGAGTCCTGACTCCTGTCTGCCAAGGTCAGGCCTACAGTGGCCATGTGTTATACCCAGTGGGCTACCCAGACAGGCATTCTAGCAACAGGCATTATTAACAGGTTTCACTGTGGCTGCTTAAGATGCTATTTAGCCTGCGTCCTCCTACCACCTAGCTCATTAAAAAGCGACGTCCTCTTCAATTACTGCAGATTTCAGATGCAATTTGCTACTCTATTAACCACCGCCTAAGTGATCAGTAAAATGCCATTAAAAGTCAGAGAAAACCCTAGACCCCGACTCTGCCGTCAACTTCACTGGCTGTCATTTTCCATCCAAAAAATACTTTGTCACTCTGCTACCCTAGTCACTGGACAATTAATCAGCTCACCCTTCAATGTAACCCATATGACGCCTGTCGCCATGTAGGGTCAATGGGTCCCGGAGTCAGCAGAGCGCAGGCTGGTTTGCTCATTAGTGGCTGGGAAACTCATTACAGTTTTATGAATGTATTAAAAAACCCCAAAACTCTTTTGCCTCTTACAGCGTGATGTGAGTACAGCACAACTCCCAGGCAATTATACTGATCACAAACATTTTCTTCCTGCCACCCGAATTAGCAGGTGGAGAAACTTGAGAAGCAAGGGTAGGCACCGGCCACATGAACCAGCTGAGGTATGTTTTTCAAAAACTACGTATGTTTAGTAGTCGATGCATAGTTTGCAGATACGTTTAGTTTCTTTCCTTCTTTCTTTTCTACAGTTTTCCCTAAGGAACTTGTTAAACTCTGCGATGTTAAACATGGACAAGAGCTAGAACTGGGATGACTGAGCCAGGCGGGTGCCTGCCTCTCTATCTATCTAAATTACATAGAGCACAGTATCTGAGCTCGTTTAACATATTTATCCTCACCATGCCCCTCCAAGGAAGAGCAGCAACCGAAGCCCAAGTGGCTTAGGGCCAGATTTTCAAAGGCATTTAGGTGCCCAAAGCTGGAGATAGGCAACTAGCAGGATTAGCAAAAGCACCCAGGCATCCAGCTTCCATTGATTTCAATGGGGTCATGTCCCTGCTTCATCGCAAATGCTCTCTGTGACTGTGGGAAAGTCCAAAGTCCAGGGTTAATGGCCTAGCCCCTAGATCATCCCTTCCCTTAATACAAACTGAGTGGGGCTTATGGGAGCAATCGTTGACTTCTGCAGCCCTGTTGCTGGTCTTTAGCCAGACCTTCAAATGATAGAAAGTAACTTACTGATGTCAACGGTGCTACGTTTCTTTTCACCAATGGAGGATTTGGCCTCAGTCTTTGGAAATATACGTATACCCCTTCTGCCAGATGGAGCCGGTAGCAACCAGGCCTGGGTTCAGTATCTAGGGGGTCCTGTTCAACAATACAACACAAAACCAGTTCGCGCCCCGACCCAGTAACCTGGGAAAATTACACACCACCCCTGGGCGCCTCTGAGAGGCAATACTTCCCCACTCGCGAGCAGTCTGTGGAAAAGAAACTTTGAATGAAAGGAGGGAAGTAACCCGACTAATTAGGGAAAATGTCACAAGCAGGACTCATAAACCAAACCCTGTGAGCAGATCACCCACCCCAGAGTGGGAGCGGCCGAGTCTTCTGTCACATGCTCTTAAGTTTTACAACCAACAGTTCCTTTACTGTGTCCCCCTCTGCTCCCTCACCATCCCCCACTCTCAGGGGTTGTCCTCGGTCCATGAGGACCCAGGGTTCAGACGTGCAGACGTGTGAGTTCACCTCCCACCCAGAGATTAAGACACTTGGCTTGCTCCACCATCTGAGCCTGTGGGTGAGAGGTGCTGGGTGGGAGGGGGAGGAGTAGATCAGCAGGACTGCCAGCAGGTGGCAGCTCCCTTACTTGTGAAAGCAAAATAATGGCACTTATTCTTTTATTATTTGCATTGCCATAGCACCCGGAGCCAGGGCCCCATTGTGCTCGGTGCTGTACAAACACAGAACCAAAAAGATGGTCCTCGATGCATGGTACTTACAATCTAAATATAAGGCGAGAGGCAGATGGATATATGCAGATGGGGGATTATGTCCTTACTGGAGCTTCAAGTTCTGGACCCTGTTATATCCCCATTCTTTGCCATCCCCTGAAAGGGAGGAGGTTCGCACTAAAGCTGGCTGGGATTCTGGTGTCTGGTTTTACAGGAACGTCTGTACTTGTTTTGAATTGGTTCGGAATGGAATACCATTTTTCTTCTTCTAAACTGGCTGCAAAACAAAATCCTGGGAGGGAAAATTAGCGTCGGGTTGATCAAAGTGTTTCTTTTTGGTAAAATCAAACCATGTTCTGAGTGTGACTCTTCGCTTTTTGAACAGTGTTCATATAAAAACAATGTATCGCGTATGGAAAAAGAGCTTGAAAACAAACAAATCAAAACTTTCCATTCCACATGTCCTTCATTTCAGGGCTTATTTCCAAAATGACATTTCCTTCAGATGGGCACATTTTCGAAACATTTTGATTTTGACGTAAACGTCTGACCAGCTCCTGAGCTTGTCTGTATTGTTGTCCAGCCCTTTGGCTTCAAGTGAATTAGTCCAATACTGACAGAAAAACAGGAGGTGACCTTAGAGGCCAAATCCTGCAACATGTAGAGCACTCTCAGACTCATTTCGCTGCAGAAACCACTTTCTCCTAACGCCGAACAAGAAACTTTGGTTGAGGGAGGACACCCAGCTTCCTCTCTCTCCACTTCCCTGTTGAGCTGCTGCCTACAACCTTCCCTCGCCCTGCCCCCTCCTGCCTGACTGGGGGAGAATCAGTGGGTCGTCAAGAATCAGTGGGTCGTCAAGCGGTCCTGACAGTCTTGTTCCACATTAACAATGGGACCTTTCCACCAAAATCAGTGAACAGAATCCATCACTTGTAGCCAAGTTGCTGGATCTGCCTTGTCAAAGGCAAAGTTCTACCCCATGCTTTCAACAGTCAAACCATTTCCCGTGTCCACCTCCATAACAATTGCAAGTCGTAACCAATGGGCAGCTTTCTGTCCCAGAATCAAAGACTCCAGAACCCAACAAATCAATGCCAAGGACTGTGCTGGACTCAGAGACGTAGCACCCAGCAAGTGTGAGGAACCCAAATCAATATCCTCACTAGCTAAAGAAGGCTCAGAACTGTGAATAGCAGAACCATCTGATTTACCAAGGGCAAATCATGCCTGACTAACCTAATAGCCTTCTACAATGAGATAACTGGCTCTGTAGATGAGGAGAAAGCAGTGGATGTGTTATTCCTTGACTTTAGCAAAGCTTTTGATACGGTCTCCCACAGTATTCTTGCGAGCAAGTTAAAGAAGTATGGGCTGGATGAATGGACCATAAGGTGGATAGAAAGCTGGCTGGATTGTCGGGCTCAACGGGTCGTGATCAATGGCTCCATGTGTAGTTGGCAGCCGGTATCAAGCGGAGTGCCCCAAGGGTTGGTCCTGGGGCCAGTTTTATTCAGTATCTTTATCCATGATCTAGAGGATGATGTGGACTACACCCTCAGCAAGTTTGCAGATGTCACTAAACTGAGAGGAGTGGTAGATACGCTGGAGGGTAAGGACAGGATACAGAGGGACCTAGACAAATTAGAGGATTGGGCCAAAAGAAATTTGATGAGGTTCAACAAGGACAAGTGCAGAGCCCTGCACTTGGGATGGAAGAATCCCATTCACTGCTACAGACTAGGGACAGAATGGCTAAACAGCAATTCTGCAGAAAAGGACGTAGGGGTTACAGTGAATGAGAAGCTGGATATGAGTCAACAGTTTGCCCTTGTTGTCAAGAAGGCTAATGTATTTTGGGCTGTATAAGTAGGGGCATTGCTAGCAGATTGAGGGACGTGATTGTTCCCCTCTATTCAACATTGGTAAGGCCTCATCTGGAGTACTGTGTCCAGTTTTGGAGCCCACACTACAAGAAGGATGTGGAAAAATTGGAAAGAGTCCAGAGGAGGGCAACAAAAATGATTAGGGGCCTGGAGCACATGACTTATGAGGAGAGGCTGAGAGAACTGGGATTGTTTAGTCTACAGAAGAGAAGACTGAGGGGAGATTTGCTAGCTGCTTCCAACTACCTGAAAGGGGGTTCCAAAGAGGATGGATCTAGACTATTCTCTGTGGTACCAGATGACAGAACAAGGAGTAATGGTCTCAAGTTGCAGTGGGGAAGGTTTAGGTTGGATATTAGGAAAAACTTTTTCTCTAGGAGGGTGGTGAAGCACTGGAATGGGTTACCTAGGGAGGTGGTAAAATCTCCTTCCTTAGAGGTTTTTAAGGTCAGGCTTGCCAAAGCCCTGGCTGGGATGATTTAGTTGGGCATTGGTCCTCCTTTGAGCAGGGGGTTGGACTAGATGACCTCCTGAGGTCTCTTCTAACCCTGATAGTCTATGATTCTATGATTATCTGTGTCTTGTTCACCAAGAACACAGTCAGACCTTTGCATGTTTCAAGAACCTTTATAAACCACTGGCACTTTTTAAAACTCTTTTTTATGGGCCTGGTTGATCTCTCCTCTTGTGCTTGTAGAACTGGAAGAACTCGCCCACCAAGCTCTTCACAAATGAATTCCTAGGCTTGTAAAGATACGGTAGCGGGGAATGATCACACTAATATCTCTGTGAAACTCCGGGGGGAATCAGGTGAAAGGCCAGCCCCAAAATAGCTCTGTGAAACTCAGAGCGCTAGTTCAGGGGAAACTAATGGGCCACAGCTCAGGAATGCAGCTGAGGTCAATGAAGGCGAGGTCACCTGGAGGCAGTAGTGACAGAGAAGGGCCCCAGGATGGAAGAAAGGAGAGAAAAGTAAAACATTTAAAAACCAGAAGGCTCTTTCAGGGCCCGACCCAACTGGAACTGTTTGAACTACCCTTTGCACAGCCCTGGTGCTGTCTGCACGCCTCCTTGCTAATCTTCCTCTCGCTCACTGGAGGTGTTTGAACTCGACCTGCAGCATTGCTCAGCTCCACTTAAATGCTCCTCGGGTAACTGAAGTCTATGGTCATCTGAGGGCTTCTCTAGCAGCTGCTCTGAGCCTAAAGCAAAGATTTCATGCCTCTGAGTGCACACTCCTACCCATTAGGACTTAGGATGGAAGAATCCCATTCACCGCTACAGGCTGGGGACCGATTGGCTATGCAGCAGCTCTGCAGAAAAGGACCTGGGGATTACAGTGGATGAGAAGCTGGATATGAGTCAGCAGTGTGCCCTTGTTGCCAAGGAGGCTAACGACATATTGGGCTGCATTAGTAGGAGCATTGCCAGCAGATTGAGGGACGTGATTATTGTCCTCTATTCAGCACTGGTGAGGCCACAACTGGAATATGGCATCAAGTTTTGGGCTCACGACTATAGAAAGGATGTGGACAAGTTGGAGAGAGTCCAGCAGAGGGCAACAGACGTGATCAGGGGGTTGGGGCAGATGACTTATGAGGAGAGGCTGAAGGAACTGGGCTTATTTAGTCTGCAGAAGAGAAGAGTGACAGGGGATTTAATAGCAACCTTCAACTACCTGAAAGGGGGTTCCAAAGAGGATGGATCTAGACTGTTCTCAGTGGTGGCAGATGACAGAACAAGGCGTAATGGTCTCAAGTTGCAGTGGGGGAAGTCTAGATTGGATATTAGGAAACATTATTTCACTAAGAGAGTGGTGAAGCACTGGAATGGGTTATCTAGGGAGATGGTGAAATCTCCAGCCTTAGGGGTTTTTAAGGTCAGACTTGACAAAGCCCTGGCTGAGATGATGTCCTTGCTCAAGATTTGAGGACTTCAATAGCTCAGATATAGGTGAGAGGTATATTGCAGGAATGGGTGGGTAAAATCCTGTGGCCTGCATTGTGCAGGAGGTCAGACTAGATGATCATAATGGTCCCTTCTGACCTTAAAGTCTATGAGTCTATGATTTAGTTGGGGATTGGTCCTGCTTTGAGCAAGGGGTTGGACTAAATGGCCTCCTGAGGATTCTTCCAACCCTAATCTTCTACGATCCCCTTATTGCCTGATTCGATATCAGTGAGAAATTGCTGCCAACCTCGAGTCAGCTACAGTAATCTGTAAGATTCCACACCCTGACTGGCAAGATGGAGGGGGTGGGAGAGGGGCGAGTACAGCAAGGAGGAGAGGAGGATAAAGGGAGGGGCATAGGAGAAAGAGGAGAGATGAGGCGAGGGAGTGGAAGCACATGGAGGGAGGACGAGATGGAGTAAAGGGTGGAGAAAGAAGTCTCAAGACCATTTATGACAACTGAACGATATTTACCCCTAGAGGCTAGCAAATCCATTACCACCAGGCACTTTATAGCAGCAGCAGGGATAGACCTCAGACCCTCCCACTCAAAAGCACACCCCTCACCACTTGAACTGAAAAAGAACACTCCTCCCTTTGGCATTAACAGTACAGGGTCTATGACACACAGCAGAGCAGTTCTGATTACATACAGCAAAGGGAAGCTGTTCCCATACACACAAACCCATGAATGCCCGGGAAGTCTCCCTGCACACAGTACAGTTCAGAGCCTGGAACTCGTGCATGGTATTCATGTGTGGACCTGGAAGGGATTTTTTTGGAGCTAAGCCTCAAGGTCTCTAGATAGAACGCAGCTGAAAACCAGAGTAGGAACTGGGCTTTGATAGCTGCTTTGTATGCTTGGAAGGGAGGATGCCACCATGCAGCCCAACGAAACCCTGCCCTAGCAAATGCTTCTACTTCATGGGACAGCATCTCTCTGACCCTTCATGTTCTCTTGCTTTCATTCACTGCAGCTGCACTGTAGTCATTATCAGTAATCACCACTAGGGGTCAGAGTTTGACGTCTTTCTCGTTTTATCTTGTCTTATACTGTTATTTTGTCTTATACTGTAGTGCTAATGCTTAGGATTTAACCAAAGGGAGCCACATTATTTCAGGCAGCATCTTATGAAGATATATGGGGGGGGGACTCTCTCCCTCTTTTATTCCTATATCAATTTTCTCCTGAAGCGACGCTCTCAGGTGAAGTGACAAAGAGTCCTGTGGCACCTTAAAGACTAACTAAAGTTTTAGAGCATAAGCTTTCGTGGGCTAATACCCACTTCGTCGGATGCATGCAGTGGAAGTATCCAGGGGCAGGTATAAATAGGTAGGCAAGAACCAGGCAGAAGATAACAGGGTTAGTCCAATGAGGCTGAACCAGCTATTATCTCTAATCAGGGAGGGTGAGATGTTCCTCTAGCAGCTGAATTGGAGGTGTGAATAGCGAGAGAAGAGAAGCTGCTTTTGTAGTTAGCTAGCCACTCGTAATCTTTGTTCAATCCTTGATTGATAGTATTAAATTTGCAAATGAATTGCAGCTCTGCAGTCTCTCTTTGTAGTCTGGACTTGAAGTTTTTTTGCTGCAAAATGCTGACCTTTAAATCTTTTATAGTGTGTCCAGCGAGGTTGAAGTGCTCTCCTACAGGTTTTTGTATATTGTCATTCCTGATATCTGATTTGTGTCCATTTATCCTTTTTCGTAGGGACTGTCCAGTTTGGCCGATGTACATAGCAAAGGGACATTGCTGGCACATACTGGCGTATATTACATTGGTAGATGTGCAGATGAATGAACCAGTGATGGTGTGGCTGATCTGGTTTGGTCCTGTGATGGTGTTGCTGGTGCAGATGTGTGGGCAGAGTTGGCATCGAGGTTTGTTGCATGGATTAGTTCCTGAGTTAGAGTTATTATGGCGCGGTAGTCAGTCTTTAAGGTGCCACAGGACTCTTTGTCACTTCTGCAATTCCAGACTAACACGGCTACCCCTCTGGCTCTCAGGTGAGGTTTACATTTGAACCTCAGCTCAGTTTAGGCCAAACAAATTCAGTGTTGAGTGTTGGGTCTCCCAACAAATTCCCTGAGATACCCTCCTCCATGCAAGGACTGGTAGATATCAATCTAATGATAAACCAGGGAGCTGGCTTCATAAGCTGCTTTTACTGGTTGCCCTGGGAACAGTAAACATCTATGCATTGATCTCTGAAGCTATCAGAGACTCTGATGTGTGACATTTCGCTGGTCCTTGACACTTGCTTTTCTCCATCAGGTCTGGATGAGAGTTCCAGATCACTCACCGTAAATTAAGGGAGAATTGGGCAGTGATAGTTGTGCCTCGGGTTGACATTTGATAGAATCGGAATAAGGGGTTTTTGTTGTGGCTGTTGTTTGTTAATGGCTGGCAATCATAGAAGACCTACATTTTACTCTGAAAACTGCCTAACGGCTGAGAAAGTGGTAAAAAACCACACATGTTAATTGCCCTTGGAAACTTTGAAAGTGCCAGAGTCTTTTTATTTTTTTTTAACGGAACAGCCAGGCAAATCAATCCACCAGTACGTGCAAAACTCTGGGCTGGATCGTCAGCCGGTGTCATCAGGTGTATCTGCATAGATGCAACTTTGGGAAGACAAGGCCTGATCCTGCTTAGAGGAAAACCAATAGCAGAGATTTCAATAGGAGCAGAACCAGGCCCACTGAAACAAACCAATGCATTTTTCAGAGCTATATGTTTACAGCGCACAGGGAATTTGAGACAAGTGAACTTGCAGTGTGCTTTCCTTTCCCTGGTTTCTCTGTCAGCCTTCCCACTCTTTTTGTGGAAGCTGCTATTATCTGAGACCTACGTAAGATAACAAAGCCCCCATCACTTCCATAATATCTGAGCATCTCACAGACTTTAACTGATTTATCCTCACTCTGCCTGTGGGAGGTAGGATGGGTTAGTCTCTCTCCAGCCCCCCGTTTTACAGTTGGGGAGGTGAGGCACAGGGCAGCTAAATGACTTACCCACGCTCACACAGCAAGCTTATGGCAAAGCTAGGACTTGTACCCAAGTAGCACAGGCACCATTGGAGCAGCCGTCCTCACGGAGGAGGTGAAAGAACATGTCCTATGTAAAGTGGCCGCTAGTACTGCTGTATAGTGCAGCTACTGTCCCCCCCCGCCCATCAGCATAACAGTGCATTCCCAACTGCCCTCACCTGGCTCCCGGACCTGGTTAGTACCATTAATGAGCTGGGTTATGGTTGCATCTACAGATCTCAATTAAGAGCGGGGCTTCACTGAGCTAGGCGCTATACAGACACATGGTAAGAGCCGATCTCTTCCCAAAGCGTGTATTCCCTCAAGAGGCCGGGGGGGGGGGGGGGGGATACTGGTGCTTTATAAAGATACCTGCCCTTTTTCTAGGGAATGACGACAATTACAGAGCTGATTTCTGGAAAGGGGGAAGTAGAATCAATAAAACGAGTTCTAAAGGCCGCGTCAGTCAACCCCTCCATTTAACACAACCACCTTGCGGCTTCAGTCCAGCCCTATCCACGCCCCTGAGGTCTGACTGCTCCATGCAATGCCCAGCCGGAGCGTGATACCTGCAGTGACAGCTGTCACTCTGGTTCCACTGGGGTCATGTCCATACCCACTGCACTGCATCAGCCACAGTTTGTTTGGGACCCAGCGGGTATGTCCACACTGCAATGAAACACTCAGGACTGGCCTGTAGCAGCTAGGGTGACCAGACAGCAAGTATGAAAAATCGGGACGGGGGTGGGGGGTAATAGGAGCCTCTATAAGAAAAAGACCCCAAAATCGGGATTGTCCCTATAAAATTGGGACAGCTGGTCACCCTAGTACCAGCTGACTCGGGCTCAGCCTGCTGGGCTGTTTAAATGCGGTGTAGACATTCAGGTTTGGGCTGGATCCCAGGCTGTGAGACTCTGAGAGCGGGGAGTGTCCCAGAGCCACAATTAAACAGCTCCATCGCCCCAGCCCTGTGAGCCCTGGTCAGAGGGTGGTTAATTGCAGGGTTGCCAGTGGAATCTTCCCTGCTTCAGAGCCCACTGAATCTTATTCAATGGACTTTGTATCTGGCTCAATGGGAGCCCTTGGTTAACAATTGCTTTTCCTTTCCGGCTCAGCTGCTGGGATGAATCAATAGACTCAGAAGGATTTGCTCTGTAATACAGAGAGGAGTCAAATGCGCGGCTATTTACCTTTCTAATCCCTTCATGGTAAAAAGGCGACACTGGGGGGTACGTCTATACTACCCGCCGGATAGTGTTCAATGTATCGGGGATCGATTTATCACATCTCATCTAGACGAGATAAATCGATCCCTGAATAGACACCTGTACTCATCCTCAGCAGGAGGAGTAAGTGGAGTCAGGGGAGCCGCCGCGGTCAACTCGCCATCATGAGGACAGCCAGGTAAGTCGAACAAAGATACTTCGACTTCAGCTATGCGAATAGCTTAGCTGAAGTTGTGTATCTTAGTTCGAACTCCCCCACCCAGTGTAGCCCAGACCTGGGGGAAATCTTAAATCTGTAAGTACCATTTAGACCATTTCAAAACAAGGCGAGGGCAGGGCAGCACAGGAACGGCCCCATGGTCACTGCCACCAGCTGAAGGCTTTGGCTTGCAAAGTATTATTTGTTATTATTATTATAGATCAGTGGTTTGTAATAAGGACTGTAAATCAAAGCTACACGGGGCCCCAGGAAGGAAACTCTTCTTGATGAATTGCATTGCTGGTGCCAGAGATTTGAATTCATTCCTAAGGATGGTGGAGGCCTAAAGTGTCACTTGGAGAAACAACTCCCCTTACACTGCTGCTTGGATTCATTATTTCCTGCCCACGGCAGTGAGCGGACAGGGCTTTGTCTCCCCAGCTCCACTTGCTGTCCAGAGTAGCTGAGCCAGTATTGTGGGGTGTGGCTAATAATGTAGCCTGGCAGGGAGTTACTACCTCGCCTGGGACTGAGGGGGAACTGGGGCCCAAAGGTGTGTTTCCGAGGCACAGGACTCCACAGTGCTACTCCTGGGGAGAGGCACCTTACACACCAGCCTTTGCTCAGGCTGCGCCTGAAGTCAGCATCTAACCCCAACTGAATAACAGGACTGTGTTTTTCTCCAGCACTGGCAAGCTAAGGTGGGAATGGCTGTCTCCGTTTGACACGTGGGGAAACCGAGGCACAGTGCAGTCAGGTGATTGGCCCATGGTCACATGGCGTGCCTGTGCCAGAGTTGGGAATAGAACCCAGCTCTGCTAACTTCCAGTGCTCTGCATTAGACAGTGACCCGGGACACATCCCACTGACTTTCATTGTAGGCAAATCCATTCTGTGTTCCCACAACGACATATTGTTTTAGGCGAAACCTCAATTCCAGTCAGACACAGACAGTGACTGCAATGGCACAGTCTGCAAAAGAAATCCTCCATTTATCTATAGGGCAACCAGCTCCTGAAGCTAATAAACCACAGCTTCGATTCCAGGGGTCAATGCAAGAGTCGACTTACCTTCTCCTGAGCTGCCTGGTACATCCCTGCTCACTCTCTCGCAGTTTGGATTGGTATTCATTATCTGGACACAGATACACTTGCCTAGGATCACCCAGGAAGCTGGGAACCCAACCTAGTTTTCCAAAGTCCCTGTCCAGTGCCTTAATCTATAAAACTATCCCATCCTCTCTGAGCACACCAACATCCATGTTATCATTATCTGTACTGCCATAGTGCCTAGAGGCCCCAGCTTGGACCAGATACCCTCAGCACTGGGCATTGGACAAACAGAACAAAAAGCTGGTCCCTGCCCCAAGGAGCTTACAATCTAAGTATGAGCCAGACAACAGGTGGATGCAGATAGACTGATGGGGCAGCATGAGACAATATTGATCAGTGTAATAGAACACCTTTTCTAGAGCTGCTATAGTCCACTCTCTATTTCTACTGCAGCTCTCATCTGGGGATCTTGCCTACTTGTTAATCAAAATGAGCAGAGCTGACCACACGGTTTAGCTGCTAGTTGTTCTTTGTGTCTGGGGCTGGCAAGAAGTTCAGATGTTTTGGCTTTGACGATGTCAGTAATTACAAAACCATTTGGGCCCCATCCAGCACCCACTGAATTCATTGGGAGTCTTTCTTTCCATTGACTTTAAAGGGCTTTGCATCGGGCCCTTCAGAGCAAATGTCTTTTAGCAGATGGGCCAGGGACAGATCCTCAGCTGATGTAAATGGGCCTTGTTCCACTGGTTTCAATAGAATGGGGCTAATTTATATCAGCTGAGGATCTGCCGGAGATGACAGAAATCTTGCCCTTGTCTTCTTTTTGTCAGATTATTGGCATTCACGCTCATGAAGATGTTTGCAGAGCTATGCTCCCCCCGTGTCTTCACTGTATCCAACACCCACTCCACATACTCTGGTAAAATGCCACCATCAAAATGTCTCTTCCTGCTCTTTGAGGAACTCTCCAAAACCTTGCTCTTAAGAAGACATGCTGCTGTGGCTTTGCTAGTCTGGGACCCCCCGGTAGCTAGACTAAAGCAGGCTTGGGGGTCCATCCACATGAGCAGCAATCGCAGCGCCTCACTGCGGCCCAGGCACACCCAGAGAGCAACCGGGAAACTCATAAACTCTTTCTCAATGGCAAGCCTGTCGTTTCCTTCCACTGCCACACCACAGAAACAAACCAGTGTTGATCTTTTCGGCATCTCCCCCTCTGCAGAGAAATGACACACACTACTCCCCCCGTCGGCAGATGACCTTGAAAGGCAACTGTGCGCTGTCATAATCTTGACACAGGAAATCAGATCAAGTCAGGAACTCTCAGAATGGGAATCTCTATGACACATTGGACCTGATTCTGCAGCCTTTACTTAGGATGAGTCGCAGTTACTGCTAGTAATTCAACCTGTCCCACTGGACTCAGTGAGACTATTACAAAACTCTGACTAAGAGGGAGAAATATTCTGCTACTGTAAGTGGGCAAAACTTGTTGAAGTCAATGGGCCGGCATCCATTTGCTCCTGCAGATAATTTGGCCCAGCATGAGTAAGGGCTGCAGAAAGGGGTATGTACTGATACATGCACTGTACAATAACGGAGTAGTTCTAGAAGTGTACTGTGACACTGGTAACAACACACTAGGGCTACTAACAGTAAATGTTGCATTTACACTCATCTGAGACCATATTTGGCTCCATTGAAGGCCACATGGATGGTTTTGATGAATATGCACACAAAATCATTGGGCGAACCTCTAACAGTTCAGCTCAAAGAAGCACCCATGAGACTTTCAGCTGGGTTTTATGGACCCAGGAAGTGCTGAGAGTTTGGATAAGCGTCTGTATGTTCGGGTGCATATTTCAGCTGAACTGTTAGGGGTTTGTCTGGTCTCAGTTCGGTGGGAAGCCAGACTGCTTGAAATAGTCACTTACCTGATTGAAATTCCCCATGAAAATGGGACCATTTCATAGAATCATAGAATATCAGGGTTGGAAGGGACCTCAGGAGGTCATCTAGTCCAACCCCCTGCTCAAAGCAGGACCAATCCCCTTCTTCTGCGTTTGGAAGGAGATGAAAAACCTAATTGACCTTGAATAGCTTTGCTTTTTCTTGCACATTTCTGTGTTTTATAGACTCAGAGGGACTGTAAGGATATGATCCAATTAAGCCCCAGAAAGCTTATGCTGAAATAAACTGGATAGTCTCTAAGGTTAGATTAATTAACAAACTGGTAATAAATTAATTAATAAATTGCTTAGTTTCCAAGGTGCCACAAGTACTCCTCGTTTTCTCCAGTCAGACATTCCCAGGAAGCAGCACAATTTCTTCTTGGCGCACAAAGCTCCTTCCTTGGAATGAATCTAAAAATTCACGGTGTGGGCAAGTCATACCATTTTAATGGGATAAAACGGTCCCACCCTTTACCCACAACATGGTCGAATGTTGAAGGAGTCTGGCTCACTACAGAGGAAATGGAAGAGAGCAGAGAGGTTTGTGGGCTTAGAGACCGAACACGGCAGGGAAGTCTTTGGAGCTCCACAAACCTGGGAAGGAAAAGCACAGCGTCCTTCCACAAAACCCCTGGCAGCTGTGTTGCTGCTCACCTGAACAGAACAAGCCACCCAGAGGCTGGGAGAGATTCTTTTTTCTCGGGTGAGAGAGGATATTTTATAACCTGCTTTTTCCTTCGCTACTGAAACTGAGCTTGATGAAAGAAACTGTGCACAGCAATGGGATGTAATCTAGGCTCTGCTCTTCAGGGATCTGATGGAAGGAGGATACCCTGAGAATGGAGGAATTTCTTGTTGAAGGGCCCTTTTACGGTGTGTTCTTTTCAAGGGGGTTCTCATTGTCTGAGATGCTTTGTTGTTTTCCATTTCCTGTGCTCAGGTATCAAACACTCTCACTAACACCCAGCCCCCATTTCCTCTTCCTCCCCAACCTAAACGACACAGAAACCAACCCAGAAGTGTGTTTATTATTGAAAATATACAATATTTCTGAACATCACATAAAAAGCCTAGTAGATACGTTTGCTCTCGTTCAAAACGCAAAATAGCTACTCTTCATGCAGCACTGTGCACGTTCCTCGTAACTCAAACATCAGCCCCCATCACCATCAGTGGTGTTAGTTTTTACACAGCTTCCCTTTTATTTTATTATTTTGAAACCCAAGCAACACAGCTGAGCAAATCCTCAGTTGTCCTTTCCTTGCCACCAGGTAAAACGAAGACAGCCGGTGGCCGCATACACAGTTTCCAAACTATTCGGCTAAGCAGAGATGAAACATGGTAATTTAGAGAGTGATCCAGAGATACTGCTGAGTTTGTCCGTTTTAAAACCTCGTACGTGAACAAGGCTGGGTGCCAGCAGGACAAATAGCCGGCTGTTAAATAAACCAGGGATTCCCTAACTCAGCGGGAGGGAGCAGTGGGGAAGATACACCCATCCCGATCCCCCCAAACACTGACCAGATCAGATCCCCTTTTGTCTGCTCCCTTGCTCACTAGGCAAGACTTTTACCAAGCTCAGAGAAGGAGACAGACAGAGAATCTACAGAACAAACCTGCTGGAATCATTGGGAACTGAAGTGTGGAATGAGACGGGCAGTTCATCAAAACCGTCTCTTTACCCACAATCCTTAAAGAAAAATGAAATCGCTTGTTCCTTCCGCCAGGTTGTTTTCCACTTTGTCATTAGAAGCTGAAAATCTCCGAATGGGGCGACCAGTTTTAAGTCCCATTCTTCCTTAAACCCATTCCTCCTCTCTTCCCCCCCACCCCGCGCTCCTTTCTGTGTTATATTTTTGGCTGGTTGCCTTAAAGCAGCATCATATCAAAAAGACAAATGTCCACCAAGACACAAGGGAGCATCTCGCTGCAAGAAGAGCACAATGCCGAGAAAAGGAGGAAAGACAGACAAAAAGGGGAAGAGGGAAAAACCGCAGGTGGCCGGAGGTCTGCGTGGTCAAACTGCCGCCGTCTGTTTGATGCTGTGGAAGCTGATTCTTGTCGGGGAGGTGGGGATGGACATAGCCCGGGCCACGTGCACCCGCAGGGCATGGTGGTCCTGCCAGCGATGCCAGCGTTTTCTCGCAGCCGAGCGGACCTGAGGGGAGAGAGGGAAGGGGATGAGTATTCAGAAGGAATCTGCTTCTCTTAGCAGGATGCTGTCCCCTTGAAATCGGGTCCATTTCCAAAAAGGGAGTTCTGGGTTCTGCAATGAACCAGTCTCCTTTGCTAATGTTGGGGGCTTTACAGTTTAGCTTCCGTGCTTCACAGTCCCCTGTCACTGCGGGACCGGAACCCCGTATCATTAATGCCCCCATTTGGTCATGGGGATTTTCAGTAAAAGTCAGGGACAGGTTTACAGGCTGTCCATGGTGGGAGTTGTGTGTGTGTGTGTGTGTGGGGGGGGGGTGGTGGTTTCTTAGCTGCCCATGGTGGCTTTGAGCTGCAGGGGACCCTGCCGCTCATGGCAGCTTGGAGCCCCCCCAGCCGCCTGCAGCAGACAGGAGCTGTGGGGTCCCCCCACTGCCCACGGTGGCTCAGAGCTCTGGGGGATCCCTGCCCGCGGTTGGCGGTGGGCTCTGAGCCATGGCAGAGGGCAGGGGACATCACAGCGCCGCATTGCCATGGGTTGAAATCACGAATGTCTCCGGAAGTCACAGATTTTTCCACCACTTCTGCAACCTACATAACCGAATGGTAGCCTTACTCATAATCTCTATTGTCCTTATCCCCCCAAACCTCCAGTGCAGCAGGGCGGGGATACTGTCCTCTTTATATAGGCCCAGAGAGGGGATGTGGCTCGCCCCTGCTCACACACACACAGTCTGACTTGCCTATTGTTTAACAACGTTTTCCTGTCTGCCGTTGCTGCGAGGGAAGTCCACACACACTACAAGGGCAACAGACTAACTCTCCGGCTAGACAGCAGATGGGGCAGGAGAAGGATGTGATGGGGCAAGGCCAAATGGCTATAGGAAAGTGCTAAGGAACAGATATGTTAGTTCCAGGCTAAACAAATCCCTGGTACCACTGGAACCAAATGGCAGTTGTTTCAGGTTAATCCAGACACCTGGGGCCAATTAGGAACCTTCCAGAAAGCAGGAGAAACAGCTAGCCTGATTGGGACACCTGACGCCAATCAGGGACTGACTGAAACCAGTTAAAAACCTCCCAGTTAGTCAGGCGGGTGTGGATGTCAGGAGCTGTGATATGAAGTTGTGCTGTTGGTGAGACTGAGTGGTAGACAACATATCGTACGCAAGGAAGGAGGCCCTGAGGTAAGGGTGAAGTGGAGTTTGAAGAAGTGGGGACTGCTGTGGGGAAGTAGCCCAGGGAATTGTATTGTGTTTTGTGGATAAAAGGTCAGCCATCTTAGCTGATACTATTAGGGTCCCTGGACTGAAGCCCGGAGTAGAGGGTGGGCCCGGGCTCCCCCTTTTCTACCTCCCCTAATTAATCACTGAGATTGGGAGACAACAGAGACTGTGCCAGGAAGGATAGCTTCTCCTCACTGGCTGATTAAAATGGCTCAATAGGCTGTGACCTTGTCTCTAGAGGGAGAAGGGCTACGCGGAGGGTCACAGTGAGCCTCTAAGGCTAGTGAAATCTGCCAGGAAATGCAGGATCCACGAAGATAAGGACAGAGCTTTGTCACAAGGGGGAATGGTGACACAGAAGTGCTCTGGAGATATATCTGTCTTCTAAATCCTTTCAGCTGTAGTCACCTTAGGTGAAGGAGAAAGATGGTCGTATGGTTACGGCACTGGGCTGGCACTGAAGGGATCTGGGGTGAGTCCTAAGCGGTGCCGCTAAGAGACCTTGCAGCCCATGGGAGGGGGTGAAGGTGGCTTTAAAGCCAACCTTGTGTCCTCCTGATCCTTAACTGCTCTGCAGCTCCTGACAGAGTTTAGAGAACCCTGGGGACTGCAGGGTAATGGGACAGTTGGAACTATCCTATACTGAATGTGGGCTCTCCCCTTTCTTCCTTTTGCAGCACATTCGAGACCTCCCTTTGCACATTCCATACGCACCCATAGACAAAATGTCACCAGATGCTGAGGTTTCATTAGGGAAGAGTTTCCTCCCGGAGTGAAATCCACCCCTGTGCAGGAGGCCAACACAAGGCCTACGTCCGTCTTAAGCCCACCCAATCAGTGAATTTCACCCCCTTCCCCCCGATACAAAAGGATGCTCGTGTGGCTGTACTGTGTTGCCTCATAATTATCTTGCAGCCAGCTTGGCAGTCCTGACGTAACTAATGAGTCCCAGGTGCTCACAGAGCAGCACGCTGGTGGGTCATGGATACGATGAGTTATTTCATGGCCCCTGTATGCAGCCAAGCAATTTATTTTGACCAGATACTTACCTGGATAGTGAAGCCAGATTAGATTTATCAATTGAGCTTCAAGCCAATCAAGTCAAACAGAGTGACCTGGAGATAGAGACGTGAATCTGAACAAGCAACGGTTTGCACGCGTTCATGAGACCGCTCTTTGCTTTAGAAGTTTGAGACGGGACAACGGGCAATAACAGCAGTGCCGAGCTGTACAGCTGAAGCTGCCATTACAGGCCATACCTGTGTAAATATACTGCACGTTTAAGGAGATGAGCGGACACACACTTGGCAGTGCCACGCTGTATCCGACGATGCCCAGCACGGGTTAGAGTCGCAAGGAAAAGTAGACATGGTGCCGCTGAGCATCACCAGGCCCAACTTTTGGGCACCTGGACAATCACTGGGATTTCACAACTCCTGCTACCATGAATGGGGAGAGACGGGCGCCTCAGAATGGGATTCCTAAAAGCCAGCCCACTAGGTGAGGAGCTGCCTCAGGTGGCCAATGGGTGATGCCAAGGAGAGGGATACATGATAAGCCCCGCCCCGCTCAGAGATAGGTGCCTAAAATCTGGGCTGCTGGGAGGTGCCTCCCTGAGCTTGGGATTCTGGGAGGTGATGGCGCCACTGTCCACCTTCTCAGTTTCATCCCAGTGGTTACAGTAGGAAACACCTGGGTCAAGTCCCCTTTGTCTACCTGAGGGGACATACGGATGTGAGTTGGGATCTGCCACCTCTCAAGGGGCGCCCTCACCCCTGGGCTACGGGATATCCTGATGTGGGGTTGCCCCAGTCTCTCCTGTTGAAGCTGTTCCAGCCAGGATTATTAAAAAAAGTCACCGGAGCAGGAGGACTGAATGCTGGGCCAGCCAGCTCCCAGGGCAGAGGTCTAGCCAGCAGCCTACAGAATCGCTCTCTCATGCTCACCCTGCCATTTATACAGCGCTGAAGATTGAAAGCACTGCACATCAGAGCACCCCATCGCCCAATGGGTAGAGCACACACCAGACTGGGGACAGATTCCTCTTCAGACCCCTTCTCTGCAGGCAATGGTGGGACTTGAACTGGGGTCTCCTACATGCCAGGTTAGTGCTGTGACCCCTGGGCTGAAAGTTATAAGGCGGGTGCCATCCACACCTCTTCCTCTGGCTGTTTTGTGTAAGCTCACCCTCTAGGGGCCTGATCCAGGAGGTGAGGTCTGACCACATCTCCCAGGAGAGTTAGGTCAGGAACATGTCTTCCCTCAGTTTGTGCACAGTGTTAGGGCCTAGGTCTCCAGCCCCTGGCATGACGTGGTCGTGCCCATGCTGGGAGGTGAATCATAGGCACCTAGGGAACTTTTACTGCAAAACCCTAGGTGCCTACGATTCACCTACACAAGTTTATTCACCTACAGCATTTGGGGCAGCCGAGCGGGAGTTTTGAAAGCCCAATGGAGCCTGTTTCTGGCATTTCGGGACTTAAAGTGGCAGTTCGGTGCCTCAGTCCTATTGTGCCTCTAGCCTGATGTGTCTAAAGCCCAAGCAGAAAAGTGTAATTCTAAATTGACCTCTCCTCACTATGCTCAGAATGGAAACTCTGGCAAGCGCTCAGCTCAAACTCAACTTTTGTCTGGAACATTTCAGGGGAAAAATAGCTGGGGCGGGTGCAGCAGCATGTTGAAAAAAAAACCCCTAATACAGCCTTTGGTGAGAGAACAATAGAAAAATAGCATCAACATTTAAAAATAATCAGCTTGACATCTGGATTGATCTCTTTATGACAGATGCTGTGCCTGTCTATCTAGCATTTCTGGAGTCAATTATCATCTCCTAGCAACAGCATCAGTATATCAGTGACCTGACACTCACAACACTAGCCTATCATAGCACATGGATGCATAAAGACACAGATACCAGCGTCAATGGCTGAAGCGCACACAAACAGCCGGAGAAATAGAAATTACCACCTTTGTCTCTATAAGCATCAATCACTTGAGATAACAGAGGCTGTCTGTGCTATTAGATCACATAATTCAGTTCTCTAGACTGCAACTGTTTGGTCAAACTATTTGTTGCAAACAATTTATTCATGTGATTTGACCCTTTCTATCCTTTGCAAATTGTGAACAGATCATGCCCTTCTTGAATTTGTTCATTCCTTGGAATTGTTTGTCAAATACTGTACTATTTACCAACACATTTCGACCTATGGGTTATCATGGGTTGTTCTTTGTGAGTATTTCACTATTCAGTTTGTAGAATCTGGCCTGTGGGATTGGTCACGGAAGTCATCTGGTTATGGTTTCTGAATCCTGATTGAATGACCTACCTCAGACATTATCAAACCTTTGCATACTATGGACCACATTTTATTGGAGAGACTCCCGTGAACACCTCCATTCCCATTACCAGCCATAGGGACTATCAAGGAAGGGGAAGAGAGAGGGATAAAATCTCCATTACTCTCCCTGGGCCATAGTAGTAGGCTAATTTCTTGTAGCCATCAAGTAGACGTGTGTGCTACGAAAGATGTGGAAGTAGAAGAGCGTAGCAGCCTTGCTGATCTGTTTTGGGAGGACGTTTCATGAGTCGTAGGCAGAATGAAAGAAAACTAGATATGTTTGTACCATCCTTGACACAGTGGGGACCCAATGACTTGGGGCCTCTAAGTGTGGGCGCAAAATGCATCAATAATTATAAAGTAAGTACAGGGGTGGGAAGGGCCTTGGATTGAAGACATGAAGCTTGAACATGATCTGGTGGAAAAGAGGGAGCAAATGGATGCACTCGAAGAAGGAGCGGCTTGGTGAGAACAAGAGAAAATGATCTTGGCAGCTGCATTTCATATGGACAGAAGGGAGGTGATACAGGCATTGGGTAGACAAGAAAGGAACAGGCTGCAATAGTTGAGGGCAGGTCTGCACTGATCTTGATCTTTCGGAGGTCGATTTATCACATATAGTCTAGACGCGATAAATCGATCCCCGAGCGCTCTCCCCTCGACACCGGAACTCCACGGCCGAGAGACGCGCAGGTGGAATTGATGGGGGAGCGGCAGCAGTCGACTTAGTGCCGTGAAGACACTGTGGTAAGTCCTAAATAAGTCAACTTCAGCTATGCTATTCCCACAGCGGAAGTTGCGTACCTTAGGTTAATCTCCCAACCCCCAATGTAGACCAGGGCTAAGATGGAATGACAACAGTAATGACCATTGTACCTGACCGTATACAGTCCCAGACTGTTCAACATTGCTTTGCTAGTGGATACAGCTTCTGTATTCAGAGTGCCTGGTCTAAAGGCCACTGAAGTAAATGGAAAAGCTCACACTGATTTCAATGGACTTTGGCTCTGGCCAAGAGTTATTGCAATGTTTCCATAAAAACAAGTCCAAGTGATGAATTCACTAACGAGTTTCATCTGCCTTCTGCGTGGAATGAGCCCATGCTATGTTCCAGTTCCCAGCACTGTGCTATGAACTGAGATAACTGAATTTACAGCATGGATTTTTGGTAACAAATGGATTTGGGGGATGACTCCTGGAGAAGCTGGCTGGAAGTTTCATTAAATTCACCCTATAGGGAGAAGACAAGGTGCACAGCACCAGGTCTCTGCCTTTTTTCATCATTCTCTCTATGCACCAAAGAGGTTCAGAAGAGAGTCTGACAGTTATGCAGGAAGATCCTCTAGGTTAGAATCAAAGCTATTACCTAAATCTTCTGTTAGTGTTTCTTTCATCTCCCCCGGCACCCAACCCAATTGCCACTCCTTTATTTGTATGGATTGCAGCTGCACCAGTCTGGGTGTTGGGCAGGCTCTTTTTGCCAGTATACTGTCTAAATCCCTCACTGTCATATCTGAGGACCCACAGGAATTAGAAAAACAAGCTGGTCTTTGATTCTGGATTGTTGTTTTATGCTCAAAATTTGAAGTTTGGCTTAAAAACCCCATTAAAATGATAATTACTTGAAATAGTCCCCTGCAACAATACAATCTCTAACAATGCACTATCTGCAGTAAATGAAACTCCCTGTCAACTGACCAGTCACGTTCAATTGCTCCAAACCGTGTAAAGAGCAAAACACACACTAATCGTGCAAACAAAGAAAAGTGTAATTAGATTTGAAACATCCACTAGCTCTTGTCGATGATTATACACCTCCGTGGCTTCCCCTGCATCAGTTGTCCTGGGGGCTACCTAAGTCTTCTATTTGGTAGTGCTGATCATTGCTGTTATGATGAAAGACAATTTTGCATGTCACCAAAGCCAGTGGATGTGCCAAGCACACTGATTCAGGCTCAACAGCGGGAGCAGTTAAATACGTTCATGTAGTAAAGATACATTGCTGCAAACACTGGAGGACTACTGCCCAAGGCAATAGGCCACATGACAGGTCAGAGGTAAGTGGACTGTGGGGCTTCCTTGGTTACAAAAGATTAAACCAAGAACAGACCTGACTCATAGTATTGATTTTTCACCTTATGGAAACAACCCTACAGGGTTAACTACTCAAGCCAGTGGGGCAACCTTACTGACAGGTTACTGGGGCAGCCAGTTTACTCCAAACATCATCTCTATTAAAAGGAGCCCCCAATTAGATATTGCCCTTGGTTAATAGCCCCACATACACCATAAATGTTGTAAGGGAAGTAACTAAATTTAATAAAAGTCAAAGCTCCCACATGAATCGATGCAGTTGACTATTTAATCTTATGAAAAGCAGCTCACAAGGCCATTTTTTCATATCTGCAGATGGTGTGACCCAAGAATTTTATGTCACATCATTCTTTCCTGTTTTTCTAATTTTTTTTCCAGTTCATCATATTACAATTAATCATTTTTCAGCAAACTAGCCTTTTGGCACCAATTTAGCAAATCCCGGTAATAAATGGATGAGTGTTTGCCACTAATCACAGTGGACCGCTGGGGTTTATTTCTAAGATAACTGTAGCAATGTATTTCTATGCATGAAAATCTTCATGAAGGCAGTGTGGGTTTTGCACAGCATTAAAGACACACAACACACAGTGCAGACATCAGGACAAAACCAACGCCTCTCCACTGGCACATGGAATGTCCAGTAGATAGCAGGACCAGCCCAGTACCACAAATGGGGGCCAAATGCACAGGGAGCCTACTCTAGGCACTGGTACCTCCTTTGGGCCATGAAGCTCCTGCTTCTTCCACCCGAGTACAGTTTGGAGCTACAGGGTCAAGGGTTGGGGTTCCACTAGTCACAACATCCCTATCGGGGAGAGGCAGGAGCTAGGATATGTCTACCCTGTAAATGAAGGTGTGTGATTGCAGCACAGGTAGCTACACCTGTGTTAGCTTTAATCTGGCTAGTGCGAGTAACAGTAGTATGAATATGTACTGGCACAGACCCTGAGTATGTATCCAGTGTCCCCAGTGGGCTTGTATTAGGACAGATCAGATGGGGTGGTATGGGCTTACTACCATTGTTACCCGCACCGGCAAGATTGGCATGGGTGTTCTTACTCATGTTGCAGTCATGGCTTCATTTGCAGGAGAGGTTACTGAAGCTCTGAGGCTGTGCTGCTACTCTGGGGTCTGAAAGGGAAGATTTCGTCCCTCGTGTGACCTTGCACTAAAGGGTATTCTCCAATAGTAGTGCTTACATTCTCTTTGTAGGCCACCAGCCATCAGGCAGTGAAGCCAGTACTAGACACACAATTAAACCTCCACTCACAGAGTCCCATTCATTCAGCAGTTCTGAGGCCCTCCTAATGCATGTCCCTCAGGTTCAGAATGAGTATTGTGAAGACTGTTTTGATAGATGGCCAGGTGGATGACTAACCATTTAGATGGTGATTCATAGATGGCTGCTATAATGAATAGGCTTCCAAGCTGCTAAATTCACTACAGGCCATTTTTAGCATAATAGATTGTGTGAGACAGATAGGCCTGGGCTAAAAGGCAAAGATACCTTGAATCCAAAAATTGGACAAATTTATCCTTGCATTGTATCTAATTCCAAGGTCAATGAGATTAGCCATTCCAGTCCTCCCTGATCATCTTTCTTTGCTAACTCGCCTGTTATCTATCCATCTAATGATGCAATGAGAGCTTCAACTGCATGAAAAGCACTAGTCCAAAACCATGATGGATAACGTCACAGAGAGTCAACAAGCAAGTGGATAAAGGGGATCCAGTGGACAGAGTCTACTGAGATTTTCAGAAAGCCTCGGACAAGGTCCCTCACCAAAGGCTCTTAAGCAAAGTAAGCTGTCATCAGCTCTCGTCTTACACTGCATCCACCTGAGGATGCTTATTTCAGCAGTGTAATATAGTTGCTCTTCTCTCTCCTTCATTGGCCAGCAGTCCAACCCGTACATCGTGGCTGGCCTAATTATGATCTTGTATGCTTTGTCCTTTAGTTTACTTGGCTTATTCTTATCGCAGAGAATTCCAATCAACCCAGACCATTTATAGCAAGAGGTCTCCATGTGGCTCTTAACATCTGCATTTATATTTCCATCATGACTCAATGCTGAACCAAAGTATTGACATTTTTGCAGAGTTTAATGCTCCATTTCTTGAGGTCTTCCTTGTTGGAGGTTATGATTTAATCAAACACCAGTTATCGTGCTCAGTACTGGGGTAACTGGGTGAAATTCTATGGTCTGTGTTACACAGAGCGTCAGACTAGATAATCTAATGGTTCTGTCTGATTTTAAAATCTATGAATCAATATATACATATATACACACACACTCAGGAAGGCCTGGTCTACACTGGGGGTGGGTATCGATCTAAGTTACACAACTTCAGCTACATGAATAACGTAGCTGAAGTCTGTGTACTTAGACCTACTCACTGCGGTGTCTTCATTGCGGTGAGTTGAGTGCTGCCGCTCCTCAGTTGACCCCACCTGCGCCTCTCACAGCGATGGAGTACAGGAGTCGACAGGAGAGCACTCAGGGGTCGATTTATTGCATCTAGACTAGACACGATAAATCGACCCCTGCTGGATTGATCGCTGCCTGCCAAGTATATACTATAGTGTATGCATGCACCTGCCAGTATGCAGTTTTGCTATACATTAACACTAAAATACATGGGTATATAGAAGTCAAACACATCCCTGGGAAATACAAGTTGACCACAGCTTCATCAATTAAAAAAATCAGAAATGATAAAGCTCTTTTCATTAAAGTACACTGAAATCTACCTGTAGAAGTGTTGCATGGATAAGCAGTTCTCTCCAGAACAACCTCTTGCCAATCCGCCTACACGTGCAGCAGTGACGTTTTAATTTAACAAACACGTTACATAAAATAAATGTGCTGTTGTGACCTGTCAGTCAGTTTAGAAGAGTCTTTCTGGAAGGTCTTAATCCATATTGTTACTGACAAATATAAAAGTTTGCAATCAAGGTTTATTGTTGCTAAGTGGTTTGTAATAAAAGTGCAGGCATCTGTATATGCTCTGTCATTTTTCATAAATTCATAGCTTCTCAAAGAATACATCAAATCTGCCTATCAGATTTTTAAAAAAACTAATTTAAGCACGCAGGACTGAATCCAATTTGCAGATATTCAAGTACTGTTTGCATTGAAGTCTATAGGTAGAATTCAGCTCCATGCACCACTTAACATTCTCCACAAATGCTGTTTTCAGGATTTAAGTGATATTTAGGCCTTGCACGAGGCATGAATTTGCACCTAGGTATTTGAGAGCAGCCTGCTAATTGAGGTTTGAAACAGCAGGCTTGAAATCCCACAAAAATGAGTTGGTTTAGGGGCGCCATCCCTGTGCCACTGATTTCAGTCAGGTTGGAAATATCACAGGGGTCATCTTTTCTCATGCTCTTCCCATCCCAGGGGAGGCCAGGATTAGCAGAAAGCTACAAAACGAGGTGTTAAAAACACATTACCCAAACTCTTCTGATCCACAGCATAACTTTGGATTCACTTGGCCTAGTATTTTGGGTACAGTTTGGGTCAGAGCTTGTTTTGTTTGAACTGCTTTAGCCATCCCTAGTGCTGAGTTTAACAATCCAGCTGAGCACAATCTGTGTCAAGGCCATGGCAAAAGGAAGTTCTTACAAACTGGAACCACGGGAGAGGCCCAGCGGAGGAGGCGTGGCAGGGCATGTGTCTGGGGCTGAAGAGACTAAGGTTCAATTCCCAGTGGTGTTATAGATTCCTTGTGAGATCTTGGGAAAGTCACTCAGACTCTTTGGCCCAGATCTTCCAACGTATTTAGGTGCCTAAATCTCACTGAAATGAATACATGTGCCTCTATAAATTGAGGGCAGGAGCTCTTCCCTATCTGCCAGGGCCTTGTGGGGATAAGTACATTAAAGATTATGAGACACTTGGGTACTACAGTAAAGGGGATCAGATAACTAGACATGATAATTAGCTGAAGCTATATTTGGCCCATTTCCTGCCCTCAGATACAAAGGGTCAGATCCTTATTAATGGAGCTATGCTAATTTACACCAGTGGGGGATTTGACCCATGGACTCAATTCTCACTGTAGTCAATGAAACTGCACCTGCCACAACTGGCCCTACGATTGTAGGTGCAATGGTAGCTCTGTTCTTGGGGCACTGTCCCAGTCTAAAACGTGGTCCTGCTTTGAGCAGGGGGTTGGACTATATAATCTCCTGAGGTCTCTTCCAACCCTGATATTCCATGATTCTATGAAATGGAGAAGTAAATATAGACTTCCTTCATCTAATTCTAGGCACTGTTGACAGATAGTAATTTAATAGCCTAGCTCTTCCATATGAAGGATCTATATACACTACTGCCTACCCTAAGTACTGACAAATCATGAGTCAATCCACCCCCTCTGCAAATCATTAGTTTTTAGAAAAATAGTAAAGTTGGGGTTCTTTTTATAGGCTGCCTGCTCTCTGAGACGTTAGTCTATGCTTTTTCACATTTTCAAGTTTTTCTCCACAACGACTAGGGCTGGAAACTTTTTTTTTTAAGAACATGGCGATTCAAGAAGTGGCCATATGGTTCACCAAAAGCTGCACTGTACTTGAGTCCATTTAATTTTCCATTGGGATTTATGGTTGGCCCACTTGTTATTCTTATAGTTTGTGGTAGAGTTAGTGCCATTGTGTTAGGTGCTGTACAGACACAGAGTCAGAGACAGTCCCTACCCCAAAAGGCTGATGGTTTAAGTGGACAAGACAGAAAGGGAGAGAGAGAAAGGAAGCATCCATTATTAGAATCCAGAGTTCCCCAACATTATGCCTTTTAAGTTTAACGTATATTAAATATAGCAAAATGAACAGAAGGCTGTTGGGATATGTAAAGGAAGTAAAGACCTGGGAGACCACAGGTGTGCTAGCGTGGTATTGGGGAGCAGGCACAGATTTGCACTATTCCTTCGCTTGATAAAGTGTCATTCTGCCATAAAGTTCCCTTCTGCTTGTTAAGGACTGATAAGCGTTGCAGCTGCATAAGGAATGTGGGGATCTATACTCTGGGTAAAGCAGTGTTATCTCTCCCTCCCCGCCCCCGCTTCCTTTCCCAGCTACGTAAATGAGCCCGGGGTCATGGCCCCTTCCTCCCTTCCCTGCAAACTGCTGATTAGGGGAACTTGTGGCTACAATTACTGCAAAGAAATGTATCTTCAAAGTAAAAACTATCATGTAGAACATGCTAATGCTGTAAACAGTAATCAGGGGCGGGGATAATTATATTCAATATATAGCTATTAATATTCATTATGTGGGCGTTCATATGACTCAGTAAGAGTTTTAGGGATGTTGTAGTAAAGGTGAGTACTTACATACTAACTTAGATACAAGGAATGAGCTGTAACTAATTCAGGGCTTATTCGGCAATTGGGGAACAAGTACCGCAATAAAGAAGCCCGTCCTCAAATCCGCCTCTGGGTCAACCTGTTCTTTTTCTAACAGAGGCTGGATTGAAACGTCATTTTAACTGGCTTTTTAAAATTAAATTTGAACAAAGAATCAGTTTGGAGAGAAGACATGGGCAAAAATAAGCATCTCTTAAACTTCCTTTTCTAGCCAACCTTTGCTAAACTACTGTGGAAAATCCAGAGCAGACTGCTACGTGAGGGAGTGGTGGTAAGCAGTCCCAGAAGGGGAAAAGGCCCTCTCCTTGCCAAATGAGAAAAGGTAACCTCAGGTTAACTGGATTCAGCTGAGCAGAGGTTGCCAGAGACTCAGTTGAGATCAGCTGAGGCCAGTTAAGGAGACCTTTTTAAACCTTCTCCTGTCAGGAAGGAGCAGGGGGAAGAGAGAGGGAGTGAGGCTGCCAGCAGGCTGGGACAGCAGGACGGGGAGCGCCTCCAAGAAGGGAGCAGCGTTCCCTGGCCAGAAGGGAAAAACTCCTACCACAAACTAAACAAGGGAAGGAAAAGCTCGCCCTTGGAAAGCTTAGGAGGAGTGCCCTGCCCAAACCAGTTTCTCCCAGGCATAACAGACTTGTACCTGGTGAGACAGGGAGGGTACTTTGCCACACTACCTACAGGATTATCTGGGCAGAAGATTGCCATAAAGCACAGAAAGGCTCAGCTATGAGAAACAAAGACCCCGATCCACCTTTGATGACACTATTGTAAATCTGCAGTAATTTTACTACAGTCAACAGCGTTACTCCAGATTGATTCCAGAGTAATGAAGGCAGAACTTGTTCCCAGATGAATAAAGGCACTCAAAGATGTGTCTTTCTTTGAAAGCAGTGAGACCATCCTCCAAACAGGCACAAAAGGACCCTCATCTTAAAGTCTCTCTCAAAAAAATCCCAAACACTCTCTGAGTTTGGAAATGTTGCAGCTGATGTTTGAAAGGATGGAGTGGAGAGAGTGGGTTTTCTGAGCCTTTTCTCTATGATCTTTCCAGGTGTGTCTGAAGAATGAAGAAGAGCTGTGAAAATTATCAGGAAAGCCTGCAGCAGGGAGAGAGATGGATAATACAAGTATTTGCATAAAGTACTACGAGTGAGAAAGGAGCATCTATCTGCAGGCACTCTAGAGAGTACTACAGAGCAAAGCAATATCCAATACTTGTAAAGCAAATAGGATTTGGGAGTGGTGAAACTTGGGGTGAAATGTTTTCAGGTGAAGAGTCTAAGATACAATGCTCTAGACATGAAAGAGACCAACAAACACCACCATATCCATGTCAGCATCCAGCTTTGTATTCAAACACATAACACATTTAGCCCGATAAATCCCTTTTCAGCAGGCAAGTTTCAAAGATGACAGATTGTCACCCTGCTAGGGATTTCAATCATTTTCATCTCTGGTCCATATTGCTTGAGAATTGCTATAGTCCGTTGTTGATCAGTGCCCCATGGGGACAGAGGAACAGATCAGAACACAGAATCACAAGAGCTTTAAAGCAATGACTTTTCCATACTCCTATTGTTGCTAAACGTGGTCTTGGCCATCTAAGGGATGGATTGTTTGTTGGATACAATCAGGCTCCCAGTACCATAGTATCTGGGCAAGAATGGGTACATACAACCTTTTGAGATATGGTAATGTAAATCCCATCTGTCACAGAAAGCAAAAACAGACCAGCCAAGTAGCTGGTAATCCAGCAGTGCACAAAATGACATTTAAAAAGAATTAGGCCTTATTCTATATAGGGACACTGACTGCATTTGCTATTCTGGTATAACTTTTGGCAGGGACACACAATTCTGCGGGAAAAAATGTTGATTTTATTCCAGAATAATTATTCCACTTTGGATATGAATTAATTATTCTGGAATTAAGTGACTTTTATTCCAGAATAGAATGTCCACATGGGGAGCTATTCCAGAATAGCTATTGCAGAATATTTGATTCCACTATAGTTTTCTTGGTCAATTCCCCTATATAAACAAGCTTAGATACAGCAATTGAGAATGAGGTTCTAAAGCAGAGGTCACTGAAAAGAGAAGTGGGTGCAGCAACATCACAAGATTAATGAAGGATGTATGAAGGATGAAGGATGTATGAAGGATGTATGAAGGATTAATGAAGGATGAAGAAGTGGGTGCAGCAACATCACAAGATTAATGAAGGATGTAATTAATATCAGTCAAATGAGCAACCAGTGAGGGCATGTTTTGGGTCTCAGTAAACTGGTGTAGCTCCATTAGCTTGAACGGAATTCCTCTGATGTACGCTGGGGTAAATATGATACACTAAATATGTGGATGAGGTCAGAAGAATGCAAACAATATTTCTGTATTTCTATTCTTATGTCATTGTTTCTGTTCATGTTCACTGTTTCTATAGTAAACATGTGAATAATGTTGATATCAAGGTCTGGCCAATACAATGAAGCAGTATGTGATATTACTTTCTGTCACTGTTCAGACATGGAAGGGGTTAATCATAAGCCTATATATACACAGCCAAATAATGCAGCACAGAGAGAATAGTCTAACACATGAAAAATTAGCATACTTTTGAATAGCTGACTATCTTTTGGCAATGATTAAGCCAACCCGCTAAGGAATTGAGATTCAAATTGTCCCAACTGTGCTGCGGCTTTTGAAAGTCTAAACCTATCAAACAGCATCGCCAATAAAGTTTTTCTAGATCTGGATTTAAATAATGGACAATACAAATTCAGAAAGCAGGTATAATAGCTATCATTTAAAAGAAGCATTCTTAAGGAAATTTCAAAGAAACACGCATTATGCAGTCAAGGTGTCAAGATGGATGCATGCTGAATTTCAAACATGACTGGAATGAAATCTATCAGACTGGATCATGGAGCAATATATTACGTGTCTGGTTTTATATTATATATTCTTCCATCCTTTTTCTTCCATTATCCTCTTATCTTTACTTATAATATATAGGGCTAAATTATGCCCTCAGATGTATACACAAGCTTCCCCTTGATCCCAAATCAACAAGAGCCTTACTTATATCTTAGGGCACAATTCTATTCGTAGCAGGAGATGCTGTGGGATGTTATACAGTTCTTACTGCTACTACAGGATGAATGCAGTATCTATAAGTGTCAACAAGTACCTAACACACTAGTGCTCAAGTATCCTAATAAAGGAGCGTGGTTTCCTGAAAGGTGGGAAGGTTGCAGGGATGCCTAGCACAGTGAAGTCTCCTCGCCTGCCCTGTATTAAAACAGATATAGTATGAGCTTAACTGGCTCATAGCAGACACCTGCAGGTCAATTTTGCCTGCCCAGTTTCAGAGTCACCAGGCGCCACTGAGCTCCACCATTTCACATCTTCCATGAGAAACAAGTTCACCTTCTTATCAGTACAAATTATTTCAGGGAGAGGCTGGAATAAACAATGTGCCAAGAGGTGCTTTTGGATTCCTTGTCAACAGCGGAGTCCTTTGCCTGTCTTATGATTGTACATATTCCTCAGCTAATGTAGAGACGTGAATGTAAAACTGCATTCATTTGCCCTTCCAGTACCAATCATCATATCTTTGGGCTCGTCTCACCATTAAAAGAAACCCCCCAAAACCTAAAATAAAGCTGAACCAATGGTTCAGAGCAGCAATCCACTTGGGTAAGGAAAAACTATTATCTACAAGAAGAGATAAACAAAGGAAGAAATAAAAGGATCAAGGACGAGCTGACTTGCACAGAATTAAGTAATTTAATAGAATGGAAGAGAATCAGCACTCACAGGTGGATTGAAAGTGCAGGGCCTCAAGTGATTTGTGATCCTACCTGACGCATGGTGGGTCCTTTCAACAATGAACGGATTACATTTTGCTACCCGCTGAATGGTATTTTTTTCCCATCTGTGACATTCTTTTAATAGATCAGGTGGAATTCAATTCAAGTTAACAGAAGCCTGAACTTTTTTAATTTTATTGTGTAATGCCAAGAACAAACGGATGGAGAATGCTTGCACAAACAGAAGTAAGGGGTGTGAGAAGATCTGATATACGGCATGCCTACCAGGGAAGGGAAAACATATCACACACTGGCTTGACGACTCACACCCCCCACCCCTCCCAGCCTAGGTGGCATGGCACAGTGGACAAGCTAGCTTCCTGATAAGCCTTTCTCTTCACAATGAGGCATTGCTGAAGCCCTACTGCAAAATGCTGCAACAGATGCGGCATGCTCTAGAACTTCCATGCGATAGAATCACAAAGAGGCTCTTGAGAACTAGCGGCAAATATTAATACTTATTGTAATTCTTACTCGTATCTAGGTTGGCTATTCTGCTTGGAACTTTCAGTTTCAAATGAGAAGTTTGCATCTGTCATATAACTCCACCTCGCCCTGATGTAGTGCATTTCATTTTTCTATCTCAAACCACTTTACAGAGTGGAAGTCAGTATCATTATCTAACCTGGTCTATGTTACATCTCATAAAGAAACAACTAGGAAGCCCACTAGGAATTGGGCACTCAAAAACAAGGCACATAGGAGACATAAAACGATACAGAATACCAGATAGGGACCTTAGTACTGATGAGACATAGCTGGGAGAAACACAGACCTGGAAAGCATACCAGCTCTGGCAATACACAGCTATCAAGACATATGGAGAAATATATGGTAGCTCTTCTAGGGGCCAGGTCATCTTTGATGTAAGCTCACTGAAATGAATGGAGTTACAGGAGGAGTGAATTTGGCTCAAGGTCTGGAAAAAGATCTTGGAACCCTGCTATAGAGAAGACCCATCTTTGTCCACGCTCCCACCCCAAGAAAACTGAAATATCCCCAGAATAATCTGCTAAATCAAGCTACAGCAAGGACTGCCCATCTGCTCCTGCTCAAGTCCGCAGAGTGGAAAGCTACTGAGATATGCAAGGGAATGGTAATATAGTGCTCCAATCAACGAGAGTCTGGAGTGTTTAATGAAATCAGTGGGCCAGATCCCAGCCCATGTTCATTACTGCGGTGATGAGAACAGGCCACTGTGGCCCCCTGGAGAATTTGCGCTGTGCAGTAGGAGCATAAAATTGTCATATATGGCCCCAAAGTGGTAGAAGGATATACTTTTATGCACAATTCATAATTAATCCATGGAACTCACTGCCACAGGATGTCACGGAGGCCAAAAACTTAGCTGGATTCCATAAAGGATTCCATATTAATATGAGCAATGAGATCACCCCCCGCTAGAATAAGTAGAATAAGAAAAAAAATGGAGAAGGGATATAAACCCTCATACTTCAGGATCTAAGTCAGCCACTAACTGATAGGAGTTAGTAAGAAACTTCCTGTATGGGCAGCGTATTCCACAATTGTTCGTTATGGGATGCCCCCTTGTTCCCCATGGTGCTTCCCTCCCCCAGCTTCCTCTGAAGCATCTGGTACAGATCACTCAGAGACAGAATACTGGATAAGAAAGGCCACTAGACCAGTTCAACTAGACCAGTTCAATTCCTATGTGAAATGTGCTGTCATGTACTGTGGATTCTTAACCAATGCGTGGCACAGAAGATATTGAATCACAATTTAAATAAACAATCATCTATTGAACAAGCTCAGCAGTCGTACGCTGAATTAAATGCAATGAATTATTCAAGTGAAGAACAAAAATCATCATCTATAGGTACGTCAGCATTACATTAACGTGTCAAGCTCTGTTTGGCAAAGGCATTGTAATGCATTTCATTTCCCTAAAGTCAGACACTCAAGCTGCTTACACTTTGCGATAATTAATTGCACTAACAGCGTAGGATGCTACTTACCTCGCCATTCAAGAAGCAGTAAAATACTGACACAAAGAAACCCTGGGAAAGAATGAAGAAAATCATTAGTGGATCATTATTTGAACAAAGCACAGTGACACGTGTAAAAAAGGGGTTTAGATGTGTCCTGGAGCTGTACTGCCACAATGTCTGACAGAAACTCACCACCCATCTCTTTTTCCTGTTACTGGTCTTAGAGGAAGATGGCTGCGGTTCATTAGACTTCCCTGGGGTCTGCTTCTGCAGCCACCATCATGTCGAAGAGCGCTTACCAGAGTGGCCCCATTGTTACTCAGTAGAGTATGGGGCCCAGAGAGTTAAAGACATGGGGCTGGAATCTGCCGCCCTCAGGGTAGGTCTCTATTACAAATAAAGATGTGATTCTAGCATGGAGAGGCACATCTGTGCAAACTAGCAACTCGAGTACATAGCCAGGGTCACAGGTGGGCTTGTCTTGGGGAAGCTAGCCTGCTCTGCAACCCATGGCACCATGATTTCACTACTGTTATTGTCTGTGCTAGCTAGATTAAAGCTATGCCCACCTGTGTTGCAATCACACCTTCATTTGCTATGTAGACAACATACCTATGCTTAAAAAAACAGGAGTACTTGTGGCACCTTAGAGACTAACAAATTTATTACAGCATCAGCTTTCATAGGCTTGAGCCCACTTCATCAGATGCTTAGAATGGAATGCATCTGATGAAGTGGGCTTTAGTCTACGAAAGCTGATGCTGTAATAAATTGGTTAGTCTCTAAGGTGCCACAAGTACTCCTGCTCTTTTTACGGATACAGACTAACACGGCTGCTACTCTGAAACCTATACCTATGCTTGTGTTTAGTGATGCTTTACTCTGCAAGTAGACCCACTGATTTTGGTGGGATTATGCAGGGAATGATGTACGCTGTTTATGCAGGAAATGATCCTACGCTGTTACTCCATTAAGTCAGGGTGGTAAAATATCACCCTTAACAAATAAGAATGCATTAAAGATAGCTTGATCTAGATTGCACAGGGTGAATTCCTTGCCCAGCTGAAGTCAATGGCAAAGCTTCCATTGACTTCAAAGGGCCCAGGATTTCATCCATAGTTATGTCCTCATTGACGTTCCAAATGGAAAATGCCTATTAGATCACCTGCAATCGCAGCATGAGGTCCCCTAATGCAGGACCCAGAAGATACTATACATGTTCTAAAGGAGCATTTTAAATCCCTTTTACTGTCTCGGCTACTGTTGTTATTATTGACCGGTTTTGCGGCAGCACCTAGGAGCCTTAGCCCTGGACCAAGACCCCACCACATGGGCATTGTGCAAACACAGAACAAAGAGGTTGGTTACAGTCCCAAAGAGCCTATGATGGTTGCTCTCTTTCCATGAGAGCATCATGTTAGCGAGAGTATGACTATACTATCCACCGGATGGGCAGACAGCGATCGATCCAGCGGGGGTCGATTGATCACGTCTAGTCTGGATGTGATAAATCGATCCCCGAGCGCTCTCCCGTCGACTGCTGTACTCCACCGCCACGAGAGGCGCAGGCGGAGTCGATGGGGGAGCGGCAGCAGTTGACTCACTGCCGTGACGATGCCGTGGTAAGTTGATCTAAGCACATAGCTGAAGTTGCGTAACTTAGATCAACCCCAGTGTAGACCAGGCCCAAGAGTCTCATTCTGACCCCAAAGGGAATGCGATGCCCAAGTGATTGTAGAACAACAGCTTACTCCTATTGAAACCACTGACTTCAGTGTGCGCAGAATCAGATCCTTGCTCTACAAAGTGACAGAGAAATATAGTCTAGTACAACGACTGAGTTTTACTTTAAGCAATGGCTCTATTACCTCGATCTTGAATCTATACTACCTAGATCTATTTGTCAGCTGCTCTCTCTTTCACATACCTCACTGCAGCGTTATCATCATAAACCGACCATTTCTTCTGCAGGCAGCAAGCATGACCGGGTACAATATGCAATTTATTTTACACAATGAAATATGTAGTAAGTCTTATTGCTTAGGAACAAAATCCTTCCTTTAATAGTTTAAAAGGGCTGTTTTTCTTCTTTGCTTTTGTGCTTCTGTTACTGGCGTGACACTTTGGGCTTCAGATACAAATATGAAATCATTATCCATATCGGAAAGCTTTTAGAACCCACAGTCATAGATCCTGCCTTTCTGCAGTAGTTTCCCACCCACTAGTCTGTGTATCGGCACTGGTGTTCTTGGCTGTAAAGCTACTTTAGGGACTGATCCCATGGAAGTCAGCAGCAATACTGAACTTAGGCCCCTATTCAGGAAGGTGAATAATGACATATCTAAACTTTAAGCATCTGCATAGCTCCAGTGAAGTGCCTAAAACAAGGCATGCTCTGGAGGGCCTCCCTGAATCGAGGAGTCAATGATGAGTCAGTGTGCTGGACCCAGAGTGCTGTTACTACTGCTGCTCATTGCCCATTCAAACCTGATCCTGTTCCTGTCACAGCAATGGCAAAGCTCCCACGGGCTTCAGTGACAGGAAATCACAGTCTTCAGGGGTGTATCCTCCAATTGGCAACAAAGTTTGGGACGGACCAAGTGCCACTGTAGATTAGAGCATGCGCCATTGCATGGGAGGTGGGGCAGGATTCCGGTTGGTACAACCAAGCTCTTGATCAAGTGAACTCATGCTTACTTAACAGGTGACATACTATATAAAACCATATGTTATTTAAAACAAACAAGCATTAAAAGCAAATGACTATTTGTATGTATTGCAATGGCAGTTAGTAGCCCCAGGCATGGAGCAAGGTCCCATTGCACTGTATAAACACACAAGCAAAAGACAGCTCCGGCACCAATGAGTTTACATGCTAAGCCAACCTGTTTAAACAGTTATTTCTACTAAGGGGGTCTCATTGCCCCAAGGGTCACAGTCAAGAGCACTGGGGATCCCTTTAGCAGTGCCCAATACTTGCGATTAAGCGTTCTCTCCTACCTGAAAAGACTGCAGGAAGGAATTGAAGTAGATGAAGACTATCTGGGAAATGTCATCTTCCCCGGGGTTGACAAAGAAAAGCATGTACGTAATACCCAGAAGAGGCAAAAGGACTAATGTAGCCTTTACTGCCTTCCTGCAGGGGGCAAGCAGAGAAGAAAAGTTATTAGGAGAGGAAAACCAGGCTGAGTTATGCAGCCTTCCGAGAACCACTCACTCACAGAGAATTACAATGAAGAACTGGAGAGAGGAGGCTTGAGACCAGCATAAACCAAGCATGTCTCCACAGTGCTCTCTGGAGTCACATTGGTGTTACACTGGTGTGAGATCAGTATCATTCTATCTTTTCCCAACAGGCACTCCTCCCCCTCCTAGAAGTTATTTCCATCTTCTTCAGCCCCCACCATGAAGCTTCTCCCCAAATTATTAGCACTCCCTTAACATCCCAGATTCCCCTCCCCAAACCAGTTCCACCCTGTCTCTACTTTGCCACAAGGCCAAATGCTTGTTTTTCCTCTTCACTAGTTCCCTCCAGTTCCCGCCTTAGACATTCACACTAGGCTGCTCTCCTGTCTGGTTTCCCACCAGGGAGAGCAATGCTGAAGATCAATGAGGCATTTTGGCAGCCGGGAAGTGGTTTGTGTTGGGATTCTCTCCACACCTGCTCTTCCTACTGGCAGTGGGAAACCCGCATTGATACTGGCGCTCCGACTTACCTTCTCAGTGCTGGAAAATGAATTGAAAGGTCCGACAGACAAGTACATGCTGCTCTACAGTATGTTTCATGTTTCCTACCACATTTACTAGATACGCGCTGCAAGTTCAATGGGGTTCAATGTTGCTAGCGATTAAAGATGGGCCTGGATTGACGTCTGGATTGAAACTCCTTTGAAGTTCAGAGGAGGTGCTGGGAGGGGTGGTTTGGATCCAGTCTCATATTTTTAGTGATGTGTGTTTTAGGAGAGATTCCTAAGCAGAGTCTAAGAACTGACTGGAATATACCACTGTGATATTTAAGGAAGCCAGCAATAAGCTGTGAAATGATTTGTGACGGTGAGATTTTGTGACATAATCAAATTACACTCTATTCCAGCAGCTTTGCACTGTGATCAGTGTCATTTCCAGTCTGCTAGTTAATTAAGCAATAAGAAATTACTGATTTATAATTAAAACATTAAGGGAGATTAAAGACTGTAAATTTAATAGCCAGATTGGATTTGCACTGCTGATAGGGATTTTGAAAACACTGTGTGACTAGTATTTCAGACTTTAGGAGTAAGATGCTGTGTTTAAACAACCGTATTGGTGACTAGTACTGGCTATGCCTTGAAACAGGCCTTTTGATTCATTCTGGGACTGTTACACCACTCAAATGAAATGCAAGTTTCATTCGGTTGTTTGGGAGAGGCTGCTCCCATAAAGATGAAAACAACTGGCAGCCCTCACTGTATGCGACTGGCAACATGCGTTGGGTTTGGGAAGAGGACCCAGTACACTGCGGGACAGGTACGGCTGGATACAGTAAGCAGGATGGAACATACCTGGGAGAATGCAATCTTGGTACGCACAGGCACAATGTCATCCAAGTTAACAGAGCTGCACCTGGCTGCACACTATCTTACCCAGCTCCTGTCAGCACGGCATGTGAGTGTAATGCTAACAGACCCTGGTCTGATGTCTAGGTGGACATCTAGAGCTTAGTGCATGAGCCTCTGCAGCATGAGCTAAAAGCCACCTGACTGTCAGCTAAAGCTGTAGAGCACGGGTCTCAAACATGCGGCCCGTGGGCCGCATGCAGCCAGCAGGGCTCTTCTGTGCGGCCTGCCAAGTTCCCCGTGCCCCCTCTGCATCCCCCCCACCCAATGCTTGCCTCTTCTAGCGCCTCTCTCACCCCTGGCCCTCCATAGCAGACGCCCGCTGCTGCAGGCCACAGCGAGAGGAGGAGGCAGCCGGCAGAATGGATCCAAAGAGGCAGGTGGGATCCGGATCGGATCATGCCTTTCCCGACCCCCGGTCCAGCGCCCACTCCACAGATGACCGCAGGTCCCAGAGCGGAGCTCGGCTCCCAACCCAACGAGCTGGCGGGGCACACCGGCTCCCTGGATCAGGAGCCGAGCTCCGCGCTGGGACCTGCGGCCGTCCATGGAGTGGGCGCTGGACTGGGGTGTGGCTGCAGACGGGGCGTCTCTGCGCGCTGCCCCATCTGCAGGCGCCACCCCATAGCTCCCATTGGTCGGGAACGACAGCCAATGGGAGCTGCGGGGGCAGCGCCTGTGGGTGGGGCAGCATGCAGAGACGCCTGGCCATGGCTCCGCATACTACGTAGGAGCCAGAGGGAAGTCATGCTGGCTGCTTCCTGGGAGCCACGTGGAGCTGGGCAAACCACTGACCCCACTCCCTAGCAGCAGCTGAGGACCAGATACAACGGTCTGATAGGCCAGATGTGGCCCATGGGCCGTGGTTTGCCTTCTCCTGTTCTATTTGCTGTTGCGAATTAAACTAGCACTTAACCAGCGTGGCACTCCTGTGTATCTTTAATGAACTGAAGTTAAACAGAAGGCAAAAGGATAATAATATAAGAGGAGGACAGGCAGACGGTCTGCTCCTTCACCTCAAGGAAATGCTTGTCATGTACACGAGAAAAGAATGAGACGAAAATAAAGAATAACTCCTGGCCATTTCTCAGCGAAAAGGAAGGGAAATAAAGACATCCCTGCATGTAACAGGGTGCTGATCTGACATGCAAGGAGTTAACTGTCTATCCCAATGACTGGCAGCGCCGTGTGAGCAGAGGTTAGCAGGGAGAACGGCAAAGAACAACAGCCACTGCCCCAGGTTATGAAATACCGTGTGGCGTTTCTCTCTGCTGCTGCTGCTGCTGCTAACCAATGTGACTTAAACTCCTGGCCCCGAACACTGGGGAGAGGCGCTCTGGGAAAGGCTTTTGATCATTCTGGCCATCTCTGCCAGCTACCACTGAACCTGGCGCAGCTCTGCAGTGACCCCCGGGTCAGCTGGAAACATTCATTACCTCCATTGCGTCCTCTCTCCAGACATTCTCCAACCCACTTTCTCAAGTGCACTCGCTAGAAGCCTGAGCACAGCTGACACCCTGAGATTCTTTTTGGGTCTAGTGAGTGATTTCCTTCCACTACAGGCAGCTCATGTGCCCATCCAATAGCCTCCCACTAGTACCGTGTGTTCCTGGCTGTCTGTTGTATTCACCAGTTGTTTATCATCTTAGATTGTCTTTGGTGTAGGTTTGTACAGCATCTAGCACAACAGAGCTGACTAGGGCCTCTGGGAGCTACCCCGATACCAATTAACAATACAGATATGGTGTATTCTTCAAGCTTAAGTGACTACTGGGGCAAAGCTATTAGATATGAGTTGTATTGTAGTAGCATGTAGGATCTCCAGCCATAGAGTAGGACCCCTGTGGGCACTGTACAAATACAGAAGAAAAAGACAGTCTCTGCCCTCTGAAGTTCCAAGTGTAAGAAGAGAGACGACAGGCGTATAATAATAATGGTACCTAGCTCAACATGCTTTACAAAGGCAGCTTCATTCTCTCTATTTTACAGATGGGGAAACTGAGGCACAAAGTGGCAAGGCGACTTGTCCAAGGTCACCCAGCAGGCCAGGCATAGCACCCAGCTCTCTTGAATCTCAGTCCAGTTCTCTGTCTACAGACAGGGAGCACAAGGGACCAATGCTGGTCAGCACACTAGGCAGAGGTTACCTACAGCTGCCTAACCATTTAAAAAAAGGGCAGTTTCTTTTATGACATTACTACTGTTAAGTTTAAAAGACTAGCTGAAACACGAGGGACCCTCCCAGTGCACTGCATGAGGCCTGCATGAAACTTAAATGGCTTTTTATTCAGTGTGTGCAGAAGCAGCTCTGCGGCTTCATGAAAACAGTTTGTGACAAAAATCCGATCACCACCACCTGGGCAGGGATAAAGCCAGCTCCTCTTATTCAAGCTGTCTGGGAATGTTTTCCCATGCCCCACCATTCACTCCAGGGAGTGCAAGGAGCTGAGAGCTCAGTCTTCCCCCCTGTTTGGTTTTGGAACCGTTGCCTCAGGCGTGAGCAGGGAGAACGGAATTTTTTTCTACCCCGGGCTTCATTTCTTCAGTGAATGTGCAGAGGGGAATGGAAGCAAGAGCATCAGGCCAGTGCAGTAACCTCACAGCTTACCCTGAAACCATGTTTCAAGGACAGAAGCATAAGGAAAGCAGTGGACCAGACACCAAAGCCACATGACTCAGGCAAAACTCCCTTTTAAGACACAAGCAGGCCAGTTTACAGACTTCAGAATTCAGTGCCCAGCTTGGGAACCTGAGATTTCACACGGTAGTGATGGGTGGCTTGTGGAGTCCCAGTTGTGCCATAAAACCCCCGCAGAGCTTGGGAGACCTGCATAATCATACAAGATCTCACTCTGTACTCTTAAGGCCCAGTCTTGCAAGGCGTTCCAGTCAGCATTTCCTGCAAGGTTCTTATGGCCTCTCCATTGCTCCTTGTATTTGGATGTACAGTAATCTGTGGGCATGAACAGAAACACTTCTGTGTCTACCTGCTTGATCTATGGGCTCAAGAATATGACCCAATCCTGCACTCAAATGCCTACTGCCTCTCCTGGGAATTTAGGAATGCACAAAAGGGATCCGAATTTGTGCCTGCACAACAGCTATTGACTTGGCAGTCAAAGTATTATTACATGAACCCACAAAACTGTGTGCATGAGCGGAGAGGCAATTTGGTACAGGTTGCGCAAATCTACACTTATCAACCAACTAAGATCCAGAAATATTCTAGTCATCAGTGCAGTGGATTGCTGAAAGATGTCCTTTGTATAGCTATTGTAATATAGTTTGAAATGGGTAGTTAAATGCTCTGCTCCCATGAACCACTCATTTTACTGGAGAGTAAAAAATGGCCTTCTTGATGTACCACATTTTACACCAGACTGACCTTCGACATTGGGTCAAATTCTAAAATAGGTACCTTTGCATATGTACAGTAGAGGCACATGAGCACCCTAAAGCATGTAAATAGGTTAGAAGATGCAACAGTGCATATCTAGCTGCACATGAATCCCAACTGTGCACATAAATGGAATGGGTGCAAGAATGTATGTAAATTTCTGTAGATGCATTTTTTTTAAAAAACTGAAAATAATATGCCCTATGAACAATGATATTTTGCCTTTGTGGGGCATGCCTAAAGTATAAGAAGATACAGTTACCAAGCCTAGGTGTACAATCCTAAAATAAAAAGGCAGAAAAATGTCAGGGTAAGTAATGGAGTATGCAGCATTTTCGATATCTAATTAATAAAACCCCACAGTGTACATACTGCATAGAGGAGGTCAGAACATTTCTTATGACAACTGGGAAAAGCACTGGCCAACTTACCTGTATTGTATTGTTTCTGAAGTGGTTGAAGCTCTCAGTTTTGTCATTAAAATCCTAACGATGTTAAATAGAAACACAAAATTTATCTGGAAAAGGGAAAGAAAAGATCAGTGAGCTAAAATTGTAGTTAAAAAATGAGATATACAGAGAAGAGACATCAATAGTCATATATTAAACAACAAATCTTCCCAAAATATCAGTGCAAAGTGTTTATAGTGATCCACTTTAGAAAGTTTTCAGGCAGCCACAAAATACACTTTTCCTGATTTAGATCTCACTTTTACAAGCTTTCATAGAATCATAGAACTGGAAGGGATCTCTAGTAGTCATCTAGTCCAGTCACCTGCATTCAAGGAAAGACTAAGTGTTATCTAGTCCATCCCTGACAAGTGTTTGTCCAACCTGCTCTTAAAAATCCCCAGTGACAGAGATCTCACAACCTCCCTAGGCAATTTATTTCAGTGCTTAAGCACCCTGACAGTTAGGAAGTTCTTTTAATGTCCAACCTAAACCACCCTTGCTGCAATTTAAGCCCACAGCTTTTTGTCCTATCCTCAGAGATTAAGGAGAACAATTTTTCTCCCTCCTTGTAAGAACCTTTTATATACTTGAAAACTGGTATCATGTCCCCTCTTCTCCAGACTACACAAACCCAATTCTTTCAATCTTCCCTCATAGGTCATGTATTCTAGACCTTTAATCATCTCTCACATTAGCAACCGTGTTGGTCTGTATCCGCAAAAAGAACGAGGAGTACTTGTGGCATCTTAGAAACTAACAAATTTATTTGAGCACAAGCTTTCGTGGGCTACAGACCACTTCATCAGATGCATAGAAAGGAACATACAGTAGGAAGATATACATATATATATATATATAGAGAGAGAGAGAACTTGAAAAGGTGGAAGTTGCCATATCAACTCTAAGGCCTGGTCTATACTAGCGGGCAGAGTCAACCTAAGATACGCAACTTCAGCTACGTGAATAGCGTAGTTGAAGTTGACGCATCTTAGGTCGACTTGCCTGCTGTCCTCACAGTGGCAGCGGTCGATGGTGGGCTCCCCCATCAACTCTGCCTTGCGCCTTTTGGTGAGCTGGAGTTCTGGAGTCAACAGGAGTGCCTCTGGGGATCGATTTATCACATCTTGACAAGACGCGATAAATCGATCCCCAATAGAGCGCTCTCTACCTGTCGATCCAGCCGGTAGTGTAGACAAGGCCTAAGAGGCTAATTAATTAAGATGAGCTTTTATCAGCAGGAGAAAAGAAACTTTTGTAGTGATAATCAAGATCGCCCATTTCAGACTGTCCAGTCCCCAGCACTGCTCTGTCCACGGTACCCCTTGCTCCTTCAGGCAGCCAGGTCCGTCTCTCTCCAAAGCTAGCAAGAGACTCCTCTGTCTGCTGGCCCCAGGGCCCTTTTATCCAGGCCAGCTGTGGCTTGATTAAGCCAGCCACACCTGGGCCAACTATCTCGTCAGCCTCTCTCAGCTGCTCTTACTGCTTTTCCCAGCCACAGTCCTCTCCAGGGCTGCTTTTAACTCCTGCCGACTGGAGTGAGGCAGCCGCCCCACTACAAAGAGGTTTTACAGCAAACTGGTAAATTAAACTGTAATGTTGCTAGGACCAGATGGTATTGACCTAAGAGTTCTGAAGGAACTCAAATATCAAACTACTAACTGTAGTATGTAATCTATTGTTGAAACAAGCCTGTGAACCAGATGACTGGAAGATAGCTAGTAGAGGAAAAGCTTTTTTATCTGGCATGTTAAGGGAATGGGAGGGGGTGGGGTGCTGGTAAGTGAAAAATACCAGTTAACTGAGAGGGAGGAAGTTGGGGTACGTGAGGGAGCATGGGGCTGGGGTGAGGGACTGGGAACGAATTTCATTGCAGGAGGGGGCTTGGGGAAAGGGGTTGGGGCGTGGGAGTGGGCTCGGGGTGCCGATCCGGGGGACACTTAATTGCTAAGACAAACAAGTTTGTTTACCCTTATGGGAGATAATGCTGCCCTTCTTATTTACATTGTCACCTGAAAGTGAAAACAGGCATTCACATGGCATGTTTGTAGTCAACATTGCAAGGTATTTATGTGCCAGATATGCTAAACATTCGTATGCCCCTTCTTGCTCCAGCCACCATTAGAGAGGACATGCTGCCATGCTGATGGCACTAGTTAAAAATAATGAGTTAATTACATCTGTGACTCAACTCCTTGGGGGAGAACTGTCTCCTGCTCTGTTTTACCCGCGTTCTGCCATACATTTCATGTTACAGCAATCTTGGATGATGACCCAGCACATGTTGTTCATTTTAAGAACGCTTTCACTTCAGATTTCATAAAACACAAAGAAGGTGCCAATATGAGATGCCTAAAGATAGCTACAGCACTCGACCCAAGGTTTAAGAGTCTGAAGAGCCTTCCAGAATCTGAGAGGGACGAGGTGTGGAGCAGGCTTTCAAAAGAGCAACACCCGATACGGAAACTACAAAACCTGAACCACCAAAAAAGAAATCCTGATGGCATCTGACTTCAACACTGAAAATGAACATGCGTCAGTTTGCATTGCTTTGGATCTGTATTGAGCAGAACCTGTATTCAGCATGGAGGCCTGTCCTCTGCAATGGTGGCTGAAGCATGAAGGGACATATGACTCTTTAACGCCGCTGGCATGTAGCCGTCATTCTTAGATAATTACAACAGTGTCATGCGAATGTCTGTTCTCACTTTCAGGTGACATTGTAAACACGATGTTCTCCCACAGCGAAATGTACTTGTGGCCTCAGACACACAGACGCCACCCTCACCAGTGGAGACAGAACCCTGGAGTGTTAGCCCAGCCCACTGTTATAGGAGTGACTCCATCAGCTATGGCAGGGGCGGCCGACTTGAGCCTGAGAAAGAGCCAGAATTTACTAATGTACGTTGCCAAAGAGCCACAGTAATACATCAGCAGCCCCCTCATCAACTCCCCCACCCCACCCCATTCCCAACGCCCCCTGCCCACCGGCAGCTCTGCCAATCATCGCCTCTCCCTCCCCTCACGCACCTCCGGATCAGCTGTTTCATGGCGTGCAAGCAGCTTGGAGTGGGAGGAGTGAGGGCATGGCAAACGCAGGGGAGGAGGCAGGAAGGGGTGGAGTGGAGGCAGGGCCTGTGGCAGAGCCAGGGGTTGAGCAGTGAGCACCTGCTGGCACATTGGAAAGTTGGCGCCTGTAGCTCCAGCCCCGGAGTCGGTGCCTATACAAGGAGCTGCATAGTAACTTCTGAAGAGCCGCATGTGGCTCCGAAGCCACAGGTTGGCCACCCTGAGCTATGGGTACATATGGGGTTTATTCCAGCCAGTAGGAGACATAACACTACATTCAAAGCCAACATGTTACTTATGCAACTCGTCTACCTCATGTAACATCCCAGATCCCCCTATGGTCCCATGTAAATAATAATAGTGACAGAGCTTTCAACCTCTCTGAGATAAAAAATGATTTAGTGCAAGATTTCTGAAGAAGAATTATTTCCTTGCAGTGCCTACTCATTCCAGTAATATTATAATTGCATGGTTTCTCTCCCTAGTCTCCCATTGTTGATAGTCTATTTGGTGTAGATATCCATTCTGGTGCATTGTCATCTAATCATTTATGCCTCCAAACCCTCAAACCTCTTTCCACACAGGAATAATTATTGTAACTAGCTTAATTGCAAAAATGTTTCCTTGAAACCCTTTGGGGGTGAAATCAATATTTGAGTATTATGCACACAGTTTAATATCTTTTCCTCGTTCATAGCAGGCTCTCCAGCTGTTTCTCTGCCCCAGGAGTATTGGTGTCATATGTTTTAATACAAAACTTGTTTGGTGACTTGGCAGACATTTGCTGCTTTGTAATAAGTAGCATTGGTAATGTATGTTATTAATACATGTTTTATTTATCGCTGCAAAGCGGCTATTACAAGGAAACACTTGGAGATTCTTGAGGGGAGGCATAGTAGAAGTGTAGTAAAAATTGACCACTTATTTGCAAACGGCCTTGCCAAAAATTTAAAAGGAAGGGAAGGAGAACGACAGAGGCGCTTTAAAGACTTGAAGTAGCTGCCGTCGATCAGAGAGAAAAAAGCCCAGTGATTCAAATGACGTAGAGTTGCAGCCCATGGCTGTGTAAGCAGTTCTGTTCTGCACAAAATCTGCGTCTCCAAACTTTGTGGCCTGATGTATGGGGTGTCAAACAACTAAGCAAGCTGTGTATTAAAGCAAGTGACAGTGGGGCTCTTGGGATAGAGTGGCATCTGCGAAGGAGCCTAGATATTCAACTGTGTGTAAAAGGCAGAAATTCATTTAACTCAAATGGGTCTCTAGGAGCCATTTTGTGCAGACTCAAGTTTAGGCATCCATAAATCTAGGTACTTCCCCATTTTTTATTTCAATGGGACTGACCCTCAGAAATAAGGTCTGAGCCGTAAGTTGAGACAAGACATAATAAAGGATGCCAGCCAATACCAGTGGTTGGGGCCATGGGATGAGAAGGACAACGGCCTACAGTAACTTCAGGCAGTTGCTTGAGCTAGTGTTGCACATGTGTTGCACTTAGAAAGGAAGGGAGGGTAGGGGCACCTTTCGGGTTGCTGAACAGAACTTACTGCAATAAGATTCCATCCATATCTTGTAGTAACATCTTGGGACCACTATTAATTCTGATGGACAAAGCTCTCCTTTTTGCACAGTGCTATTGTTAACTTTGATTTGTCCTGAACCCCCTTGGGAAGGGGTTTCTTGGACTGAGCATCAGTTGAGCCAATAAAAGGGAAAAGTCCCTCATAGTCATCTCTCCACATCCTCACTAGCTCCTACATCTCACTGTATTTTATTTCCTATGGGTGAGTTTTCCTGTCCACATCCACTCTCATTTCCCAGACTGATGATGTTAAATTGTCTGATAGGGCCCACAATTAATAGGTCCCCACAGTAGTTTGTTTGGAACTCCACCTCCCATTTCAACTTCCCCTTTGAATTTGATGCTAAACTCAACTTAACACTGTTTTGAAAATGCTTCTAGGATAGGAATATCACTGTACTCAGTAAGACAGAAAATATAGCCCCAGTCTTCCATAGCCCTGATACCTGCCACTTGAAAATTATTCTTGCACTTTGTCTCATTTTTAAAATATACAGTCACTTTGAGGAGAAGATTATGATTCATGATCTTCTTGGAAGAATTGTGCTTTCAAGACGGACTTGAAAACACTTAAAAACACACTGAAGTCCCCTTATCTTTAATGTGTTCTCCTGCATAGGGATGCTTTTTATAAATCAGGGCCTAATTCAAGACTGGAGGTCCTTCTAAAAGATATGTTGAGTTCAACCAAAGTTACTGGGTTCAATTCAGGAATCCTTGGCCAAAATTGCGTTGCCTGTGTTACGCCGGAGGTCAGACTAGATGATCACAATGGTCCCTACTGGCCTTAAAATCTACGGGTGAAATCTTGACCCCACTGAAGTTAATGGGAATTTTGCTACTGACTTCAGTTTGGCTGGGATTTCCCTCTGTGACTCTGTGAAGATGGTACATCAGGTCAAAAAGGAGGGCTGAATGTCTTATCAAGACCCCATGTGGAAGAATTCCCTGAGGAAGAATTAGACGAGGGTTGAATACAGAAGACCCAACAAGGAGGTATAAAAGTAGGGGAAATGCATTAATTTCTTCAAGGCATTGTCTATGGCAGTGCCTTTCAACCTTTCCAGACTTCCTACCCCTTTCAGGAGTCTAATTTGTCTTGCGTATCCTCAAGTTTCACCTCACTTGAAAATTACTTGCTTACAAAATCAGACATCAAAATACAAAAGTGTCACAGCTCACTATTACTGAAAAATTGTTTATGTTCTCATTTTTGCCATATAATTATAAATCAGTTGGAATATAAATATTGTACTTACATTTCAGTTTATAGTATATAGAGCCATATAAACAAGTCATTGTTCGTATGAAATTTTAGTTTGTACTGACTTCGCTAGTGATTTTTATGGAGTCTGTTGTAAAACTAAGCAAATATCTAGATGAGTTGATGTACCCCTGAAAGGCCTCTGCATACTACCAGGGGTACATGTACCCCTGGTGGAGAACCCCTAGTTTATGACAGGGTTTGGATTCCTTTGATTCCCTTCACCTCTTTATACACTTCAGCTACTTAGACCTCATATTTTTATCTCACCTGCTGGAGAAATTAGGAATTTAAACTCCCTATGAGAACATCTTGCCTGACCCCTACCAATCCACTCCTGGCAGCCAAATTGACCAGATGGCCTGAAACACACCTTGTCCCATCTATAATTTGTATAATGTGTCTCTAATAAAAAACCCCCTACACTTGCTCTCTCTTCAATTGCATAAAATTTAAATATTAATCCATTTGCCGCTCTTTGCCATTTTATAAAATGCAGTAAAATCCACCCTATGATTTAGTAACCCAAGCTGAATGCAAAGTAGTCATGTCATTGAAACATTATATACTGTCAACTTGACCTCGCTGAACTAATATTCTGCCAGTTACTTAATTCCCATTTTAATTGCCCTGCCACCTTGTTTTGACATCATTATTAGATGGAGCTCTTTCATTACAAGAGTGCCCCTTTCAAAGTTTACATGCATCATAGTGACTCCTTTTGGCTTATAGCAGGATGTGGAATCATCTCCCAAGGGAAACAAGTCCCAGGGCTTAAATTATTTAAAACTGGATTAGATCAGTTTCTGGAGAATATAGTGGAAAAATTCACAGGTCCTTGCTAGGGGATAGAATAAAAGGAACAAATTGTCATTTACCCTCTCTAATTTTTATTATATGCTTCACATATAATATTACATATTATATTACACACTTGTCTCTGACCTGAGAAGCGGGATTGGAATGGCAGGGATGCTTCATATTGGGACTCGGGTGTATCTGGCAAGCTGTGTGTAGGACAGCATGTCTAGCACCTGCCTAGATCATGCTATTGGTTAAACTACTGGGACTTATCAGTCCCCCATGGTCAGATTTGTAGGAGAAACGCCCCCCCCATATCAGACTTTTCCGTGATGTCACGGTTATCATCACTTCCAGCTATTCAGCCTAAATTTTCATCCTCTGCATTTCATCCCATTATTCACAGTTATACGGTATTTCCTACTTCATCCCTCCAGTGCTTCCTAGTGTCAAGAAGTCAAAAAATATCCCAAAAGAACCACTTGTTTGCAGTATTTCAGCACTCTCAGTCCTGGGCCTAACCACAAAGCCCAGAGACATGAGAGGAAAGTGTAAGGGAAAGTTAACCAAACCTGTTTGCACTCTGAGTCTTTGAGGCTCAGTTTGAGATTTGTGACAGAGTTTGAGTCAATTCAATAATACCTCACTTTAGAGCTAAATTTACCTCCACATATTTGCTGTTATCTTAGGGTTTATTCCGGTGCATTATTTACATATGAACCGTTGAATCCCCCAAAATATTACTGATATTAAATTAGTAGTGCATCACTCATCAGCAGCTCCCCGAATCAATAATTTTCTTTAGTTTTTCATTTTGCTTGTTTGCCTCATGTTCTAGTCTCAACAAAGAGGTAGGGTGCTAACAGAGCTGAGCCCTTAATGCACATTAATGGAAAAGGAATAACTCACACCAGTGCTTCATAACATGCTGGTGGTGGCAGAAATGTAGTAGATTACAAATTTCTTTTTGATAGTGTCCTGCCTATAAAACACATAAACAGGAGACTTCAGAGGCACTGCACAGTCCATATGGAGCAGCGACACTGCTGTTTGAAAGTTAATAAAAAAGCACCATTAGTTAATATATTACATTGTAGCTCGCTAATGCTTTTCGTTCAAGAATTGCAAAGCCTTCAAATACATAATGCAACTGGCTTCTATGCAGACAGTGGGGTGGGATGAAGACCAATATTTTTGGGTGGAGAATTTTCCATTAAGCTTGTATTAGTCCCTCTGTTGTTGTCTTAATGTACATTCACATTCCACCCCCGCACCTCCAGGCATTAATAGTGATGGCCTAGGCAGGTACAGATTTTGCACCATGGTTCTATTAGGAAATGAAACTGTATAAAAAGGGCACCTTCTGCTCAGTAGACTTGTGCTCAGAGTCATATCTGCTTTACACAGTGACTAAAGGAAGCATGCACTGCTTTTTACTGCTATTGGTTCTACTGGGTATGTGGTATCCATCTAGATGTGATGGAAAGCACCCCTATATTCACGCCCCCACTCTATTGTAATAATCTTTATACAAAATACGCATTGTGAGGTATCATTGGAAAATTAATAACTCACTGGTCAGTAATATCATGGTGAAATATGATTTGTAGCAACATATGTAAAGTTATGAACATAAGCTGAAATGATACTGAAATGTGGTTACCAGAAACGACTGGGGATTGGGTAAATCTGTTTCTCAAAAACGAAGGACAAACTGATGCCTCTAGCCAGGTGTGATCAAAATTGATGGGAAATCACTGCTCAAGTGGCCACGCTTTGACAAAGAAGGGGGGTGGGAACTGATCAATCTACATTTTAGGAAGCAGCTTGGAACCTTTCACCACGAGACTCTGTGACTCCAACCTCGCAGCAGGAATTAACCTTATCTAGGGGTAACCCTCAGAAAAATGCATTTCAGAGCATAACTGGACTATAAAAGTGAGGGGCAACCCCCACCCCCAGGTATCTTTCCCTATCTATCTCTTTTTAGGTTTAAGGTTATAAGCCGTGTTAGTCTGTATCTGTAAATAAGACGAGGAAGACTTTGTAGCACCTTAGAGACTAACCAGTTTATTTCAGGATAAGCTTTCGTGGGCTATAGCCCACTTCATTGGATGCATGTTCCATTCTATGCATCCGATGAAGTGGGCTATAGCCCACGAAAGCTTATGCTGAAATAAACTGGTTAGTCTCTAAGATGCTACAAAGTCTTCCTCGTCTTATTTATCTCTTTTTAGTTTTCACCCAAGACACAAAAGAAGCAGCCATTTGACTTTGGGAGAGACCTTGACCTGAACTTTGGTCAGCTCTGTTACCTTGAACCAAGTCTAGTTTAAGTTTTAGCACTAACAAGCATTTTATCTTTATTTCTCTTGTAATCATTTCTGACTTCAACACCTTGTACTTTTACTCACTTAAATTCTCTCTCTGTGAGGCAAAACAAACTTGTTTTGTTCTTTAACTAATCCCATGCTGGGTTTAAACTGAATTGTTGGGTAACTCCAACTAAAATAGCAAACTAAATATATTAATTAAATTAATTAATATATGTACCCCTTCCCGGAGCAATGGACTTATGAGATCTGAACTGTCCAGGAGAGGACTGCACCATGCAGAAAACACTTTGCAGGGAGATATTTGGAACTGGGAATGCACTTCCCAGCCAGCTCTCCCTACATGGCAGTCTTTACTGAAGTCTCTGAGTGGTTAAAGAAGAGAGCTGGATTCTAGTCTAGCTCACACACCATTAATGGAATTAAGTTCCAACGACAGAGCCAGTCGGCTATCCCTGTGCAACCACGACGAAGTCAAGGGGCCTACTCAGGTGTCATTGAAGCCAAAAACAATGAGGCGGTACAGGTGTATAGTCACTGAGTCCGAACTCTGGCCAGCAGAACTTTTGCTACTGCTGGGTCTGGTACACAAAGGAAATCGAACCAAACCTTTTCAGTCTTCGAACTGGTTTGCTATGAGGTTTGGTTGAAAGAGGGCGTTGGTTGTTATTTTATCCAACCCCGCTTGACCAGAGAGCTGTACCACCTTGTGTGGTGACCCAGGGCTTTCACAAGCAAAGCAGCTCTAAGCCAGGTCAGTGTTAGACTAAGTGTTGCAATTAGACAGCCCATAGGGCTCAGGCTATAGGGCTGTTTATTTGCGGTGTAGACATTTAGGCTCAGGCTGAAGCCCGAGTTCTGGGACCCTCCCACCTTGCAGCCCAAACCTGAACATCTACACTGCAATTAAACAGCCCCTTTGCCCAAACCCTGCAAGCCCGAATCAGCTGGCACGGACCAGCCGCGGGTGTCCAATCGGAAGATAGACATAGCCTATGAGACATCCTTGGAACACCAACTGCAGAGCAGATGCTTAAGGAAGTGTTACGTATGGTCCAGTAGGTGGCACTCTTCCCTTTGAGTTAGAATCAAAACTCTGCTTGGGAGCCTTAGGAACAATCCTTGGGGGAATTCACATTTAAGAAACGTCTTCACTCCACAGTTAACCAGTAGGGGGGCTGAGCATTCTGGTTAGCCTAGCCCAGGTGTGAGCATCGCCTCAGGAAGGACCCACCGTGCTCACCATTTCTGCACTTACCAATGTTGTCTGGGGCATATCCCAGGATTCTTTGTGCTGAGACGCTCTAGGATTCTTTATCAGTCAATTGCGTCTGTTGCATTTGAACTTGCCTGTATTTTGGGAGGAATTGTGGGAAGGGATTAGATGACTATCAGCACTTGAGGAATTTTTGCCTGTGTCCTCACTGCAAGTAGGTGGGTTCCAGCCTGATTTAAACTGGAGGCCAGGTTCTAACCTGTACTCCTTGCCGGATCAGCTAGCTTGGCTTAAAAGCACCTCCAAACACATCTCAGAGATCTTTCTGTGTGGGTGCTACAGGGGTTTGAAGTAAGAACCTGGGTTAGGTGTTCAGCGAAGACATTTTCTTAGACTCTGCTCCTTGTTCTGCCAGTGGAGCAGATGTGACCAGTCTTTAAAGTACAAAACTTGTCAGCTCTGACTCACTATTTTACCTGACTTAATGATTCTCTTTGTACTGATTCCCCATAGAAGCTACATCTAAAACAGAGGGGGGACCTGTAAAATGCAGACTCTAGAACAGCAAGATCTCTGGAATAGGAAGAGGATGGGTCTGATCAGAGCCAGCAGTGAGGTGTTGTTTTGTTCAGAACCACCTACAGGAGAAGTGAACAAGGTTCCTACCAAGAACAAATTTAGAAAACTTCAGTTGAAGGCTTAGGTGATGCAGATTCTTGTCTACATCCAGAAGTCAGTTAGTGATTCCTTTTTCAGTATCTCTGGCAAGAGAAGGGAATGGGAGAACCAGGTTATTTAAAACAACTCCCCCACTCCCTACAGAACCTTTGTCCAGTTTTAGAATCAACATTGAACTAAAACTTTTGGCGGTTCTGAATTTTTTTTTAATTCACCTCCTGATTCCATCCAGGATCAGACAGAAAGTACTTAAAAAGCACGAGGCTTTTTGGTGAGATTTATTGATGGGGCAGAAATTTTGCAAGAAAGTTTGTATTCATGAGAATTCAAGCTCATTGTAGCAGTCTCAAAAAAAAAAATCAAACAAGTTTGGGTAAGTCTCTGACTTTCTGGATGACTGACTGAACATATATTCCAAATTTTTAAAACATGCTTTTCCCTCGTCTCTTAATTTTAATATTATGGGTTAAAAAATTCAATCAAGCCTGCCACTGCAGCTTCATCCAGAATCACATATAGCATCTACTTCCAGGCACCAAGATCAAACAAAACATCCAACTTATCTTCCCTGTCTCTGGTACTTCTATGGCCCATATTACCACAGTATCTGAGCACCTCATAATTTTTAATTTATTTATCCTCACGAAATTACTCTGAGGTAGATAAGTGTCACTACCTCCATTTTACAGATAGGAACTGAGGCAGAGAGAAGCTAAGTGATGGGCAAAAGATCACACAGGAAGTCTGTGGAGGAACTGGATTCTGCTGGTCACACAATGGTATCTGGTTACGTGAATTCAAAACTACTCCAAATCTTTTGAAGGTTCATAATTTCTTAGTGTATAGCACGTCTGTCAATGCCACACTGCTTTGTAATTTAATTCCATTATACAGGTGGCAGAATATTCCTTGGTATTACAATAACTCCTTGCTTAATGTTGCAGTTATATTCCTGAAAAATGCAACTTTAAGTGAAACAATGTTAACTGAATCCAATTTCCCCATAAGAATTAATACTGGTACATAGCAATGATGATTGTGAAGTTTGGTTGAGGTGGTGAAGTCAGAGGGTGGGATATTACCCAGAGAATGCCTTACTGCTAAATGATGAACTAGCTTTTGGCTGAGCCCTCGAGGGGTAACACAGTGTTGTTAATGTAGCCTCACACTCTACAACGCAGCAAAGAGTGGACGGAGAGGAGATAGCATGGCAGATAGAGACAGACACATGCCCTGTGTGTAAGAGAGAGAGATGCACATTGCCCCTATAAGTAGGCTGACACCACTCTAAGTACATTGCCTTTTTAAGTAGATCAGCAAGTTGAGATAGCAGCTGCTGCTAGCAAGCTCCCTCCATCTTGAGCCCTGTAGTGTCCCCGTTCCGCCCCAGCTCTATGGAGATGGGGTAAATGGGGGGGAGGAGCAGGGGGGAGGGGGCATCCTGACATTAGCACCCTGTTCCCCCCCTCCCCCCGCCCCCGCACAGCAAGCAGGAGGCTCCCGGGAGCAGCTCCAAGGCAGAGGGCAGGAACAGCACATGGCAATGGGGGGAGAGACAGCTGAACTGCCAGCAATCGATAGCCTGCTGGGCAGCTCCCGCACAGGGAACTTAGGGGAGTGGGGAGCTGATAGGGCGACTGCTGGTCCACCCTGGTTCCAAGCCCCCATCAGCTAGCTCCAACGAGCTGCTCTTCCTGCAAGCAGTGGACAAAGCAGGTGGCTGCCAAACAATGTTAGAAGGGAGCATTGCACAACTCTAAACGAGCGTGATCCCTAATTGATCAGCAACATAACAATGAAACAACATTAACCAGGATGACGTTAAGTGAGGAATTACTGTACAACCATCAGTCCTGTTTTGCTTACCTGGCTTTAGCTCTATCTTCATTCAGGGTTTATCTGGCCTGATTAATCTAAGAGGTTTCATTGCATTTTGTGCTTTCTCTTACAAACACTGACCTATTTGGGATCTCTGTTAAACAGTGCTGTACTAACCCTAAAAACTAGTCGAGAAATAAGGTCATTGGATCACTATTTTTCACAGTGCTGAAATGTTATAGATTGTGGCCAGGAAGGACCATTATGATCATGTCTGACCTGCATAACAAACCACTGAATTTCACTCAGCAGTTCCTTAACAAACCCAGTAACTTGGGGCTGAGCTACAGTGTCTCTTTTCAAAAAGACATCTGTGCTGCTCAATTTAAAGATGCCAAATGATGGAGGATTTGCTACACCGCTCTGTACATCGATTAAACAGTCTATTTAATGTTGCTCTTGTCTTCTTATGTTATGACAAAGTGAGATTGCACACAGTAATTGATAGCAGATCTGTAAGTCATTAAGACCACTTGAAAATGGATTTAAATTATCTCAAGCAAACCATGGAGAACAAGGGTCAAATTCCACATTGCTGTATACAAGCCTGTCTCCATAAACGTAATAACACTTAGCTCATCTCTAGTGCTAGCCATCCATAGACGTCAGAGCACTTTACAAAGGAAAGTCTGTAGCGTTAACCCCATTTTACAAATGGGGAAACCGAGGCACAGAACAGTGATCTAACTTGCCCAAAGCCAAAAAATGATTAGTAGCATAGCTGGGACTAGAATCCAGGTCTCTCTACCTACTTACACCACTGGTGAATTTATCCCCATGAATTATTTTCAATTAGGTCCAAAATGCACAGGCCAGGAAATTGCTTAATATTAAATCTTAAAGCTAAAGCATGTTTTGAACAGTCTAGATGTTATAAACCAATCAACAGGAGAGCCCTGAGGTCTAGTGATTTAAAATCCCGAAAGTTAACAAACTCTTAGCTCCCAGAAATATTACAGAGTGATTCAAATCCGGGTCCAGGGGTTAGTTAACACCATCAGATGCTGAAACAACTGAATCCACTGCTCATTTACTGACGGTTAGCCATGTGTGTATTACAATATTCCTGTAACCTTTGATGGATTGCGTGGAAGGGACCATATCAAATAAAGTCTGATTACTTCTCAGGAAATTCATGTTGAAATTTGATGCATTGGCATGGGCTTTCAACCCTTCGCCTCCTGTGTCATCCCCCCAGACAGAGACATTAGATTAAAACCAGACTAGGCTAGTCTGAGCAGCAATAATGGGATTAGTACTACACATCCCAACTGAAAATATTTAAGAGGACCCTATTTTACAGCACTGCAAGAAACTGAATTTCAGAGCATCAAACACTTTTGCAGGGCTGCGTCTCTTTTGGTATTTTGCCAGGACTGGGATGCATCAAGGGACAAAAAAGAAATATAAAAGATGATGAACTACAATTTCTCTCTCATAATTTACTAGATAAAGAGATAGGCTATGGGGCCTATCCAGGACACAGGATATGCATTTTATATTCACAGGTTCCTTTGGCTCTGAGATCCAAACAAAAAGCAGCTGGCAAAGAGTAATCTAGACCCCATCTTCCAATTTTTAATTTATGAAAACATTTCTATTGCTTCCAAAATTACAAAGAAAAATAGTTAAACAAGCATGATTCATGCACCATTCAGAACCATAGTGCCTTGAGACTCAAGGATCAAACATCATTGCCTCGGGATAGATCTGGAGACTAGTAACAAGACTCAAATATCTTTACTCTCTATTGCCCTGCTCTATTGCCTTTATTCACACCAGCAAAGGTGGATATAAATTCAGAATGGTAGCAATTTGCACACCCCCTTTGCACTCATTTTGTACTAGTGTGACTGATTGCACATGGTGCAGGACAATGGTGAATCAGGTCCGAAGGGGAAAAAATTATCAGAATGCCTAAGGGTAGTCTACACTGCAGTAAAAAATCCCCAGTACCAAGTCTCAAAGCCCAGGTCAATGGACTCAGGCTCACAGGGTTTGGGATACAGGACTAAAACTTGCAGTGTAGATGTTGAGGCTCAGGCTAGAGCGTGGTCTCTGAGATCCTCTGACCACACAGGGTCCTAGAGGCCAGGCTGCCACCTAAGCCTGAATGTCTACACTGCAAATTTTAGCCCCACAGCCCATGAGGCCGAGTCAGCTGACCATGCCACAGGTCTTTTATTGCAGTGTAGACATACTCAAAGTGAGTTAGGAGCCTAAGTCCCATTGACTTTCAACATGACCTGGGCTTGGTCTACACTTAAAAATTAGATGGATCTAGCTACATCACATGGGGCTGTGAAAAATTTTGCACCAAGAGCTATAATTAGGTTGACCGTAGCCCCAATGTAGATGTGGCCCAAATTCTTCAGTAGACCTAGCTACTGCCTCTCAGAGCTGGATTAGCTACATCGACAGAAAAGCCCCTTCCACTGATGTCAGAAGTGTCTACACTATGGCACTACAGCAGCATTGCTGCCGTGCCATAGTGGTGCTGGTGTAGCAGCTGTAGTGTAGACAGGCTCTTAGGAGCCTAAGTGTCTACATCTCTTTTGAAAATGGGTTTTAGGGCTTAGCTACACGGAAACTTGCAAGCAGGACTGTACCAGTATAATCATAGCATTATAGTTATACCAGTGTAACACCCCATTTGGACACCATTCTTTGGGAATAAGAGTGCATTTTTCCGGTATAGTTTATGTGATTTTACACCAGTATAGAAGTGACAAGGAGTCCTGTGACACCTTAAAGACTAACTAAAGTAACTAACTTAACTAACACTTTAGTTTGTCTTTAAGGTGCCACAGGACTCTTTGTCACTTCTGCAATTCCAGACTAACACGGCTACCCCTCTGATTCTTTACACCAGTATAATTACACTGTATAGTTCTGCTGGTAAATTTCCCCATGTAGACAAGCTCTTCGGCTTTTAAGTCACATAGGAACATTTTACCCAAAATCTTTAACTCATCACTGTTTCAAATCCAGCCCTCATCAGTAGTGATTGAAAGATGTTACATGGGTTAATGGTGGTCTGTGCACGACTTTATTGTGGTCTCTCTTCCATTTTTAGTGGCCAGGCATCCATATCACACACAGAGACAAGACTGAATAGGCATGGAGACTGAGCCATGTGTTTATCCCTATCTGTATCAGGGCAAAGGCAACCCGGCACATTGGTGAGGAAGCTTGTCCTACCATTGCCTGTACAGCACCCACTTAGATGGAGAACTTCAATCTTCAGTGCTGTCAATCCAGCACTTCTCCCAATGGCCTTTAAAGGTGCAATGATAAATCACATTTGAGCTGTGATTTGCTTGAATTAATGTCAATATACATCATATAATGACAGTATATTTAGTTGCACTAGCATAATTTATGGCTATACATTTTATGAGAAAGACTCAACTGGGAATAGAAACAAAAATCACAACTTTGGAACCAGAGGAATATTTTAGCAAGAGTGTTAAGAAATATATTTTACGCTCCAAGACAACGCACCCTCATCTCTTGAGCAAACAAAGGTGCACTTGTGGCCTCTTATGTAATTAACAAAGATGGCAAGTTTTTCTCACCTAATTTCCTAAAATGTATCAAACTTTCTCAGCTATATAATGCAATTACTGTTGGATTCACCTGGGCCTTATCTAGAACTCTAATGTAGGCCAATGAGAAAGGCCCAATTTGCAGGAATACCCGAGCTCTATCTAGCATACTCCCCAGAATCATGGTCTGTATAGTGGCCAGGCTGGCCTCTGGCTCAGTTTAGAGCAGTCTCAGGGCTGTTCTGAATTTCAGCCAGCTGCAGTGGCTACCAAGGGACTATTATGGCAACAAAAGTAGGCAGTCTAGCTGTATCCCCACTTCCCTGGCTATGCTCCTAACATGCTGAGGAATGCAAGGGGCTATTCCACTCACTCTATGCTGCACAGGGCATTCCACAGTCAATTTACAGCCCTTTTACACTTAGGATGACCACATTTGTTGGATAGAGTTCAGGGAAAACCACATGAAAAACAAGAGACAATGCTTTATTTTAAGGGAGATTTTAGGAAAATACCATTCCTCTTAGCATATCATGTATTTTTTGTCTCAAGTGAACATTTGTACTACTTTCAAGTATACAAAACAATTCTTTTAAGCTTCATTTTAATGTTTACATGGTTAACAGGGCATCCCTTAAAATAAGGGATGGGTGGTCACCCTAAGAGAAATCAATGATATAAGGGGTAGTCCCTAAAAATAAGGGACCCTATTTACATACAGTGTAAAGTGTCCATAACAGACCCATGATTCAGACCTCAACGTGATGCTGAACAAAAAGAAAATACCATGTAGTCTGGCAAACCTTCTGACTCCTGATGTCTAAATAGGATTGACCACTACCGAGTCACAAGCAAGTCAGCTTAGGAGCTACCTCTGCCTTGTGGTAAATGGTTTACTGAGAGACCATTTGTGCTGGCTTTCTTAGTGATATATACCAAATCTCTTGGTTTGTTTGGCTAAGAAGATTTGCAAGAAAACAGGCTCTATGTTATTGAGGGTTTATCCCCTCCTGCTGACAGAGTTTTTATACCAAGTACAGAACTATGTCAGAAAGCACCAGGGAGAGAGTATAAAAATCCATGGTGTTAGAGAGGTTTATACACAATTAAGATTGAGCCAGAGTGTAAGGCCAGAAGGAACCACCAGACAGTTTAGTCTGACCTCCTGTATATCACAGGCCACCATCACCACCCAGCACCCGCTCACTAAACCCAACCACCTAAATTAGACCAAAGTATCACAGCCCACAGGAGACTAGACTATTATGTGCCACAGGCAGGGAACAGGAGGGGCCGAGGTGCACCAATGCCCAAGGCCACTGCAATGGCAGGGAAAGAATTAACTGAGATACTCCCAGATAATCCTGGCAAGTGACCCACACCCACATGCTGCAAAGGAAGGTACAAAACCAAATCAACCAACCCATCAGCCCCAGGGTCACTGCCTGTCTGACTGGGAGAAAATTCCTTCCTTACCCCACATATGGTGATCAGTTAGAGCCTGAGCACATGAGCAAGAGTCAGCCAGCCAAACACCAGAGAGAGAGAGACTGTTCAGTGCAATCTCAGAGCTCCAGCCTACCTCACCCAGTGTCCCATCTCCAGCTGTGGCCACCTCCCAGGCTTCAGAGGAAGGAGATTAAAAACAAAACAAGAAAAAGAATACATGTGGGGGCAGGAGGAAATCCTCTGGTCCCTGCAGGTGGCCAGCTGAAATGCTGAAGCACGAGCTTTTAGGAACATAAGACAAACCTTAAAAGAATCCCAGGGTTGTTGAGCCCTCCCCCTACCACCACAAGCAACCCCGTCATACAGTTGCACCCAAGAATTTGTCCAGCTCTCTCAAAATTAATTAAGTGGTTTCTCGCCCGTCCTCCTCCCCAACTGCTATTGGGAGGCTGGGAACCTCACTCCTCTGCTAGTTAGAAACCTTCCAATTTCCAGCCTGAATTTCTTCATGGCTAGTTTGCCGCATTTGTTTTTGTGACAATATTGTCTTTTAGTTTAACTAGCTCTTCACCCCCATTAAACAAGCCAAGCTCTTCCAGTCTCCTCTCATAAAATAAGCCCTCCATTCCTCTGGTCATCCTAGTAGTTCTTCTCTGAATCTTTTCCAGTGTGAATTCATCTTTCTTGAAGATGGGTGACCAGACTGCTACACAACATTCCAAATGAGGTCTTACCAGTGCCGTGTACAATGGCGTTAATATTTCTCTCTCTCTCTTCTCGCCTGATACATTCTAGGATTGCATTTGCTTTTTTCACAGCCATACTACATTAGTGGCTAACAGTCACCTTGCGATCAGTTCACACACCCAGGTCTGTCTCCTCTCCTGTGACTTTCAACTGATAAACCCTCACCTTGTAGCAGAAATTTTTATTATTAGACCCTAAGTGCATGGTCGTTAATAAAAATATTGAACAACATTGGTCTCAAGACAGATCCTTCAACTTCACTAATAACCTCCCTCCAGTCTGACAATTCACCTTTCAGCACAACCTGTTGCCATCTTCCCTTTAGACAGCTCCTTATCTACCTTACAGTTCTTGCACTGACCCCCATCTTCCCTAATTTAACCGGTAATTTCCCATATGCTACAGTGTCAGATGCTTAACTGAAGTCCAAGTATATGAGATCTACTGCACTCCTTATTTAAAAACAAGCAAACAGAAAACACAACACTTGTGAGCTTTAGTTATCACTTGATTAGATGCCTGCAAATGCAGTGGAATAACTAATGACTTAATTGTTTAATTACCAGCTGAAAACTCAATTTTAAACTTCCTATTATGTGTCTGCCATTTTATAATTATCCACTTTGTACTTGCCAAAGGTTATAAAATAAAACATACGCAACAGCAACAAAATAGATTGCACTTATGTGGTTGCTTTCATCAGAGGATCTCAGAGTGCTTTACAAATGGCAAGTAAGTATATTTTATATAGGGGATGGAGACAAGAGGTGTCAATCTTCTAATCATAACAAGGCCAAGGCACTGATCCTACAATTGACTACATGTGGACAAACTTCAGAGAGGCTCCGCACAGACCAAGATGTGTATCTGTACATAGTCAGCTGCAGGATCATGACCCATCTGAGCATTTACAAATGCTGTAAAAATAAGGATAATAAAATGTCACAGTATCATTTGTTTGCAGGTTCCCAGTTTAAGACACTTTCTCCAGTGCCATGCTTCAATTACAAAGACACATTAGTTTATTCTGCATTGCCTGAAAGATACTAATTAGAGGAGGTTGGCATTTATCTAACAAAACTTTTTGTTGCTGTTGAAAAATGGACTTTTTAAATGGAAATAAGTTGCCAAAAGAAGGAACATTGCTGTACAGGAGAAGTGCGATGTTACGAACACCAGTCTTATGAATGAAAAAACAGTAAAAATAAAAGCCACATAGCGACAGCGATGTCCGTGAATAACAAATTGACATCCCTTCATATTCCGATGGCTTCCATGCATTGGAAATTGCTTTGCACTGGTCTGAAGGACAAGAAGAAAGTGATGAAGTGCACCATACAGCAACTTAAGCACCGCATCTCCAGTAATTCTGAAATGTTCATAACACTGAGAAGTTCATAAAATGGAACTCCTCAATCAGTTCGTGAAATGGGGGCTCTACTGTATGGAAGTCTGTCAGGTTTTTGAGATTTTGGGTGTTATTTTTCCAGTAGAAATTTTTAATCAAAAAGTGTTCATTAACCAAAAAGCTGTTTTCCAGTAAAGGAAAAATGTGAACATTTGGAAAAGGTTCTCAAAAAACTGCTAGCTAGCAGCTCCCATTGTGACATCTATGGCCAGATTTTCAAAAGAGCTTGGTATATTGGATGAGAAAATATGGCCACAAGTATTGCAGTGAGAGCTCCCAGGCACTGAGCACTTGAAGCAACTTCTGCTACATTTGGACATTTTTCCATGTAACAAAAACCAGAGTTTTGTTAAATAAAAATGTTGATAAACATTTCTCTTAACACACACAAAAAAAGTCATGAGAAATCAAAAATGTCAATAATGCCAACAACATGGAGGGGGAAGGAGAACATTGTTTTTTAAAAAGGCCATTTTCCAAAAGAACTTAACTACTTTTTTTCAGTGTCCTAATGAGAGCAGAGAGACCTTGGCAGGAACTGGATTTTCACAGGAAATGCTGCAATTTTGACGTTTTTTTCCATCCCAAAATGGAACAGAATCAAAAGTTTCATTATTTCCCATGATAAAATTCTGAAAAACTTAGTTTGGTGTCGACCAAAACATTTTTTTTTTATAAAACTAAAACATTTAGTTCCTTATTTTGACTTTTTAACAAAACTTTTTTTTAATATATAAAAACAACAAATTTTGTTTCAAAACAAAAAAAATCGAAAAGGTCCATCCTGAAAGCACTGAAATTGGATGCTTTTCACATTATTGAAGTGTTTCATTTCAGTTTTTTAAAATTGTATGAATGGTAACAATTTTGAAAGTTTCAATTTCACCAAAATGCAAGAACCCAGCATTTAACTGATGGACACAAACGAGGGGCTAGATTCATCCTGGCTGGCACAGCCAGGTGCCAGCTGCATCTCTTGGAACGCAGCCATAAAGCGGAATTCTCTCCCAGCACAGGCCAGGTGGAATTTCCATTGAGGGTCCCACGGAAGCCCCACCGCAGGAGGTATAGCTGGGATGTGATGAAATTGCACATCACTGTTACCCTGGCTATGCCCCCTTCCCATCCAGTGCCACCTAGGCCCATGTGGAGGAAAAGAAGAGAGATTGTTCTGTTCGTCAGGCAGGTCTCAACCCTGTTTGCACCAGCTGCAGCATAAACTGAGGCTAAGGGCAGCTAAAGGTCAGCGTGGTAAGACAGCAACAAACTAGCCTATTAACACTACATTGGGCTCTTCATTAACCAGTCAGGTGCCGGCTCACAACACATTACCTAATGCAACTGCCTTCAGAGCTCTCTTATGAAACACTCAGCTCATTTCCCCAGGTTTTGTTCACATGCTGTTTTCAGTTAATTACACAAGGAAGGCAGCAGGTGCCTATAAGATCATTTCACTATTGCCCAAGGCTACCATCTTAGTCCCACGCACAGTCTTACCAGAAGAACGAGAATCACTGGGCCTTGATATATGTAGTCTATGTACTTCCCTGGTTCCTTGCCAAACCAGCATCTGTAAGGGAAAAACTATGGTTTACCAAATGTTAATGCAAATCCCAGATTCAGATTACATACACCTTAGGGAGTTATGCACTTATACTCCCAAAATGCTTTTGTGCTTAATTACATAGCCAACATGCAATCGAGCCATTTTTCTCCTCTCAAAGCTTTCACTGGACACAGATCCGAGCCCCAATTTTTGCTGAGGGCAGCCAAGTCATGTCCCCGCTCAGTTTCTGGCTGCCAACCCTAGAAACATTTGCCTGAAAACATGAGAATGTTTTGAAATCAGCTATAAAGCAGGGTGTGAGCATCCTTACTGCAGATGCAGAACTTATGCTGCAAATGATAACCCGCTATGTCAGAAAGAGGGCTCTTCCTTTGAATGAAACCTCCTGAACTTTCTAATGCAGTGCTCACAAATGATTCAAGGAAAGTCTGTTGATGCAAAGTCCTCTAAATCCACAGAAAGACTTTTCCCAACCCTGGTTGTGTGTAAACAGGGAATTCATCCCATGGGCCTTGAACAGGCAAGGTTTCCAACTCCAGAGCGCAACAAAGAGATACCCATTTAAAGCTAGCTGGTCTGACAAGCATTCTCATCCAATATAATCCCAGGGAAATTCACTGAACTTCAGTTAAAAGGCAAGGGGAGTGAACAGAAGTTCAATAAACCAGAGTCACGTACTGCAGAGTTGCTGCAGAGGGTTTACTTTGTCTTCATTTCTGTTATATGATTATGTGACAGGATTGCCTGAGATTTCAAGGGACTGATGTCAATGACCCAGGAGCTCACTCTCAATCCTATGTTAATGATGAACAACTCATTTCTTTCTCTGATACATGGCAAACTAAACCTGTGCTTTCATACTGTCATATACTGGCTTTTGAGTATACCTTTTAGTGGATGGACTCCAAGTAGTCAAGTTCCTGTTTCCAGTGCCTAACATACAAGAGGGTTTGACATCTTGAACTCTGACCTCAATGTGCCACAAGCCCTTTAAGGTCTCCTACATGGGTAATAGGAGTTTGTAACCCAAGTCAAGTGATGTGGTTTTTTTGTAGTTCAGAGTTATGACTTCTATTCTCTTTTGCTATGGTGATTTCATAGACGGCCACATTGTCAATTGGTTTATGGCCATGGTGCATTGCAACATCTGATTATGTGTGAAGCATGGACAATGTGCTTGGTGCTACCCAAGACATAAAAATAAAGACATTCCCAGCCCCCAAGGAGTTTACAATCTAAATGACAGAGACAGATCCAGGATGGGGCCCCAATCATATAATACAAAACAGTCACATAGTAAATAACAATCTCTACCCTGCATCTGGTAAGGAAGTTAGACTAGATGACCCATGTGGACCCTTATAACCTTATGGATCTATGATTCTACCCTGAGGAGCTCATAGTCTAGGAGACAAGAAAGAAATAACAGGCAAATGAGACAAATGAACTGGTGTGAAGGAAAGCATGGTTCAAGGAGAATTACTTTAAGAATTGCAGTGACAAAAAAAATCTTCTCTAATATGGGGGTGGCCTGCTAATGACTCCTAGGCTAAGACAATATATTTGGTGATGGCACAATATTCACAGTAGACATTAAGAAGAACATTTTCTTATCAGAGAAACATTACCAAATGTAACAGGTGCGATAGTTCTCAAACGCCAGAATTCATGCTGTTCCTACAATTACTTGCCTTTTCTCAGCTTGAAATCCACAGTAAAATCAGACTGAATGAGATCATTTTGAATCATGTGCACTAAGTTGTCTGACAACTTATTAAAATGTTATTCCTGGTTGCACACAATATAGCTTTGTGCAACCTGATAACTATTTGCAAAAACATTTCCAATATATGACACTGAGAGAAGCAATCAGAAAGAGCTGTTTCTTGTTGCCCAAATTATTATCCAATTGGAAGTGAGACCCATCCCCCTCAAAAATGACATAGAAGAGAAAAAGAAAGACTTTCTGGAGCAGTGTGGGGGCAGAGAAGGGTATTGTCGGATATATCAAGGGAAGGAAACGTAAGAGTTTCAGTGAAGCTGCCAGGACCTGGAGGAGTTTGGGGAAGCTACCAGGGAAAAAGAACTGAACTGGTCTGAGAGCTTCAGGAAAGGACCTCCTGGAAAGCAGGCTGTGCTAGTTAAGGAGTTCCAGTGGGATTAATAATGAGTTTGACTGAGGCATATGAAGGAACTCAAAGACCAAGGAGCAGCCCGTGGAGAGCCAGCAGCTAATGCTCTGAGATTTTGGGGGAAGAAGTTATTGCCAGTTCTTTGGAACCATTACATCTATTCTAGTTCATAGAATAAAAGCATTATCTATACCGAGATAGTATCTAGGAGGCTCAGTCACAGACTAGAACCCCTCTGTAACAGGTGCTGTGAAAATACAGAACAAAAAGACAATCCCTGCCCCAAAGAATTTATAATTAAGTAGATATCAAGTGGCATATATCAAATGGAACGGATATAATTCAGTGACCGAGACTTTCTCCCTTTACTTACATTAATTTTCATCTTCAAATCCAAACTAAGGTCTCAATCCTCAAGTGAAAGCCACACAGCTTTTTTTTTGCCACAAACAACCAACCCCCCTGGGAATCTTCACCTCCTACTCCCAGGAAAGTTTTTATTTTGTTGATTTGGGTTTTTCGATAGGGTGTGTATGGCAATAAAATCTGTAGTGGAGAGCCACGAAGCAACTGCTACAATAACATATGCATTCGACCCATGCCTTGCATCCTTCCAGCCTCCTTCAAGAACAAACAAAAGCTTTTTCAGTGTCGGGGAGGACAAGCCATTGAAGTAGGTCTCACTAGCATGAAAGAAATAGGAACACCTGCACACTGAATAATGCTAATTAATATTCTCCCATGCTGCCCTGATAGAACTTTACATAACTCAAATATCACTGTCCTTTCATCATTGTTAATGAGACTTTTATTACTGCTCTTATCCTTACTGACTGTCCATCACTGAAATTGCTATAGAAGTAGCTCTTCATCACTTGTTAGCTGTTTTTACATGGTACATAAAGTACTTCTCTTCTGCAGGGTAGCCAGATTCTGCCACAGAGCTAACCACTGGACAAGATGTTCTCAATAATCCTAAATTAGATTTTTCACTATATTGATCAAAGGCTCCAATGCAGGTAAAATCAGGAGATTTTTATTTGGTTTTATGGAATCATTCATTATTTAAGGATATCTATTCTTCCTTGTGCCTTCAATCTTATCGATTTTATCATCTTCAGAGCTCTACAGCTTGAACCACAAAAGTACTTCCAATCCGCCTTGGTTATATTTCAAATTGCTTCCCCAAATTAACAGCTATACGCTCACATTTTGTCCGTGACTTTGAACAGGCCATAGGAACTTTTGGAGAGATCTGCCTTCCCCTCCCACCCCCAATCCCCAGTTTTTCTGAATATTTTTGGAGGTTGCTGTTTGTTTTTATTTCACACCTGAATTTGGTTTGTGAGGTTAGATCACATGGGAGAAGTCACGTTATTTATCCATGTCTGGATAGGCTGAGCACCTCCCATGTGATCATAAGAGTCAGCCTGGCTTGGCAGAGTTGATTCCACTTAGCTTCTCAAACAAGAATCAAGTTTTACTCTTAGCCGTACGTGGGCACAGATTTAGGGAGTTCACATCTCAGCCATTATTTTTGTATCTTTTCAGCACATGGAAAGACTTCTGGAGCTGTCACAAACAGAATGTTTGGGCTGACTCAGCCAGAAGGAGTTAGAGTTAAGATGACTTTTGATTAAAAAACATTTTGATCTGTGCTTTAATTTTTCTATTTAGTAAGAGTTATTAATTAGATATACCACCTGATTAAATAATGTCCTAGAAAATACATGCATATTTATAGCATTCAGCAAAGCACTGGCAAACAATTCATCTCTTGCTTTTGTTTTAGATCATTAAGGTATGCTAAGTCTTACCCTGCGTATAGCATTAATAGAAATGTGAAAAACAGAACAGCTTTATTCCCTTATCAGCTATTCATTTCTATGAGCTTTATTGTATCAGTATGATTGTATGGGTAAGATCTCCTGGAGAACAGCACCCATGGTGCACCTGATATCTCAGTCTCTGATAGAGTGCAGAAGTACATGTATCCTCGGCTCTCTGATGGGTGCCTGACATTACGAAACGTTTCACGCTCCAGCTCATAAGCACTTCCGGATACTAGTAGGGTGGGCAGATGACTGGATGCTTTGTGGTCTTGCTCAATATAAAATCATTTGAAGAAATGGCATTGATCTCAAAAGTCTGTTCATAGGATATAGCAAGTTGCGCAAGGTTATTGTATGCCAGGGCAAAGGTGAATGGAAGCTAGCTGTATTGGGATGCAAGAAAGGCTAAACACTAGGCATCAGTAACCATATCAAGTAACACTAATGCAACCCCCTTGTGTGGCCAGTGCCTTATCTGCTAGCATATGGGGCAAAAAGGAATGGAGTGTGGGCAGGGAATGGGTGTGTCTGGGGGTATGGAGCTTAAGCACGATCCCTATTTGTTAATGCAGCAGAATTCTTCCGGCTACTAGGCAGAGATAACTTGATGACTCTGTACAATTGCTCTCAATGTAAAATCAGACTCCCTTGTGCTTCCTACCCTGCCCGTCACATTTTACCTTGTCCTAATATGTATAACACCTGTTCTGCGCGGGATCAAAGCCAGTTATGTGGGCTCTTTGTTTAATATGATGAAACTGCAATACTACGAAGACTGTTCTTGGAAGCTTTATAGCTCAGTTCTGTGATCTCAAGAGGCCAAATCCTTAACTCAGCAGTTTTTAACCCAGTCCCACTGAAGGAGTTTTGCCTGAATAAAAGCTATTCAGGAAGGATTTGGCCCAGGAGTTTTAGAAAAGCTTTTGAACTTCGGGGTGTTCACTCAACTTTGTGAAGTTGTCAATTCTGAAGATCCCTGGGTGTGAGACAGCCACATCTGTTAGTTTTCATCTCCATTGTCTATGTAACTTTTAGCACACTTGCTTCACTGGCTATGTTTATGCTGTCTGGTAACTTGTTTATGTAGACCCACATAAATAAAATCGTTAACATTACTTACAGCTCATTTTCATAATAGAGCTTGCCAATGGCCCAGGCAACAATGATTGGGCAAGGAATACCTAAAAAAGAAGATCAAGAGTAAGTCACAATTCACACACACATAGAACACTTTCAATCAGTGTGGGTGTGTTGGTGGTGGGGAGTATAAGAAATAACATTGACACCTGCCTTTGGTCATGGGCTATAGACGTCATGCATCTGCTAATTAGTTTTATGTAAAAGAAAGAGAAGTCCTAACAAGATGAGAGCTTTTCACTCCGTTAGTGTCATTGTTCTATAAGAGGCAGATTATTAAAACAATTACAGAAAAATTAAAAAGCTACTTAAAAATAGCAGGAGGTTCTGGACAAATCATAATATGTTTACTTTGTTCTGCGCAATACCTTAAAGGCAGGTTGAGCTTTCTGGCGGGGTTTATTATCTGAGTTGTATTATCAGGCTGCAACCTCCTTATGGTTCTACTGCATTGTATGGATTGGGTGGGAAGCTCTGAAATTAACCTTCCCAAGGTAGAGGGTAATGTGGAAGAATTCTCTCGAGGTTTAGCTTTTGCCCAGTTCAGATGTTATTCTGGCAGTCTCTGAAAAATGCAATTTCTCCCAGCTCCACTGGTGTGTTCCAGGACCTGCAACACACTATGTGTCCTGTTGGTGGCTTTTTTAAAATAAATGATTCTGAAATACCATTAAGCCATGTGTTTGTTTTGCGTGTCTTTCTCCCACTAACCTGGAATGCGTTAAAGCAAATGCACCATTGCTCACTGGGAATTTAACCTCCTTGCATGTGGCTGGGTACATCTGTAAGCTTCCTGTCCCTGCTGTGCTGTTGTCTCTGCTTTCACTCCTACTGCTTTATCTTGTACTTTGTGCCGAGACTCAGTGGGTCAGATCCTTGCGCTCATAATGTTTATTTTGTGCCAGTACCTTGGCATGAAGCGAATGAGTAGCTGGCTGGTGGAGAATTCCCATCACATAGAGGGAATCCCAAGGGGTGTAGAGTCAATGTGGTCAGCTCTGTGCTACTCCCCTCCCAAGGCAGGTTCCTAGGGAAAAGGGAACGTAGCTGAAGCATCTCTTGCTCCAGTGACCTCTCACTTCCAGGAAAGGTTCTTGGAGGAGCTGTCACAGTTTACAGCAGCTCTATGGCTCCTCTGACCTATGCAGGACAGGGAAGGGACAAAAAGAGCTGCAATGTCAGAGGAGCAAACATCTGATTTGTGACCCTTCTTATCCTCAGCTGAACCCAGCATCTAGTGGGAGCAGCTGAGAACCCACCCAGTAACATGGCTGGAGCACAGTAATGTCATGCTGGGACTAACTCTCCTCTCACTCACCCCCACCTCATGTGTCTGTGTCCCCTGAGATTACGGAGAGTGAACTCTGGAGTCGCACCCGTGTAAGGGAGAGTAGAATCAGGAGCGTTTTCTGACCCGATTTGTACATTGCTTTCAAATGGGCCTCTCTCAGTGTTGTCAAACATCCCTGGTAATTCAGGCAAAAAGGCATGTCCAGGGCCACCCAGTGTGCTGGCTACCAGGTCAGCACTGCATTGCACTGCAGGCCAGCCTTTCCAAGGCGAAGCATGTCCTTAATTCCCATTGAAGTCAATGGGATTCAGGTACATAAGCTTTGCTGAATTGAGGTCTATAGCTATGCACTGATCTTCAAAATGCTGATATTTCAGTAGACTGTGGCCAATGTAGAGAGACATCGTGGCGTAGACTCTGCAGTGGAGGCCAGCAGGGATGGGATTAAGGTGCACACGTGAAGATCAAGTATGCTTTGGGTTGTGACTCTGGGGATCTGCCCTTCCCCACCTGAGAAGACAGATCGTCCTTGTTCAATGACTCAGGAAGACATTGTGCTTTCCATTCTCACGGGGATGGGATGGGATGGGATGGGACGGAAGCATCCATGCCCTTGTTGCTGGATAAGGACCTTTCTCTATTCCTGGCCAAAGCCTCGGTGGAGATCAGAGAACTGGACGTGAGATTTACCAGAGGTGAGGCAGAAAGTAAGGCAGAGTGACCGGCACAGGAAAGGCTCTACAAGGGTGAGAGGACGGGTGTGCTCAGTATGTTGCACTAGCGCAGGAGCAATCAGAGACCTAGATGTCTCGGGACTAGAGTCACTGACAAGATAAGCTACTTGGACCTGCGATCCAGCCAGAGGGGTCAAGGGCTCAGCAGTTGAGGTGGAGTTGAAGGATTGGCAGTGGCCAGGCCACCTCATGCTCTGGCCAGCAGAGCTGAGCTGGGGGTAGTAATTTATTTAGGACACCCGTAGATGACTAATTCCTGGGAACAGGCTAGGAGCCACATTTCCTTCCCCGTGAATCTCCTGTGGCTGCACAGGCACATGACACCCTTTATTGAAGGCTGTGTTTTAGGAAGACAATCTAGCCCCTAGTGACCTCAAATGCAGCTGCAACATTGTTCCTGCACAGAAAGAGCCCCAATTAACTCCACGCTGAAATGTTTTTCCCTTGTGTCTGGTTTGTTTTGTCCGTCTTAAGGCTGTAAAGGCCTGTAAGGTCAGGGACAACGTCTCCTGTTTCCCGCTGTGCTGAGCGCACTCTGGTGTTAAACAAATACACAACGAAGGGACAACTTAGGGATGGTTGATCAACCTGAAGCAACACCAGTGTGACCTGCTGCACCCTGAGACTTCTGAGTCTTGCATCCAGCCCCTGAGGCTCCTGCCTTAACCCCAGCAGTGGTTGGGAATAAAATCACTATGATCCAAGGGAAAGACACAGACCTCAGCCATAACCTTTCACGCATTGGCCCGTATTGAGCTGTGTCATTAAAATATATTTAAATATCAACATTGAATTCAACCTGCCCCTATATTTGCATTTGTTAAATGGGGTGAGATTTGAATGTCAAAAACATCACTTCTCTGGGATTTCTTTTTTGTCAATCTTGGTTATATCGCTTCTTTAACACTGACAGTCATATAGTACAGTAGTTTTAAAGCACACAGCACTTACACCATCCTATGAAGAGGAAGATCCATTTCCTCAGCTTATCTGTGGAGTAAGTCATCACTATCGCGGTGTGTAAATAGCAGCCTTCCACAAACATCCAGAAGAAGTTGGTCACCACAAAATAATTGTAGATCGTTGTAATACACCGACACCAGGGCTGGAACAAAAATATACAAGTGCATTTTGAACCCTGGGTGATTTGTTGTTGTTTTTAAATCACTCAACACTGGACTAACTCTACTCCCAGGAAGTCAAAACTCAGATTCCAAGGCCAGATTAATCAAATCCCATATCAGCTGCTCCACTAGTTTGCCTGGGATCATTATTAGACTAACAAGCCTATAATTCCCTGGGTCATCCTGCTTACTCTTTTTAAATATTGGCATATCATCTTTCTTCCAGGCTTCCAGAACTTTTCCAGTATTCCAAGCCTTATTGTAACATGGGAAAAATGATACCAACCTCCTTTATAAAGCACTTTGAGATATATTGATGAAAATCCCTATAAAAGAGCTACATATTAATTATTATTATTATTATTCAAGGGCTCAATACTCCTAACTCTTGTTCACGTTGTCTGACTCCTAACTCTGCAATCGTCCCATTGATTCCAATGGGTAAAGGCTTTCTCAAAATTAGTCACGAGAGGAGAATCAGCCCCGAATGATCTAGTTGATAAATGTCACATCACGTACACAATGTCTGAATTTAATACGGATTTTTGCATGAGCCAGAGTATAGATAATTTGCTAAAGACACAGGAGTAAATACAAAACCACTTTACTCATTAGAGGCATCAATGCTTCGATACAATGGGATAGAGAGGGTATATTGCTCTCCGTAATCTGTTTTCAATGCACTAGATTGTATTAAATTCCCTTAGACCATAATGCAGTATACGAAGTTACTGAACATGCCAAGTAACCAACAGCAGAAAGATATGAATATTTATCTAATCAACACATATTGTTTATGCACTTAATCTTTTCAAAGTTATTTTAAGGGTGAAGAGAGCATATGGCTACTACCCTTAGTGGTACTTTTATACATCTAAATAAATCAGGGGTAGGCAACCTATGGCACGGGTGCCGAAGGCGGCACACGAGCTGATTTTCTCAACACACTCACACTGCCCGGGTCCTGGCCACTTGTCTGGGGGTTCTTCATTTTAATTTAATTTTAAATGAAGCTTCTTAAACATTTTTAAAACCTTATTTACTTTACATACAACAATAGTTTAGTTATATATTAAAGACTTATAGAAAGAGGCCTTTTAAAAACATTAAAATATATTACTGGCACGCGAAACCTTAAATTAGAGTGAATAAATAAAGACTTGGCACACCACTTCTGAAAGGTTGCCGACCCCTGAAATAAATAACTCAATGTGCTCCCTACGCCCATGACAAGTGGCTATTGTAGCCACATCACATACCTCATTGCTTTCATGTATGTTATGATCAATCATCTGAAGCAGGAACCACATCACGTTCCTCAGAATGAACGTAGTGATCAGGTTCCAGTGGATAATATTTCGCAGGCATCTGATGCTTCTAACAGGGGAAAAAGGGAAAGGTATGAGTTGTTATACAATGCCCATCACAAATCGTCATTGTTTGCCTTTGGTAAGTCATGGCATTTGTCACTAGTAAATGTTGTGTATTAAACCTGCCTCAGCTAGGACTTCTTGAGATCCCTTCCAGTGAAACAATGCTATATGAAAAGTACTGAGGGAAGTACAAAATGCAAAGACATTTGAATAGCTGGCCAATGGAAATAATTCAAACAAATTAAAGAATCAGCTGAACAAACCCAAGCTAATTGCTTTTATTTTCAAGGCCTTCCACAGCCTATCCCAAGCTATCCATCACTTCTTATAGGCTACTGAAACATTGATTCCTGCCTCTGATCAGCCAACAATGCCAGCCTTCAATGCTCACTTGTTAAACCTTCAAACAAACACTTTTGTGTTTTCTTCCATGCTCTGTCAGACGACTGGGAGGAGCTTCCCAGAACTATCCACAAAGTTACCTCATGGGCCGCCTTCAGATCCTCCTTAAAACTCCTTTCCCAAGATGCCAACAAGAAAAAACCTGATGATGGTTAGACAGCTGGGATGCTAAGACCACTTCCCATGATGCTCACCAGTGTCATTTCATTTTCCTTGTGCTTTTCTGTCTGCCAGCCTGTATCCACCTGTTGACTGTCTCTGGGCTGGTCTAAACTGGAACTTACATTGGCATAGCTGTGACTCAGGGATATGAAAAAATCTATGTCCCTGAGAGACGCAGCTATTCTGATCTAATCCCCCAGTGTAGACAGCACTAGGTCAATGGAAGAATTCTTCCATGGACCTAGCTACCACCTCTTGGTCTGCTGGATTACTTACACCGATGGGAGAACCCTCTCAACAGCATACACAGTGTCTACGCTAAAGTGCTACAGTTGCACAACTGTGCTGGTGTAGCAATTTAAGTGTAGACATACCCTTACACTTAGATTGCAAGCTCTTCTGGTCAGGGAATGTCTTTGTTCTGTTTGTACAGCGCCTAGCACACAAGAGATCCCAGCCCTTGATTGGGGCTGTTAGGCACTACCACAAAAACATAAAATAGTGAGTCTTCTCCCTGCTCTGTTTTCAAAACACATTCTGTTCCGAAAGGATGCGTATCGAATGACTGGCTGGTGCAGGGATATGGAGAGAGAGAAAGCATGAGTGGGCAGCATGGAATTGTGGTGCGGTGGGGAAGATGGAGAAAAAAGGCACCTACATGAACACAAGATAACCAGTGTGATCAGACTTCCATTTTTGCTGGTAAATTCCTTATTGTTACCTCATCCTCTCAACCTGCCTGTCCACCTGCTGCTTCTCAGACCATAATGTCTTTGGGGCAAAGACTGTACTTGTGTGTCGCATACAGAATCCCTGATTCTTTCTTTGGGCTTCCTGGGTGCTAGCCCAGTGTGAATCATAACAAACTAATTAAACCGTATCAAGAGTGCATGAGTGTGATTAAGGCCCTGATCCTGCCTAACTTCAACCATGCTGAGTAGCTCCAATGACATCAAAAGGGCTGCTCACATGCCTGAAGTTGAGCATGTGCACATGAATTTGCAGCAGCTGGGCCTTAACAAGACAGAGAATGCATTTCAGGGAATGGAATTTTGGCAGCATTTATTGCACACATTCTGCTGGAGTACGTCGTGGCTAGGATCTGAACAGAACCTGCTGTGTATTTAGAGTGACAAACGTTTTTAAAAGCAGCACAGCCTTTTAAAATATATTTATGTGAGACATGGCCTGGGGCATTGAATATTTTTATTCCTTGATTGGAGGCATGACTTTTCTCTCTCCAGAGGTTCAGAAGCACTGGCGCTTTTCAAAATCCAAATGCTGCTCTGTTGAAAGTCGCAGGAGAGGTAAGACAATGTAACATGCATAGCCAGGGGCAGAAAAAGATGAGAAATACCAGTGACAAATTAGCCCCAGGTAGCAGGCATCAGGGGAACAGATAGATTGTATAGAGATGGCAGGGCAGAACAATAGAAAAATTAATGAAGTAAAGTCAAACACAATAATACAGAGGGAGTTCTCTTCTCAGAGACATGCAAAAGGCAATTTCATTTATCGCAATTGCATCTGAATGTGATTGCTATTTGAAGTACAGTAGCACTTAGAGGGCCCAAATGAGAGAAGGGCCCCAGTATGCTAGGTGCCATACATAGACACAATGAGGGAAAACCCCTGCCCCCGCTGAACTGTCTATAGAGACAAGACTGCCAAAGGGAGTATTATCATCACCATTTTATAGATGGGGAACTAAGGCTCACAGAGATTAAATGACCTGCCCCCAAAAGTCTTGGCACAGCCATGAATTGAACCCAGATTTCCTGAGGCCTAACCCACAGTAACTAGCAGGCTCAATCAGATCCATGATCCATCTAGTCCAACACCCAGTTGTTAGCAATAGCCGGCAATAGATGCTTTCAGGCTTCAGAGGCAGTAAGTGAGATTTGGGATAGACTGCCCCCCATGAAAGTCTTAACCACATGACCATCCTTCCCCTCCTTGTTCCTATGAGAAAGGGATGAGAAAACTCCTGCAGTCATAAGTTCTGCACTTCCTCTGGCCCTGCTCCTGCAGCAATGAGTTCCACACTTCCTCTGGCCCTGCTCCTGTAGCATGCCGCTATAATGTGATGATACTTAATTAACCCCCGGGATCTAATATAAGGATTAAGAGGAAAGCTGCCACCATTATGCCAGAGTGGAATCTCCTGTTCGAACTGCTAACGTAGTCACTGCCTTCTCCAATCCACTTACCACCCTTGATATGTATCCACAGGCCAGGAGCTGGAATAGGACTTGTACGACCCTGTCAAGGGAAGGAACTGAAGCACCATTTTAAAATTACAGCAGCGTGCTGTGCAAATATGTCTCTCCTTTCCCTTCACCAGGGACAACCCAGTGATCTAGGTAACTAATTTCTTCTGCCTAATTCCCACCTTATATCCATGTCCTTTACTGCTCCTTCTCAGTCAAGGATAATTAAGTCAAAGGTTTAGATGCACTCCCCTCCCTTCACACTTCCCTGCTGCACAGTCCTATGAACGGTAGGAATCAGAAAGGAGGTGATCCACAGTCTTCAGGAATTCAGTTACAATCACAGCAGAGCTATTGAGACTACTGAGGACCTGGCGGCGGCAGGTGCGGGAGGGCAAAGCCTATTGTAATAACAGACCATATGCAGGGATCAGACCAGAGGACTGAGGCCAAGGAATTGTTCCCGTGGTACCTACCCTCCACCCTGTGGAGACACTCCCACTGCAGCTGCTGGCCCCAGAACCTCACCTGCTGAGTCTGTATCACTCGTTCCCTCCCAGTCTGCCCTGGTGCAGCATCACTCCCCATCCCTGGGCTGCAGGAAGTGGTGCAGGACTGCACAGGCCCCAGGGGGAAGAGCCCTGATGCAGGAGCCAGCCCCATGGCAGCAGCGAGGAGTGACAGCTGTGCTGCCCCATTGCCCAGTGCACCCCCTCTGGTTTGGGCCCACGGCCCCTCGGTTGTGATGGAGATGGGGCGGGAGGCATGTACAGTCAGTGAGTGGCGTTGCGAGCTGGTGCACAGAGGCCGCAGGGCTAACAGATCAGCAATAAGTCACCAACGCACTGGGATACAAGAGGAAGCTGGGGAGGAATTGCAACTCAGAGATGCAGCTCTAGTTACGCTGCCTGCTGGGGTTACTCACTCCTGGCATGGTGCAGTTTATGCACCCACCATTTCTCGGGGATGTGCCTGAGGACACAATCCAACCCTGGACTGCCCAATGAAACACACATATTTGGCAGGGCACTCGGCAATCTCAGCTGAGCAGGGCGAAGCAGCACATAGACAATGCAGGGCCATCAATCTGTGACTGCAAACAAGTCGGAGAGATGGCAGTTCCAGGCAATGTTATGCCGAGAAGAAATCTGAAGCAAGGGAGAGAGAAGTTCCCTAACGCTAGTCACCACTTGTGCTTTGCTAGCAGGAAGCAGCACCTCTCTCAAAGCCCTGAAGGAGGAGGTTTAACACAGGGTATGTCTGCACGGCAAAAGCTGTGCACCAGCTAACCCATCCACGCTAACTTGTAGTCAGCTAGAGGAGGTAACAAGAGCAGCGATGAAATGCATAGAGCAGAGAGGGTAACACAAGCCCAGCACGGAGCCTGGCTCACTAGCCTGCACTGAAGCCCAGCCCCGCACTGAAGCGGTGAGAGGCAAAAAGGCATCTTTTAAAAAGTGGAAGTTATTCCTAGTGAGGAAAATAGAAAGGAGCATAAAATCTGGCAAAAGAAGTGTAAAAATACAGTTAGGAATGTACGGTCAGTGAGTGGTGGGCCAAAGACTCAAAAAGTAATAGCAATTTTTTTTTAAGTACATCAGAAGCAGGAAGCCTGCTAAACAACCAGTGGGGCCACTGGACAATCGAAATGCTAAAGGAGCACCCAAGGACGATAAGGCCATTGTGGAGAAACTAAATTAATTCTTTGCATCGGTCTTCAGAGCTGAGGATGTGAGGGAGATTCCCAAATATGAGCCATTCTTTTTAGGTGACAAACATGTGGAACTGTCCCAGACTGAGGTGTCATTAGAGGAGGTTTTGGAACAAATTGATAAACTGAACAGTAATAAATCACTAGGACCAGATGGTATTCACCCAAGAGTTCTGAAGGAACTCAAATGTGAAATTACAGGATTACTAACTGTAGTCTGTAACCTGCCATTTAAATCAGCTCTGTACCAAATGACAGGAGGATAGCTAACGTGATGCCAATTTTTAAAAAGGACATCAGAGGAGATACCGACAATTATAGGCCGATAAGCCTGACTTTAGTATTGGGAAAATTGGTTGAAACTACAGTAAAGAAAAAAATTGTCAGACACATAGATGAACATAATTTGTTGGAGAATAGTCAACATGGTTTTTGTAATGGGAAATCATGCCTCACCAATCTGCTAGAATTCTTTGAGGGGGTCAACAAGCATGTGGACAAGGGGGATTAAGTGGATCTAGAGTATTTAGATTTTCAGAAAGCTTTCGACAAGGTCTCTCACAAAGGCTATTAAGAAAAGTAAGCTGTCATGGGATAAAAGGGAAGATCCTCTCCTGGACTGGTAATTGGTTAAAAGACAGGAAAGAAAGGGTAGGAATAAATGGTCAGTTTTCAGAATGGAGAGAGGTAAATAGTGCTGTCCATCAGGGGTCTGTACTGGGCCCAGTTCTATTTAACACATTCATAAATGATCTGGAAAAATGGGTAAGTAGTAAGGTGGCAAAATTTGCAGATGATACAAAACTACTGAAGATAGTTAAGTCCCAGACAGACCGTGAAGAGCTACAAAAGGATCTCTCAAAACTGGGTGACTGGGCAACAAAATGGCAGATGAAATTTAATGTTGATAAATGCAAAGTAATACACATTGAAAAACATAATCCCAACTATACATATAAAATGTTGGGGTCTAAATTAGGTGTTACCACTCAAGAAAGAGATCTTGGAGTCATTGTGGATAGTTCTCTGAAAACATCCACTCAATGTGCAGTGTCAGTCAAAAAAGTGAAAAGAATGTTGGGAATCATTAAGAAAAGGATAGATAATAAGACAGAAAATATCACATTGCCTCTATATAAATCCCTAGTACACCCACATCTTGAATACTGTGTGCAGATATGGTCGCATCATTTCAAAAAAGATATGCTGGACTTTGAAGAGGTTCAGAAAAGGGCCACAAAAATGATTAGGCATATGGAGCATCACCATATGAGGAGAAATTAATAAGACTAGAACTTTTCAGCTTGGAAAAAAGACGACTAAGGGGGGATATGATAGAAGTCTATAAAATTATGACTGATGTGGGGAAAGTAAATAAGGAAGTGTTATTTACTCTTTCGCATAACATAAGAACTAGGGGTCACCAAATGAAATTAACAGGCAGCAAGTTTAAAACAAACAAAAGGAAGCATTTTTTCATACAACACACAGGCAACCTGTGGAACTCTTTACCAGAGGACGTTGTAAAGACCGAGACTATAACAGGGTTCAAAAAGGAACTAGATAAATTCATGGAGGATAGGTCCATCAATGGCTATTAGCTAGGATGGGCAGGGATGGTGTCCCTAGCCTCTGTTTGCCAGAAGCTGGGAATGGGTGACGGGATGGATCACTTGATTATTGTATGTTCTCCTCATTCCCTCTGGGGCACCTGGCATTGGCCACTGTGGGAAGACAGGATACTGGGCTAGATGGACCTTTGGTCTGACCCAGTATGGCTGTTCTTATGTTCTTATGCTATTGTTATTCATGCTAGCTGGACTCAAGCTAGCTTGGGTAAGCTAGCCTGTGCTCAGTTTTGGCTGCGTACGCATACCGTAAAGGTAAAGCAATTGAGGTGAAGGCAGGCACGTGTTTCATGTTAGCCCCAGTAATATATTATTTCTCTCTTTGTTGAAATACTAATTACTTTTTTATTCTATTAAAAAAATCCTGCCTATTTTTTATGCTCCCACCCAGATTCCTTCTTTTCCATCTATGTTAGATTTACAATGTCCTGCACGGTGCTGAGTGCCTTAATACGGATTCAATTTTTGGTACCCACAAAACTGCAAATAAATGCAAGCATAATGCACTCAAAATTATTCCAGTCCATCTTCAAGGCACGTAGATGGCAGAGTATCAGATTGGCTGATGCAAAGCCATAATCAGGCATTTAAGACATCTAACGCACCTACATTTTATGAGCAAAAAGTGGAGCCAGGGTTGGCAAACGCACTATTACTTGGCACACCCTATGAGGTGGGAGCAAAATGACTATACTATTTCCGTACAGGCCCCCGTTAAGTTCAATGGCTCAGAATCAGACCCCTATAAAGGATTTACATAATAGTGTTTGTATCACAAACGTATCCTTTTAATTCACTCCCGGTTCCCTCCATCATTGTATCCATACATTTGTGGTTTTAATACGGAGCCTGTGAAGCCCTTGTTTTCAAATGAGCCCGATTCATTGAGGACACACATAATTAAAATTAGCAATCCTACTACTGTGCCGGTGATGTAGAAAGCTAGTTGAATTAATAGAATAATCTGCATGGAATTAACTGAAAAACAATGACTTTACTGAAGGTGCCTGGTGGCCTCCTATTAATTCATGTATCATTTCATTAATAATGATGTCCAATTAAAGCATCTGCTGAAAAGTCTGCCCTGAAAAATTTGGCAGGAGAAACTGAACAGAGCTTTGCTGGACTTTCACATTCACTGAATGTTACAAGCTGCTTGTGGAAGTCTTCAGCAATATTTAATAAGCCACTTCACAGATGGAACTCTGGCCTCTTTTGCTTTCTCTAGGCTATGCAAAGCTAATGGGCAAACCATAAATGGCTCATATTGGGAAGGCTTCCTTTAAATCCATCCCTTTCCCAGGCTGAACACCTGTTTCGGCCCACTGCTTTCTTTAGCTTGTGTCCAGGCATCCTCGAGTGCACTGGGGCTTCTCCAGGGTACTTATGTGCTGATCTGTCTGTGTATTCTGGTACTTCTAACAGCTTGCAGATGGGGAAGGCATCTGGGTGGTTTGAAAGGAAAATGATCGTATTGGTGGCAGTTGTCTAGGAGAACAGAAATATTCCTACATGTAAGTTTAGGGGAGCCATGTGGGGAGCATGGCAGATGCTCATTCTGGATACTTTCTCTATTGCAGGAGAATAATGGGCCAGTTACTGAGGTTAGAGCTTAATGTGCAGGAGAAAGGGAGAGGGAGCTAGTTCAGTCAAGGGTTAATATGTAAATAGACTAATAATAAACAAGGCTCAGGTTTAGCTGACACACAGACACAGACGCACCCATCCCCCAAGGCTCAACATACTTCATATTTACAGTATTTTAAACCACTTCCAGAGAGCAGATTATGGCAGGCAGCTGAGCTCTACTGTCTTTTCTGAAGCTCATTTCTTCTGCGTACTAGCTGATTTTTAATCAGCCGAGTTTGTGCGGTGCTTTGCAGTTCATATTCAGACTCAAACACTGTTACTCCGAGTTTTGAAATCTCCGTGTGAACAATGCAACACAAAGAACAATGGTAGCACTTGGTGACTGTAAACGTTCATTATTAGCAATAGTGCCGAGCAATGCAGGGCTAGGTGGCACTGTACATAGCATCTCTTCCTCGGGGCTGTGCTCCTATGTGAAACTGGTCTGCCCCAGGAGTAGTCCCAGGAGGCAGCTACAGTTCTTCCCCTGCCTCCTCCATGCCCTGGAGGGTAAACGGGGGAAGTGTGTCTCTATAGGGAAACAGTAATATGCCAGCTTTAAAGTATGCTATCCCTGCACCAGTTCAGCTACGGTGTCCGGCATATTGGGATGAGAAAAGGGGGCAACTTTTAACTCATTTTTGCTCCCCACCCCATGCACCTGTTCCAGCATAGAGGCTGCTGGAGAGCAGGAATACAGTGCATCCAGAACTGAGGTGCAGGTAGCCTGCAAACAGGTAAAGGGGTACTTACTTTCCCAGAGATGTGTAAGCCTAAATCACAAGCCAGCACATAGCAAACCAAGACATAGTCTCTTCTTTAGTGATCTGACAATCCAAAGTGATCATGACAAGGACACTGGGGGAGAAATGACAAGGAGGAGGAATACGCGGGAGAAAGCTAGAGGGCTGCCAGGAGGCTAGTGCAATATTTGAATATTGGGCAGGCAGTGTGACCTAATGGACAGGGCCCCAAGCTAAGCTTAAGGCAGCCTCAGTTCTATTCCTGGTTCTGCTGTTAGAATAGCTTGTGGAAGTTGCTTTAGCCCCCCACCATGTCTCAGTTACCCCATTTGTACAATGGGGCTAATGATCCTTACCATACTTTGAGGTCTACTGATGAAAAGTGCTATATAAGAGCCAGATATTATGGTTAAGTCTACGATTTAGTCATAGGTATTTTTAGTAAAATCATGGACAAATCATGGGCAATAAACAAAAATTCACAGCCCATGGCCCCCCGAACATGGAGCCGGCACAGGGAAGTAGCCTGCTTTAGCCCCACAGCACTGCCAACCAGAGCTGCCTGAGGTTAAGTGCCGCTCTGTTAGAACCCGCACTCTCTACCCCGGCCCTGAGCCCTCTCCGGCACCCAAACTCCCTCCTGGAGCCTGCATCCCCTCCTGCACCCCAACCCCACCTCTGAGCCCCCACTCCACTCCAAACCCCTTGAATCCAGCCCAAAGCCCCCTTCTGCAGCCCAACCCCATACCCCAGTCAGAGCCCCTTCCCGCACCCTGAATCCCTCATCCCCAGCCCCACCCCGGAGCCTGCACCCCCCAGCAAGAGCTCTCACCCCTTACCACATCTCAACCCCCTGCCTTAGCCTGGTGAAAGTGAGTGAGGGTGGGGGAGAGTGAGTGACAGAGGGAGGGGGGAATTGAGAGGGCGGGGACTCAGAGAAGGGGTGGGGCAGGGGTGGGGCTAGGGTGTTCATTTCTGTGCTATTAGAAAGTTGGCAACCCTACCAGCAGGACCAGCCACACTGGCCGCTACTCGGGTGGTCCACTGAAGGGCTACCACAGCAGCTACCGGTGCACCTGGCTGGGGGCTACACGAGTGGTTGGCTGCCGGGCCGCCCCAGAAGTGCCTGCTATGCATGTCCCCAAGGCCGCCTGAGTAGCTAGCCCCGGAGCCAGCTGCTTGGGTGGCTCTGAGGTCGGCCACACTGGCCGCTGCGGAAGTCCCGGAGGTCGTGGAAAGTCTTGGAATCCGTGACCTACGTAGCAGACACACACCCTTAATCATGCGATTAAGTTCTTTAATTCTACTTTAGTTTTGTTTGGTTATTTAATCAGGGTTGTTACCTTTATTGAAGATTTTTCCCTCCTGGATATTTGTGAAAAAAAAAATTCAAGTTTTGGATTTGGGCAAATGCAGGAAACAAAACAAATTAACTTACAAAATCATGGGTGTGTTCAGTAAAGCTGAAGTATAAAATGCACACGAAGAAAGGAAGGGAAGAAAAATAGAATTTTAAAAAGGGAAGAATCTAGGGATCTGATAAAAATACAGGCTCCAGACCTCTATGCATGACAGGAAATGCCTTCATGTGCACTTCCTCCATGGTATAGAGTTCTCACATAAAGCTGGCTTGGTTCATGGTCTTATCCACTGATCAGTTTCTGGTTTTCCTGATTCCCAATGTCTCAAATTGTGGCTGTGTACCTACCATGCTTATGCTTATCCAGATTAACCCCTTTGCTCTTGAGTTTAATTTTCCAGGCCTGAAGGTTGGGAGGCAATCTCTGGCAGGAGGAGGAGTGGAGGAAAGAAGGAACAGGAGCAGCTGGCTGGAGGAAAGAAGGCACAGAACTGGAACCCTGAAGCATGTGCAGAGGAGGGGGTTGGGAGCTAAGAAGTCAGGCAAGAGGACCCATGTCAGCCAATAGGAAAGCACAGGGCCATGGATGCAATAGGAAGAGTCTATGTCCCAACAGCCAGGAGGACAGTGAAGGATGGTGAATAATGAGGAATTCAGCAGGACAGACCGCTGGGGATGGCTCTGCGTTGGGGGTTTCTGCTCTCTGGAAACAGAAGGGTTAAATTGCCTTTAAATGCTCCCCATAGTTTAGGCATATCAGACATAGTCCAACAGAGGAGTACGGCTCCAGCAGCAACTCCCAAACAGATGGATTTTTACCATGGGAAATTCAAAGAAAACACGTTCGCAGCCGCCATCTGAGCAATGAGCCTGGGAACACAGTCCCCAACTCAGCAAAGCACTTCAGCGTGTGTTTAAGTGGTTTGCTGAATAGAGAAGGACTCAAGCAGCTGCTTACATTCAGTGCTGAACCAGGGTCGTGATCTAGTCAAAGAAAACCAACAGCACTGAAACGGCCTACGTAACTCTATTGAGCACAATCTGTGGAACTGCAAAATCCTGACACCTCTCCTCCACGGTCTCGATTTTTGTAATCACCAAGTGCGTAAGGAGTTTTAACGTACCTGGGTCATACAGGCAGCATTAATGGATGTACTCCAAGAGACTTATTTAATACCTTAAACTGTTGCCATACACTGTGGTCACCAGCCCAGGTAGCATCCATTACCATGTATTTTTAGAAAGCATGATTTATAAAGCTGGAATAGACAAGCTGTAAAGCCGGAAATGCAGTATGCTAACTCTGAGGTTGATTTTGTCCCATGGCTTACTTAATGCACTGCATCTGAGTGCATGACATGGCACTACTTTGTTATCCTCTCCTCGTTCTATGCAGAAATGGAGCAGAGAAAATTAATTTAATACCTAAGCAGTGATTGCACAGATGATGTGTTTTTGCTCTCAATAAGTACATCACTAATTATATTATAACATCTCATGTTTTTAAAGACACACACCCCAGAAAATTCTTGCATATGTCCTCATCTGTCTTATGATTTCTACTAAAAAATACAGCACAATTTTAAAGGACTGGAGATTAAATTTGTACAAGGTAGTTCTTCACACTGATACCCCAGTGTCTCAAACACCCCATGCAAAATAAAATTGAAACACTAACACAAATAAACCAGTCAAATAAAACAAGCAATAAATACCCTAAGTAGATTTTTTTTTTACCCTATAAAGGGAAAAGTGCCAGAGATGCTATAGAGTCCAATAGGGACTTTGCAATTGCTCTTGATTTTATTTTGAAGGCATCCAGATGCTATGGTGATGGGCGGCAGGACAAAACCCTAAAATTAGTGTAACGGAGTCAGACCAGAAGCATATAGGAGAGTGCTGGAAGGCAGGTACATTAGTCTCAGGGTGTGCAGGTCCCTGTTCCCTGGATAGCCAAACAAAGGCTACTCCAGGCTAATCAAGACACCTGGGGCCAATTAAGAACTTTCTAGAAAGGAGTAGAAACAGCTAGCCTAATTGGGACACCTGAAGCCAATCAGGGACTGGCTGAATCCAGATAAAAACCTCCCAGTTAGTTAGGTGGGTTGTGGGTGTCAGGAGCTGTGGAAGGAAGTTATGCTGTTGGTGAGACTGAGTGGTGGACAACATATCATTCAGAAGGAAGGAGGCCCTGAGGTAGGGGTGAAGTGGAGTTTGAAGAAGCGGGGACTGCTGTGGGGAAGTAGCCCAGGGAATTGTATTGTGTTTTGTGGATAAAAGGTCAGCCATCTTAGCTGATACTATTAGGGTCCCTGGGCTGGAGCCCAGAGTAGAGGGCGGGCCTGGGCTCCCCCATTTCTGCCTTCCCTAACTAGTCTCTGAGATTGGGAGACAATAGAGACTGTGCCAGGAAGGATAGCTTCTCCTCACTGGTTTGTGATGAAAATGGCTCAACAGGCTGTGACCTTGTTTCCAGAGAGAGAAGGGCTCCGTGGAGGGTCACAGTGAGCCGCTGAGGCTAGTAAAAATCCGCCAGGAAATGCAGGATCCACGAAGATAAGGACAGAGCTTTGTCACAACTGGTGTCAGAGGTGGGATCAGCATACACAGCGTGGCGGAAGAAAGAAGTTAAAAAAAAATAGTGCACTGGGGTTTTGGAATTTTTTTTTTTTTGGTTGGTTGGTTGTCCATTTGTTTTGTGCCACAATGGAGGAGGTGATAAGAGCTCTGGTACAAGCCACGGCAGCCCAGCAGGAGGCCACCCGGGTTCAGGCCAAGGCACAACAGGAGTCTATGCGGCTTCAGCAGGAAACTAATCAATTATTGATGAACCAGGCAATCCAAGATCGTGCCCTCTTGCGAGAGGTAGTGGATCAGCTAAAGATCCTCACCATCCAGCCCCGAGGGTCTGATGGGATGTGAACCCTGAGGGCCACTGTTTGTCTACCAAAGATGACATCAGAAGATGATGTTGAGACATATCTCCCCTCGTTTGAGAGGACTGCTCAGCGTGAGGCATGGCCCCAGGAGCAGTGGGCTAGCATTCTCGCCCCTTTTTTTTGTGCGGAGAGGCCCAGAAGGCCTACTTTGACCTGCCTGCACAGATGCCATTAACTATCTCTGGCTGAAGGCAGAGATCCTAGCATGATCAGGGGTAACAGCAGCAGTACGGGCCCAGAGGTTCCATGAGTGGAAGTACCAGGAGAATAAACCCCCAAGGTCCCAACTATTTGACCTCATACACCTTGCACGGAAGTGGTTACAGCCCGAGGCGTGCAACCCGAATGAGATTTTGGAGACCCTGGTCATAGATCATTACATGCGGGGACTGCCACCAGATCTCTGCAAATGGGTAGGCCAGAATGATCCGTCCACCTACGACGAGATGATCACCACTGGTAGAAAGACAGATGACAGCCAGGGAGTTGACCCGACTACCTAAGGAAGGCCCCTTTCGGAGCAAGCACCCGAACCTAACCCTGGAAGGTTGGGTGACCAAAACCCCAGGAAATCCTAGGTGGAAGAAGGGGCGGGCTGAAAACCATGGGGGATCCCAGAAGGAAGGGATTGGTCTAAGTGGGGGGAACCTTGGGTCTAAATCCCCTAATTCCTGTGATAGGGAAATAATTAGAAGCAAGTATAGATGTTATGCATGTGGGGAGTGGGGACACATAGCAGCACAGTGTCCCAACGCCACGGAGCCTATGCAATGTAACTTTGGGGATTGGGAAGTCCCGTGCTTCCTTATCCACCTTGCAGGGGTTGCGTTAGCCCCACATAACTACACCAGACCAGTGAAGATAAATGGAGTAGAGACTACAGTGCTTGTGGACTCTGGGAGTGCTATCACCCTTATATCGGGTAACCTGATAAAAAGTAGGCAGCTGCTGCAAGCCAAACGCGTAGCAGTGACATGAGTGCATGGGGCCGTAAGCCATTACCCCACCATCCCGGTGGAGTTAGAGGTTCAGGGGAACCCCATTGAGGTGACTGTGGGCGTAGTTCCTAAACTCCCATATCCTGTAGTCATTGGGAGGGACTATCCAGGGTTTGATAATTTACTCTCCCCAGAGAGGCTGGAGGAAAGTGGGAACCCTGAGGACAGCAGCTTGCTGCCAGGGGAATGTCAACCCCCCAATGTTTGCTGAAATTTCAGAGGATCTGTTCTCAGCCCCCCAAGGGACCCGGAAGACTAAAAAAGAAAGGAAGGCTGCAAAGGTCTTAGGAACCCGGATCCTGTCCCAGAGTCAGAAAACTGCTCTAGTAGGCAGACGGACACGAGCAGCCAACAGAGAAACTTCCACCCCAGAAAATGAGCCAGAGGCCGCCCCCAGCCATGATGGTGATGAACCATTGGAAGAAGCAGGAGCCAGCCTGGGAGCTCAGGCACGTTAGTTCTGGGAGAGAGTCCTTCGGACGGAACCAGGCAGAGGACCCTAGATATGATAATGCCAGAAAAGAGGTAGCCGAGATAGATGGGATACCTGTTGATGGGAAGGCCCGGGATCCAGGACCTTACTTTATCGTGAAGAAAGATCTCCTGTACTGTGTGGTGCAAATACAGGAGCAAGAGATACATCAACTTCTGGTGCCAAAAAAACATCAAAAGGCCATATTGAGCCTCGCCCACAGTCACCTATTTGGAAGACACCTAGGGGTAGAGAAAACCCAGGCACGGATCCTGCGGAGGTTCTTCTGGCCAGGAGTACATGAAGATGTTCGAAGATACTGCATCTCTTGTCCAGAGTGTCAGTTACATAGTCCTCGCCCGCACCTGCGGGCTCCTTTAATACCTCTTCCAATAATAGAGGTCCCTTTTGAACGCATAACCATGGATCTGGTAGGACCCCTTGAGAAGACAGCTCGGGGCCACCAACATGTGCTTGTTGTTCTGGACTATGCAACCCGGTACCCAGAAGCTGTTCCCCTACGCAATACAGCTTCTAAGACAATAGCTAAGGAGCTACTACAGATCTTTGCCCGAGTTGGGCTACCCAAGGAGATATTGACTGACCAAGGTACACCTTTTGTGTCCAAACTGATGAAAGATCTCTGTTCATTACTCCATGTACAAGCCTTGCGGACTTCTGTATACCACCCGCAAACAGATGGACTTGTGGAAAGGTTCAGTAGAACCCTCAAGGCAATGATTAGAAAAGTGGTGAGCCGCGATGAGAAAGACTGGGATATGCTATTGCCTTACCTAATGTTCGCCATCTGGGAGGTTCCACAAGCCTCCACAGGTTTCTCTCCATTTGAACTACTATACGGGTGCCATCCCCGGGGCATACAGGATATAGCCAGAGAAGCCTGGGAAGAAGAGCCAAATCCTGGAAGGAACACAGTTGAGCATGTACTGCAGATGCGAGATCGGGTAGCCTGAGTTACGCCCATTGTACGGGAACACTTAGAGAAAGCACAGGAGACCCAACAAACCCATTATAATCACCAAGCAAAGCTTCGGCGGTTCCAACCCGGAGACTGGGTGATGGTACTGGTGCTCACAGCAGAAAGTAAATTATTGGTCCAGTGGCAGGGACCCTATGAAGTGATCGAAGCTGTGGGAGAGGTGAACTATAAGATACAGCAGCCCGGCCGTCGGAAGCCGGAGCAAATTTACCACATCAATCTTCTAAAACCTTGGCATGATCGAGAGGCATGCTTAGTCACCCAGGAGACCCTTTCCCAGGAAGATGATTTACACGAGCAAGTAAGGATATCTCCAGACTTGACGCCGATCCAAAAGAGTGAGGCAGCCGACATGATCAATCGCAATCGAGATGTGTTCTCTACAAAACCGGGGCGGACGACTGAGGCCTATCACCATATCCGCACGATCCCTGGAGCCAAGGTAACATTGAGACCCTACCGAATTCCAGCAGCCACAAGAGAAGAAATCAAGGCTGAAGTAAAGAAAATGTTAGAATTAGGGGTTATTGAAGAATCTCATAGTCAGTGGTCCAGCCCAATTGTTTTAGTGCCTAAACCTGACAGAACCATGAGATTCTGTAATGACTTTCGCCGACTGAATGAAATATCCCAATTCGATGCATATCCCATACCACGCATAGATGAACTGGTTGACCGACTGGGTAGTGCCCGATTTTTGACCACACTGGATCTGACAAAAGGGTATTGGCAGATTCCCCTGACCAAAGAAGCTAAAGAAAAGACAGCCTTCTCCACCCCAGATGGGCTATTTCAGTATACTGTCCTCCCTTTTGGGCTACATGGGGCCCCGGCCACATTCCAGCGTCTCATGGATAAACTGTTGCGCCCTCATACTAGTTATGCAGCCGCATACCTAGATGATGTCATTATCCATACGCCAGACTGGGGAACACACTTGGAGAAAGTCGAAGCAGTACTGCGCACCTTAAGACGGGCTGGCCTCACTGCTAATCCCGCTAAATGTGCCATAGGGCTAGCAGAAGCTAGATACCTGGGATATATTGTAGGAAGGGGCATAGTGAAGCCCCAAACTAATAAGCTAGAGGCAATTCAAAACTGGCCCCAGCCATCCCGAAAGAAGCAAGTCCGTGCATTCCTAGGCGTAGTAGGCTATTACCGACGTTTTATTCCCCACTTAGCCACTAGGGCAAGTCCCCTAATGGACCTGGTGAAGGCCCGAGGTCCAGACATGGTAAAATGGACTGGTGCAGCAGAGAGGGCATTCACTGACCTTCGGACAGCCCTCTGTTATGATCCTATACTTATAGCCCCGGCCTTCAACAAGGAATTTATTCTACAGACAGATGCTTCTGAAGTGGGGTTGGGAGCGGTTCTGTCACAAATGGTTGGAGAAGAAGAACATCCGATCCTTTACCTAAGCAGAAAGCTGCTCCCAAGAGAACAGAAGTATGCAGTAGTTGAGAGAGAATGCCTTGCTGTCAAATGGGCCATGGAGACACTGCGTTATTACCTCTTAGGCCGGCGATTTACTCTTGTGACGACCATGCACCCCTCCAATGGATCCAGCGGAATAAGGAATAAGGAAAAACATGTGAGAGTGACTAGATGGTTTTTATCCCTTCAACCCTTCAACCCTTTCAGTTCCGCATACAACACAGAGCCGGAAGTCGCCAGGGCAACGCAGATGGCTTATCACGGGTGCACTGTATGTCGACCCAAGTTGCCCAACCCCTTGGTGTTGAGCAGGGGGGAGGGATATGTGATGGAGTCAGACCAGAAGGATATAGGAGAGTGCTGGAAGGCAGGTACATTAGTCTCAGGGTGTGCAGGTCCCTGTTCCCTGGATAGCCAAACAAAGGCTACTCCAGGCCAATCAAGACACCTGGGGCCAATTAAGAACCTTCTAGAAAGGAGTAGAAACAGCTGGCCTAATTGGGACACCTGAAGCCAATCAGGGACTGGCTGAATCCAGATAAAAACCTCCCAGTTAGTTAGGTGGGTTGTGGGTGTCAGGAGCTGTGGAAGGAAGTTATGCTGTTGGTGAGACTGAGTGGTGGACAACATATCATCCAGAAGGAAGGAGGCCCTGAGGTAGGGGTGAAGTGGAGTTTGAAGAAGCGGGGACTGCTGTGGGGAAGTAGCCCAGGGAATTGTATTGTGTTTTGTGGATAAAAGGTCAGCCATCTTAGCTGATACTATTAGGGTCCCTGGGCTGGAGCCCAGAGTAGAGGGCGGGCCTGGGCTCCCCCCTTTCTGCCTCCCCTAATTAGTCTCTGAGATTGGGAGACAATAGAGACTGTGCCAGGAAGGATAGCTTCTCCTCACTGGTTTGTGATGAAAATGGCTCAATAGGCTGTGACCTTGTCTCCAGAGAGAGAAGGGCTCCGTGGAGGGTCACAGTGAGCCGCTGAGGCTAGTAAAAGTCTGCCAGGAAATGCAGGATCCACGAAGATAAGGACAGAGCTTTGTCACATTAGATAAAATAGAACACTGTGTGTGCACGTTTACATTTACACCAAAGTCAATGAGAGTTGCAAGCACTCAATGTTTCTGGGGAAAAAATCAGGACTTTTCTACTTAAGTGTCTAATTGTAGGGACCCAGGTTTGAAAATATTCATTCTGGTTGCTCTTTTCATAAATACCTTACATAACTGGCTCTCAGCCTTTACAGACTACTGCACCCCTTTCAGGAGTCTGATTTGTCTCGAGTACCTCAAGTTTCACCTCAGTTAAAAACTACTTGCTTGGAGAAATGAGACAAAAATACAAAATTGTCACAGCTCACTATTACTGAAAAATTGCTGACTTTCTCATTTTTATCATATAATTATAAAATCAATTTATTGGAATATAAATACTGTATTTACATTTCAGTACGAATTATATAGAGCAGCATAAACAAGTCACTGTCTGTATGAAATTTTAGTTTGTACTGACTTCACTAGTGCTTTTAATGTAGCCTGTTGTAAAACGAGGCAAATGTCTATATGAGTTGATGTACCCGCTGCAAGACCTCTGCGTACCCCAAGGGGTACGTGTACCCCGGTAAAGAACCACTGCTTCTGTTAGTGTCTTTTGTAGAGTAAACGATGCTCACAGGTGCTGATTGACATTTACCACTATCATGGGAAAAACTGAAATTTCAACATTGTCTACGATAGAGAAATATTTCAAAAACTTTCCCAGCATTTCTGAGACAAATTTATCTCCATTTAGCAACAGGGTAGGACTGGTGTAGATGTGCCTCTGGCATGTTAGGAAATGTGTCATCTGATCTTGCACAAAGCAAACCTATTCAATATGGTGCTTAAAAGGCTGCCACCTTATGCTAGGGATTCCACTGTTGCTAATACCCATACAGCTGAACCAGTGTTAGCAATAACAGGGAAGTTTCTAAAACAAGGAGGTTTTTTGTACTTGGCTTATGAGCTTGTAGTCCATTAACACAGCCCCTCATACATACACAATTAATGATTTGTATTACTGTAGGACCTAGATACCCCAAGTCTCATTGGAACCCCACTGTGCTATACATAATAAGAGGCAATTTCTGCCCTGAGAAACATACAGTCTAGATAGACAAAGGATAGGAGGGGAAAGAGGAAGACAGTGAGTTGCTCAAGGTCGCAGAGTAGGCATGTGGCAAAGCAAACACTAGCACTCAGGTTTCCCAGCCCAGTGCTCTCACCACTAGACCACACTGCATCTTACGTACTATAAGAACTTCAGCCCTTTTGTTCCCTAACACGAAAGGTTGTAACAATGCCTCTCTAGTACCTACTTAGGTAGCGCTTCTTTGCAGAGATCTTTCCTTTGGTCTTGCAGCAGCAGGGGAACCTTCAACATAAACACATAATGGACAGTGCAGAATTCTGCATTCTTAAACCTACAATCTGAGTGCTCAGCTGCAGTCTGCCCCTGAGCATCTTTCTAACACGTGTCTTGGCACCGCCAGCTCTTGCAATAGAGCTGCAAATAAACCACTTGTTTAAGTTACCATTTAAGGGCGTTTTTCATTTTTCATGCACTGCTGTGATAACTGGCAGACCGAAGTGGATTAAATGAGGTTAGCGAGAGAATGGAATAATGCACACACCTGCTACATTGCATCCATCACAGGGAATTGTTCTTTTTCCTTGCAAGCGTGAGTGCTACTGTTCAGAAAGGTATATTCAGATGCGTAAATGTCTGAGCTTATATTGCAAAGATCACATCAAATGCGGTGAACTTTTAAGTCTCAGTGAGTATTAATTGCGCAAGGTCTCTGCGCATTTGATAAATTCCCCAGTGTTCAGCATTTGCTAATGCAATGTCCTAGTACTCCATGTTATTAAGCCATCTTTGTAGGGATGTGCTACCTCTCCTTTGACTGGTTTCAGTATGCCACTTAATCATCCTCTTTCATCCTTACCAGCGATACTGCATCAGCTGGCACAGTTTTCTCAGCAGCTTAGGGATCAAAAGACAGTCAAAGGGACTCATGTGACTTGGGGGTATGAGGATCAGGATCTTCTGCTTCCAAAAACACAGGCTCTTATCACAGGAGCTAAAGAGGAATCTTGGTTAGTCCCCTCATGGGGTTTAAGAGCCCAGGCAGCAGCTCAAGGCCGAATGTCTACACTGCAATTTTCATTTCTGCAGCTTAAGCCATGCCGTGGGTCTTTTATTTCAATGCAGACGTACCCACAGACATTTTGAGCTGGCTGAAAAACGGTAGATATTTTTCATGAAAAACATCTGAAATATTTTGAAAAACAAGGCAAAAATGTGAAAGTGAGAAAAAATGAGACCAGCTCTACAAATACTTAAAGCATCTTATTCCAACCACTGGACAGCCTGGCTACACTGACATCAGCCTGGTAAAATTCTGTTTGCCCCAGGTCAGTAACTTTGTCAGGCAAGCAAAACCTCCTCCCTCTCCCCAGTCACCACCCCGGCATTAAGGGTGATCTCAAGATTTTTGTGCCTAGGCTGATAAATTCTTATGACAATGCTGCAAGGCTGCACTTATGCAGCAACGAGCGCATTAAGACTTTCCTCATTTTCATGTAAAAACCTGCAGCCTGACTCATTCAAACACGAGCTCACGTTCTTCCCTTTGCACCAGGCGTTCTGAACATTCACAGAGTTTTACCATCCACCCTTGGCACAGCAATGATGCAGGCTTTCCACAGAGCAAAGGTTACCACCATCGGGTCTCAGTGCTCATAGCAATGGGGCTGGTCAGTGCTAAGAATGGTCATTTGACAGCTGTCTAGCCGCATGCTTTCACAGCATCCTTGTATCACAGGAAGAAAGCATTTGATAAGGGAGTTAATGATTGCCAAACCCAGTAGGGTGTCAGTCACAGGCCAGGTACACGACCACTGTAGGTACGAGCCCTGCTGGGTCCCCAAAACCACTCAGACACATGGCTAAGGGAAAGGGCCATTTACCGGGGTTGGTAGGAAAAGGAAGGGTGCAAATACCCGGGCATAGAGGCATGAACAGTTACAGCTCCAGGTGAGCAATAGCGGCTCTGGTTTGGGCCCCTGGGGCAGCCCAATGGAGATGGGACTCTTCCTAGTGCCCGGGGTGCCCGCTCCAGGTGTGTGTGGGGGGTATGAGCTCTAGGCTGGGGGTGCGGGCTCTGGGTGGGGCTAGAAATGAGGGGTTCAGGGTGCAGGAGAGGGCTCCAGGCTGGGGCAGGGGGTTGGAGTATGAGAGGGGAGGAAGGGAGGGCTTTGGCTGGGGACATGGGTTCTGGGGTGGGGCTGGGGATGAGGGGTTTGGGGTGCAGGAGGGGGGCTCAGGGCAGGGGCAGTAAGTTGAGGTATGAGGGAGGTTTTGGGGTGTGGGTTCCAGGAGGATGTTTGGCTGCAGGAGGGGACTCTGGGCTGGGGCAGAGGACTGGGGTGCAAGAGGAGGTGTGGGGTCCCGGTGGCACTTACTGCAGCTCCCAGGAAGTGGCCCCCAGGTTCCTATGGTTTCTAGGTACATGGGCATCCAGGGAGGCTTCACGCACTGCCCTCGCGCCCACCGGTGCTGCTCCCACAGCTCCCATTGGTCATGGCTCCCGGCCAATAGGAGCTGCAGAGCCAGCACTTGGGGTAGCACACAGGGTCTCCCTGGACACCCACATGCCTAGGGGCTGCAGAAACCTGGCAGCCGCTTCCGGGAGCCACACGGATCCAGGACAGGCAGTTTAGCCACAGGCCCCCACTGCACCGCCAACCAGACGGTTAACGGTTCCAGTCACAAACCTGATGCCTGGCAGCCTAGGCTCTCAGAGCCTGTCCACTTCCTGGTTCAGGTTCTTTCCTCTCACCCTGCCAGGAGGAAGGGGACATGCAGCGGGGAAGGGGGCTGACAGCAGCCGTTGTCACCTGCTTAGCGGAATCATCACACCACAGTGCAGGGTACTATTAACCACTTTTTAATGACTGGAAAGGAGATTTTTCCTTCTGATCAACAGCAAAGGGATACAAACCAACTCATTATATTTCTTTTTGCATGAATGCTGTCTTCTAAAAGGATTCCTCTAGTGGAAAAACCCTGCTTTAATGGCTTCCACACTTGGTGATATGTGGGTAGGGTCTGTACCTGCAGAGGGATGACTTAGGCCTTCAACATCCATGCCTAGAATATGCAGCCTTTGAGTTAAAATGGTAGTAAGGCACCATGCAATCGGGAATGAGTCAGATTTCAAAGCACACTACAGAAGATGGGTATCCTGGAACAAATGCACCTGGCCCCTGCAGAGAGAGCCCACTGCTTCTTTTAAATGGCTATTATTCCTCACGAACAGATGGCAGGCTGGCAGCACCTGGGAAGGAGGTCGGTTGCTCTGCCCAACAAACAGTTTACCTGGCGCTGCCTCAGTTTGGATCTTGAGGGACCAACTTAAGGAATGAGATGGTAGTTTAACCTCTTTGCCAGTTACAGGATTGGCTTCTCTGACAGGGACATCTGGTTCACTAGGTACTCAACGGACAGCCCACAGCCCTATTTCACACAGGCCATTAAAGAGTCATCAGGTGGTAATGACTTGTAAGTCGCTACAAGCTTTGGGCCATATGCTTTTACCTACCCTGCCAGAGCAAAGGGAAAGCTGACAGACTGGGAGTGAAAAGATGGAGCAACATCTCCATGGCATACACCCCACCCATGGAGCCTTCCTTCCATGGCAAGTACGGCTTGGGAGCAGGCATGCCAGAGGGTCACAGAGCTAAGAACATGGTGGGGGAGAGGAGAAGAGCTAGAAACGATCAGGTCTGGTTCTGGCTGATGGTTCTACTACTGTCTGTAGCATTTAGTGCTGTTTATTCATGAATGAATATTCCAAATTCCCTTATTTTTCCTACCTAATCAGTGCCCTCATACACCCAGAATAAATCAAAATAAAAATAGAAAAAAGCCACCACTGTTTTGCTTGTAGAAAAAAACAAACGGCTGCACAACAGGATTCTGGATCATTGATAATGGACCAGATCCTCAACTGCTGTGAGGGCAGCTCCACTGAGACCAGTGGAGCTTATGCTGATTTACACCAGCCAAGGATCCGGTGCAATGTTCGTAGGTACCTTTGATACAAAAATGAGCCAGATGTGTGCTGTATGGAACAATGGATGATCATTTAAAAACACGTTAGTATTAGGTAATATATTAATTCATGGCATCTATAAAGGTAGCAGATACTATGGTGATGAACATGGTATATGAGACTATCTAGAACAGAAACCACTAAAATACTGCAACCATTTTTAATACAAAACTCTGAAGTTGATTGCTGGGCTTAAGGCTTGAATTCAAGTCTTACAAGGCAAAAAACTAATTTAGAAGAGAACAACTAGGTTACTTCTATATTAGAAGCTAGGCAAATTATACATTTATAAAGAATTATCTAATTGTGGCTTCCTTATTTACTTAGGCATTTATAAAAGATTTAGATTCAGAAAGGGAATGTAGTTAAAATGAATTATTTGCATCTTTTATTCGATATAAATGAACCAAGGCGCCCAGACATTATGGTGATTAATGATACAGAAACAGTAAAGAAAGAGTTTGGAAGGTTAAAATGTCAGATCCCTTCTTGCAGAGCTCTCAGATATATTGGATGATAAAGTTTTTTCTTCCACTATTCAAGTATGGATGTTCCATGACAGTTTTTTTTGGGAGGAGGGAAGGGGAGGCAGAGGAAGATGATGGGCCAAATTCTGCAACAATGTTAACTCAAGCCATCTTCACGAAAAACACCCATCATTCCCATCATGTAATCCCTACAAAAGCCACACACAACTATGGCTCCCAGTTGAAAACAGAAATCAAAGGAAAGACTCCCAACGACCCCAGTGGACTTTGGATCAAGCCCTTACTCATTAGCTTGCATGTAACATGCCTCATTTCCATGAACTTGCATAGCAATTTGCTAGCTGACCCACTCTAATACCAGCTCACGTATCCTTCCCTTGTCAAGTGCTCTTTGCATTCACAGGTTCCCTGCTGTAGCATTAAATCATTCCGTTTTACTTCTGAATACAAATAGGGCTCTTAGCCCTCAGAGCCATAGCACATCACTGATATATTATACGTTCACTAATCAGTGGAAACTGCCTCCATGGTGAGAAGAATTAGATCTATATAGTTTTTCAACACCATACACAATCCGGGTGAGGTTATCACAGGGCCTGAGTAATGTGAGATAGTAACACACCCAAGGAAATTAACCGAATATGAATAGATTACTCACCTCAAGCACAAGAAAAGCATAAAGGCAACAATAAGCGCTCCTATAGATATACAGTGCCCCAGGTAGTTTATGATGAGAGCAATCTTGTAATGGAGTGCATACTTCCTCTGGAGGTAAAGAGATAACATGATTAAATCAGCACGAATCTCTGAGCACTGGCATTAAGGAACAGTTAATCAGTTTAGGAAACTATAATTACTTTTCTTGATTTTAAGATGATGTTATTATAATAACCCAAGGGCTGCAGTTTATGGATTAGCTAAGCATACAGTCCAGACATAAACAAGCAGCTCTTCTAACCACAAGGCATGTTTCAGTTTGGAATTTTTTCCATATAGATCTGGCCAAACAGAACTTTTCGGTGGAATTTCAATAGGATTCAGTACTACCTGGCTTATACTGTTTAAATCTTCACACCTTAAAGCCAACCAAGGTGTCAAATGCATGGGACACTCTGGAAAGACAAACATCTCATGATTCCAACAGGAAGCGAGATAGCAAAATTAATTTTCTTTGTTAGATGTCCTGATATTTGTTCTGTAGCCAGATTTAAGGTCAGGCTGGTTGGTTTCCCTAATATTAACTCTAATGGTTACAGTTTTCTTATGAAAATAAAGAACAATAAATAATATTCTGTGTCACTGAAGCACTTTGCAAACTAAGGGCCTGATCCTTCAAACTCGTATTTGAATTGATAAAGATTTGAAAAGAGCTGGAATCTGGGGATCTGAGCACAGGACTGGGAGCTCCCAAATTCTACACCCAGTTTTGACAGTGACTTGCTTTGTGGCAAACTTTAATGTACATTTCTCTTTGTTGCAGGGTATTGTAAAAATAAATTAGCAAGGCCCTGATCCTGCAGACACAGGTCTAGTTTTAAGCACATGAATATGCTCATTAAAATCAGTGGGATTAGTTTTGTGTTTAACTGATTCATTCTCACAACAAATACATAAAAGATTGCCTGTCTGTGAGATGCAGTCAGAAAGAAGCAGCCCATACTTCATGCTAGTGGGTGGTAGGAATGCAGTATTAAAAAGCACTGGTAGAAAACCAACAAGGATTTTCCACTGAAAAATCTTAAAATAAAGAGAAACATTTTCCTTTTGTTCTAATTTTTCATTTAATTTGTAAGTTTTTTGCTTAGATGCCATTTGAGTGCTAAGCACTTTCTGGAAATAACACGATATTTCCTCCTGCCCAGAAGAGCTTACATTGTAAATTAGATATTACTCATCTCATTTGCGTCATGCCTATTATTTTAACTTTGCACATATTGTTACAGTTTTGAAGACAGGCTTTATAAATGTGAACTCCCTTTCTGAACACTGGCACCGAAGAGGAAAAAAGGACCACTGTTACTGTTGGCAATGCTAATAACAGACTCAGGTTTTCCCCAAGGCAAACTCAGAACCCATAGAGAGAAGCATGGTATTAATGCTTGTACAACACTGGGCTGCTATGGTAGTAAAGCCACCCACCGTCTACCTATAGTAGAGTTCACATCACATGTAGAAACTGGAGCGACAGTACCAGTACTGCAAAACGCTTACACATTTTTTCCTACAGCCAACCTACCTGTCCCCCTAGTCAATGAAAGCTCTGCTAATGTAACGTAAACTGTATGTTGCAGCCCCAACCCCGCCCTTCCCAGTGTCTCGTTCACATAGAGGATAACAATCTACTGCTGCTGCCAGATAGGTTACGTCTTCAGTTCAAGTCGTCGATGTCAGTTTTGCACTGCTGAAGTTAGCTCACGAGGCAGCTCCTAACACTAACAAGTGGATAAAGAGTCACATGGTATTCAAAACAACATGGTCATGTCATATCAGCCATGTCTACCAGATAGGACAAGCTCATGGTACACACACTAAAATGGAACCGATTGGCCAATATGACCTAGTGACAATCATTACTGATAATGTGGTCATGCTGCACATTTAGAAACATTGTTTCAAGTCAGCCTCTATCAGTTAAACTGGGACCAGATGCAGGAAAACCAATTCAGTGTCTTCGATTCACAGGGCTGGTCCAAATGGTCTCTTTACAGCCGGAGTTCAACCACAAGATGCCTTTCTTCCTTCAAGAGACTCTCCCTGTCCCAGCTGGGGTCTGATTCCCTAATCTCTCCAAACCATCATGGCCAATGACTCAACATTTGTCTGTAATCATAGCTCCTCTTAACCGAGCACACCTCCTCAGCCTGATCGCATTCTCTGCTGGTTGAGTTCCTGGACAGTTCCTGTAGAAAGGGCAGGTATCTCTAGCAGAGTTCCTGCTGAACCCCTCTGCAGGCTTTGCAGAGTATCTGGTCAGTCTAGATTTCATCCCGTACCTGCACTGAACTATCATGTCTAGGAGCCCTGACTGTCAGTACCGGCACTGTCCACTGCCTTGGTCTTACTGCACACAACACACACATTTTCTAGAGTCCCTTGAAGAGATGGTTTGAATTGACCTGTGAGACAAAGGAAAACTAGAAGCCCAGCTGTTTATGCTAACTCAAGGCTTCTGTATTTTCTCCCAAAATATTCCTCTAGGCTCCTGGGGGCTTTGACATCCCATGTACCATTTTGATACACAGCCACACTTGTTGGCTCCTGCTCCATCTCCTCACGCAGCTACTTCTCGTCCCTTCTCTATTAGCAAAGTCAGAACATAGTCGCCCACCAAATGTACGCAGAACAAAACCAGACATGCCTTGTGAGCAGGTGCAGCTATAGAAAGTCCCCCTTTTACAGCGCCTTGTGCGCTCTCACACGGCCTGCGAATGAGAACGGTACTTTGGGCCAGTCATGGGGAAGGTTTCCACGTGCAAACCTGCTGAGCTGAAACCATAAATCAATTTCCCAGGATGCTACCGAACAGTCATCAGATCATAAGGACTCCGGGTCACACAACAGTGCAGGGGGAGGGGCACTGCCCATCACCAGGGGGAATTTGGAAGTTGAGTGGCCAGAGTATGACGCGCTGGCCACCTCCTTTTACATAAGGGGCCCCACTTCAATGGGACTATTCCTGAGAGTAAAGTTAAGCATGTGTGTTTGTGGCACTCCCTCGAGAGTGTGTGCTAAACGCCACCTCCTCTCTCCCTATGTCTGTTACTAGCTAGGAGATAGCTTTAGCAAAAGCTCTAGCAGCTTGTGCTTTTGGCTCTGTAGGTTTCCAGTTCTGTTCCTGGTGCACTAGTCACGTTTGAAGAATCAGGGCCCAGCCTCCTTTGAAGAGAAGGTTTTAGGCTCCTGACATAAGCATCCAGGAAAATGGCACCTTTTAATATTAAAAACAGATTGATGGATGTGGTCACTTGGCACCAACTTGCCGATCGGTGGCATCTGTTATGATTATTCAGTAACAATGGGGCATGCATGTGGGTGCATCTCCCTTTTAATCAAAAAGGGGATAATAAGGCATCTGTGGGGAACATATTTGTTCACATATCAACCCAAGTTGTATCCTGACATCTGAGTGCCAGTTAGGTATTTCAGGAATATTCATAAACTTTAAGACTTGTAAAGTTTGTCAGAGCCCTTTAAGGATCTACTAAATGAGTTTTTAAGCTTTTGCAAACACAGAAGGTTGGCGGAGCGGGGACACAGCTTTCCTATACTTAAGGAATAGGTGGTTTAAGAAGTTTTATTGTATTATCACAGCAGCAGGATTTTAAAGCAAACAGTAAAGGAGAAAATCCCCTACTCTGATGGCTACACCTGTCCAACCCCTGCAAACAAAGCTCATTCGCATTTGCCTTTACATGGATGTTAACTGTTCAAAGTCATGCAAGAAAAAGGAGAAGTGGGTTTAGAATGTGTTTCCCTGGACAGGAACAGCAAATGATACTATTTGGGCTTGAGTGCACTACACCTGCCTGACCTGACTTAAAGGAAACACATTTCTTGCACTAAAATCACCTTTAAGGCTTTGTGTCCACCTCCATCTCAACATTTGTTCCCACCTACCCTCTCTCCCTGTGCACTAGGCTCTACTAACTCCTTTAATCTTAATGAGACACCGGTCTCCTTCCACTAGTAACTGATTTTTCCCTATGCCACCCTCGATGCCTCGAATATTCTACAGACATACGCGCACATGCCAGCTCCAATTTCTACCTTAAATCTCACCTCTTTTGGCTAGCTTACCACCACTAACCACCTCTCTTGCTGTGCGACTAGATCTCACAATAGGCAATGCTTTTCTTTGGGCCCCAACTCCCGGAGTCATGGGATCTGAGAGAAGCTCTGGGTTCATTTTTAAAATAAATGTTAGCTTCTAGCCCACCTGGTTGCAGGGAAGGCTCGTAAACCAACCAAAAGGGAAATGAAAAGCAGCCTATTATTTATGTTTTGAAACAAATCAAGATGTCTAAGGCACGCTCAGGATTTTGGGGGCTCTGTCTGACTTATGAATGTTGAATACTTGGGGTTGGCAATACGGCCAGTCCTGTGTCATCTCTTCTTGCTTTCATGCCTGCCCTTAATCCACCTTTACATACAAGTCACATGAAACGAAAGCAAAAAGTTGGAATGAACAACTGAATCCTGAACATGAGCCAGCTATTTTTGGTGCTTCCCTCCCTGCCCCCTCTCCTTAGCTAGAACGAGGGCTGATTTAGATGAGAAACTCCTCAGACAGGTGGGACTTCATCTTCACCTATGTTTGTAAAGGGCCTTGTACCTCTCCGGGTATCCATAAATCCCTGTGCTTCTAGAGTGAAATTCACCCCTGGGCAGAGAGCTATCGCAACGCCTAGGTACCACGTACAAACTAGGAATTGGAGAATAAAAAGGATTAAAATGGCACATGGGCGTTAAACCTGTGCTCTGTGCAAGGGGGAATTTCCCTTTCATCTACGAGGCGAGGCTGCCAATCTGAGAACACAGGAATTCCCACAAAGCTTCCGGCCTTTTTGCAATAATCTGTAGAATTTAACAAAGAGGAATCACCTTTCCGTAAGCTCTTGTGTGCTACAGGGTGTGCTGGCTCTGCTAAAGGCAGGTACAATCCAACCCTTCTGTTACAGGACTACAGAATTGTCAGTTCTCCTTCTGTCTGCTGATGATAAAATGAGGTTGAGGATTGGGAATGCTTGGGACCGAAAGATGCCATGTAACTTGCGGGACCAAGTGTTAAAAACACATCAGGCAGCAGTGCATATATTAGTACAGTAGTAGTAGTAATAATAGTACTACAGTAGCAGCTATTGGCCCCAAACGATGTTCAGTCCCCATTGTGCTAGGTACTGCACAAACAGAGTAAGAGGCAGTCCCTGCTCCAAAGAGCTTACAGTACATCCTGCCTGCATACAGGAAATGACTTGCCTAAGGTCCCACTGGAGCCAGAGCCAGAAGTAGGATCCTAATCTCCCGAGTCCGAGACTAGCACCTTAACCACAAGACCCTCCTTTTCCAGTATGCTGAGAAAAGAGACAACCTCTAGAAAAATGGAGAGAAAGAGAGATACAGACCTTGTCATCCAAAATAGGTTCACACTGGGAGTAGTTGATCTTGGAAGCCCATGTCCCGTTTCCCATGCATTCTCTGTAGGCGTTTCCTAATAGGGACCAAAATAAATAAATAAATGCGTGAGTTTACCAAAAATCCCCCCATGGTGATAGCTTTATAGGCACAGATGTTAAATGGGAGCATTTTCTCTGGGTAAATAACGAATTCTGCCCCTGTGGGCTTTGCAGTATAGATAACCAGCCAGGGAAGAAAGAAGAGGAGATATAAAAGGCCTAAATAAACAGTAAGACAACATGTTTTTAAGATGCTTGCTGACAATGATTAAGGGACAGCGCAACCAGAGATACACTCAGTAAGACCGGAAAGGACCGTGAAGAACACAGAAAAAAGCAGCTTAAAACTAAGTTACATTTTCACATGTGCCTGTATCTCCCCTCTGCAGTGCCTAGAGAGCACCCACTCTAGGCTCCTGGTTCCATAGCTATCACCTCTTTTGAGCAGATACTCTTTTCCAGTCTGCACAGTTCCCTGCCTTCACAGTGATATTTCCACTAAGTCAGACAGAGGAAACAGGCCAGCGTCCGTGCTTTGCTTTCTCTCCAAAGGCTACGAACAGCTGTAATTGCCAGCAGTTACAAGTTACCACACAGTTCTTTCTAAGCAAGCACATTTATTCTTAAGGTGAAAGCATTACAGAGAAAATATTAAAAACAATGAAAGAACTTACATGCACACTAACTAGCTTACTAGAGATCACCCACAAACTCCAACAAGGGCTCTGGTAGGAGTCGCTCCTTCAAACCACATCACAAGGTTTATTTGTGGTTACAAGTTCTTAACAGTTTTAGCTCACCCCTATCTATCTATCACCCCCTTGCATAGGTTAGTTTTTCTTTTATATAGTTGGACCTTTGATATTGAAACTGTGGGAACAGATGATCAGCAGATAACGGTCCCATCTCAAACTGTAGCTTCAAAAGGTTGGTTTTTGCACAGTCAGGAGGTGAGGGATTTGCATTCACCTCTCCCTAGAGACTCCCAAAGCAAACAGCTTGATACTGTTTGTCCCAAGAGTCCATTCACATCCGGTACATTGTTCAGCACAGTCCTTTGAAGCTCAGAACACTTCCCAGGGGTCACAGCACATCTTCCCCAACAGAGTTTACATACCATCCCAGCCACTAGAATACACGAACCATTCATTCAACACAACGGACCCCGGACATACTTACACTTAATTCAATATGGTTTCCCAAGGGTATTGCAGGAAATTGCCATCTCTCTCACAGCCTTATGAAAAGGAGGTTAAACAAAGTGTGCAAAAATGTTAGTGAAAATTTGGGTGCCCAATGCCACAACTTAGAGTGTGTCATGGAGTTTACAAAGTTGTTACTATACATACTAGGGGCCTGTTCCCCTCTCCCTTACACTGGTGTAAACTGGGAGGAAGGCCGGGCCTACATTGCAAAGTTTTGATGGCACAGCTGTCGGTCAGGAGTGTGAAAAAAACACACTCCCTAGCTGACATAGCCATGACGAAAGAACTCCCAGCATAGAAGCAACTACTCTGACAGAAGAGTGCTTTCATCAGCATAGCTAACGTCATTCAGGCCTCGTCTACACTGGGGAGAGGGTTTTGATCTAAATTACGCAACTTCAGCTATGTCAATAGCATAGCTGAAGTCAATATACTTCGATCGACTTACCGCGGCATCTTCACAGTGGTGAGTTGACTGCTGCTGCTCCCCCATTGACTCTGCCTGCGCGTCTCGCGGCGGTGGAATACAGGAGGTGACGGGAGAGTGCTCAGGGATCAATTTATGGTGTCTAGACTAGACACCACAAATCGACCCCCTACTGGATCAATTGCTGCCTGCCAATCTGGTGGGTCATACAGACATACTCTATGGGACGTAATAGTCCTACAGTGGCCAGAAAGCCTCCTTGTGTTGGCATATGCCCCGTCTACACTATGGATCTCTGCTGACATAGCTACCACAGCAAAACATATGTAGTGTAGACAAGACCTAATTCCCTTGGAGCCACTGACTCTTTATATGTGTGCCTTCCTGTATAGTAGCATAAAAAGCAAACTACTCAACGATTCAGGCTTTGGATCAAGCTTTGTGGCCTTCCTAAAAAACCAGTCAAACCAGTCACGCAGGCTGAACTCAGGCCAGCTGGCTTTCCCACTGACTGTTAAGATTCTCACAGTCAGCTGCAAGAGATGCCACAAGTGGGGACAAAACAACATTTCAGCGAGACTGGGAAAGCAACACATGAGCTTTGTCTGAATTGATTTCAGTTTTAATTGAGCGTTTTTCAGGCCCAGCCAGCCAGCCTTTAAAAAAACAAACCGCTCCACTTGGGACCACAGGTGCAAAGAGGAGTAACTGCCCGGCTGTTAGAGGAGTTACGCCGGCAGAAAACCGGCCTGAGCAGGATCAGAATGGAGCCCAAGCTGCTTCTGCCTTTTTGCCCAATCATTCTGGATGTCTCAAAGGCCACTATTTGGTTAATGAGAGTTAACACAGTACAGATCTCGATCACTCCGGTTTTTTCTTTCCCCCTCTGATATAATTGCTTTCTCCTCACTGACTTCTCTGAAAGCAGATAATAATATCATCTAGCCCTTTTCAGAGCTCCATTGAATGACTTGCCAGTTCAGCCTGTCTCCTCATTTTAAAAGCATCGTGTCACCTACAGGAACTACAGAGCTCCTGCTCAGCACATCACTGGACCGGTGACCATTCTGGGCTGTGAAAGTTAACTCTCTCTCGCACACACCTCCTCCCCACCCCTGAAGGGGTACCAGTAAACTAAATGTTTGAAGTCCTGGCTGAGAAATGAGCTCCTAAATTCAATTTCATGTTCACTGGAAATACAGCCTGAAGGGCTGTGCAAAACAGCATGTGTCTATTCTAGTTTTGGGGAATATGCCGAATAATTCTGTGGCATCTTGAGAGGAAACAATGTGGCTTTGAAGTGCAAACTATTTTATTGTATATAAATTCAACCACCTCCCCACCCCCCACAAAAGCGTTGTGTAACTACAACATTTCCCCTTTTGTCTATTGCAGGCTATAGCCTCTGAGAGAGACACTGACAATTAGATAAATGTAAAATAAAGAGTAGACACTGCATCAAAATGCACAGAGGACAAAACTAAGCAACTGCATCATCTTCCTCCTCTCTTTACCCCCATCCTTCCTTTTGTTCATTTGTCTTCATCATAGGGCGCCAGGTCAGCCCAGCTGTTACACAGCTGTGCAGCGTGGATGGTGGGAATAAGGAGCAAACCAAGAGTCCAAATGCTTACATGCTGTTTAAAATGCCTTTAAAAAAATCACAGAAGCAGTTGCTAGAATAGGGTAGGTTGGGACTTTTTTTGTATTTTTGAATAATGGAAGTCTATGCCAAGAGTCTCTTTAAACCTACCTGTACCTAAGTTAACAACAGGCTAGTTCACAGAGGGCAATGCACATGGCTTAGAATCCCCATCTATTTGTTACAAGACCTTCATGATCATTTGAGAGGAGATGCAGGAGTAGGGGGAACCTCACGGACAGCTACTGACATCTCGTGCTGATGCTGCTGGCTAATTAGCATTACTGACAACTTTCATGTTGTTTCATGGTGTTCAACAGAGCTGGAGGAAACGATACCTAGACACACATCTGCCACAAACCTGGGTGTGAAGTGACACACAATGGATCACCCTGTTGCTTATGGCACCCGCTACATCTGTAGATGTAGACCATTCAGTTTTACCACAGTGTTGTATGCCGCTGAAACTTGGCTACCTACTTGTGCGATTCACTGCTTTCTCCCATAGCAACAGAGTTCAATACAATGCGTGTGAAACATTGCCAGTGCATTGAGACAATGAGGCAGGATGATTTTATAGCTCCTGATCTCCGCTCTCAGCATAAACATTCATGTTATTCTCCATTCCAGCCCGCATATATTGTATGAAGTGGCCTTACTATGCAAAGCAATGGAAGTTAATTTTACCATTCTATTAGCTGCATCTGACACCATCTGCGAACACCTGAGGGAATGAGCCATCACTACAGCAGACATTGGTTGAGAAGATACCTAACAGTATTCCACTACCCTCTGTTTTCACACACATAAGTATTGAAAACATTCATTTTTGGGGATGAAATTTTCCAGGCTTATTTTCAGAGCAAAGGCATTTGGGGTGTATTGAAAATAGTGTTAAAAATTACAAGCTACTACTTTAAGTGAAGGGGTTTCCAGGTCCTGCTTGCAAGCTAGGGGGCACTGTAGGGAAGCGCGTGATCTGGGGCTCCAGTCAGTCGATCTTCAAAGAGCTAGCCTAGAGCAAGGTGGGTCCCTCTTCCTTAGGGAGCCGCCTGTTTTGTTTGGTTTTGGTTTCTTGTGTGTTATTTCTAAGAAATAAAGTAGGGTTAAATTACAGAAAGAAATACTCCAGAAAGAGTATTTTATGCTTTTTATTTACATTTCAGTCTATGCTGTAATCATAAAGGTGATTAGAGTATATTTGTTTTATTTTCTGAAAGTTTGAACAAAAACTTAGGCAATTTTTGAGTTACAGGACAGTAAAAATATGTAAATTTTCCTTTGTAAATAATTCTAACCACATCTCTTGAGTAAAAGACTACTTGAGCTTGGAATCTGAAACTTGGCGTGACCGTATCCTCACTGAGAGCTTCTATTTTGTGCACTGTGAAAAAAACTGGCTTTGGATTTAATAATTATGTGATGCTTGGACAATTGTGTCCTGAACATATTGCAGGAGCCAATATTCTTTAAGTCTCTAGGGAAACACTTAAATGGGTTGAATTTCAATTCCTGGGGTCTGCTTGCGAATGCACAACATTGCACAGGCACTTTGTAGGTGCAAGTGCTTAATAGTTTTCATAACTGTGCCTATATGAATGAGAGCTGCGAAACCCACTTCATTCCATGGGCTTGATGAGTACAAATTCTCACACTTGCTCGTGTTCAGATGCTGGAATATTTAAAATGCAGATAGTGGGTACCCATGACTGCAGAAATCAGGGGCATGCACATTCTGGGTATGAACAATAAGTCCAGGCAGTAGCTCAGTTGGAAGTCTGGCCTCAAGTGCCATGTCCACTCTGCACTGCTAGGCGGAGGCAGTCAGAGAAGAGCATTTGCCCCCATGCACAGTGAACTCCCAGGCAAGGCAGGTTTAAGTTTTCCATGAGGTCTGAAAGAATTCTGCCCCCAGAGGCTGCACCAGGGATATGCTGAGTAATGGCATGTTCCAGCTGCCATCGTCCTGCCCCTCCCCCAGCCAGCCGCGCTCACTTTTTGGTTGCCTGTTGTGATACAGCATGGCCAGAGGGCAGTAGGAGAGTGTTAGAGGAAAGCCTTATTCCCTGTAGAGGGAAGCAAGTTACTAGAAGTTGGTTGGAGCACTTGGAACCAATTAAGGCACCTGAAGCCAATTAGAGTAACTGAAGCCAGGCACATGATAAAACCCCCTGCTTCAATCAGTCAGCTGAAAGAAGTTGGAGCAGTTTGGAGGAGTTGGAGCAGAGAGCAGTTTGGAGGAGTTGGAGCGGAGAGCAGTTTGGAGGAGTTGGAGTGGAGAGCAGTTTGGAGGAATTGGAGTGGAGAGCAGTTTGGAGTAAAGCAGGGGAGAGTTTGAAGAAGTGCTGCGGAGAGCTAAGAAGACCCATACCATAGGTAAAGAGACACCTGGCTTGTGCAGAGAGAGGGCAGGAGGCCCCACAAGCTGAAGGGTAGGAGAGGGAAGTAGCCCAGAGGAAGGAATAGCTAGTTCAGGTAGTTTACTGCTACCCTTAGGGCCCCTGGGCTGGGACCCGGAGTAGAGGGCGGGCCCGGGTCCCTCCCTTTCCACTCCCTACTCTAGGATACTAGTGGGGCAGTTAATATCCTGTTCAGGGACAAGAAATGGTGCCCTGAACCCCCCACAAGAAGAGAAAGCGCGGGACCCATCATAATAGTGCAGACAAATTTGCCACACTGTGTTAAAACTGACTCTAGGAGCAACGTGAACTCAGACACAGGGCACAGATGTACCATTAAATGTACAGTCGGAGAGGTTTGCTTGTATCTTATCGGATGGACAGAGCAGCAGAAGTGACAAAGAGTCCTGTGGCACCTTAAAGACTAACTGAAATTTTTTCAGAGCATGAGCTTTCGTGGGCTAATACCCACTTCGTCGGATGCATGCAGTGGAAGTATCCAGGGGCAGGTATAAATAGGTAGGCAAGAACCAGGTGGGAGATAACAAGGTTAGTCCAATCAGGCTGAACCAGCTTGTTATCTCTAATCAGGGAGGGTGAGGTGTTCCTCTAGCAGCTGAACTGGAGGTGTGAATAGCGAGAGAAGGGAAGCTGCTTTTGTAGTTAGCTAGCCATTCAAAATCTCTATTCAGTCCCAAATTGATTGTGTCAAATTTGCAAATGAATTGCAGCTCTGCAGTCTCTCTTTGCAGTCTGGACTTGAAGTTTTTTTGCTGCAAAATGCTGACCTTTAAATCTTCTATGGTGTGTCCGGTGAGGTTGAAGTGCTCTCCTACAGGTTTTTGAATATTGCCATTCCTGATATCAGGAATGGAGATAACAAGGTTAGTCCAATCAGGCTGAACCAGCTTGTTATCTCTAATCAGGGAGGGTGAGGTGTTCCTCTAGGTTTGATAGAGGAACACCTCACCCTCACATTCTGATATCAGGAATGGCAATATTCAAAAACCTGTAGGAGAGCACTTCAACCTCACCGGACACACCATAGAAGATTTAAAGGTCAGCATTTTGCAGCAAAAAAACTTCAAGTCCAGACTGCAAAGAGAGACTGCAGAGCTGCAATTCATTTGCAAATTTGACACAATCAATTTGGGACTGAATAGAGATTTTGAATGGCTAGCTAACTACAAAAGCAGCTTCCCTTCTCTCGCTATTCACACCTCCAGTTCAGCTGCTAGAGGAACACCTCACCCTCCCTGATTAGAGATAACAAGCTGGTTCAGCCTGATTGGACTAACCTTGTTATCTCCCACCTGGTTCTTGCCTACCTATTTATACCTGCCCCTGGATACTTCCACTGCATGCATCCGACGAAGTGGGTATTAGCCCACGAAAGCTCATGCTCTGAAAAAATTTCAGTTAGTCTTTAAGGTGCCACAGGACTCTTTGTCACTTCTGCAATTCCAGACTAACACGGCTACCCCTCTGATTCAGAGCAGCAGAGTTCGCTTTCCTCATGGAAGCTGAGCTTCCCACTCATTGGCCCATGGAGACGAAGCCTGACGTTTCCAGCAGGGCTCTCTGCCACAGCTGCAGTGACCCTAGAAACTGCCCTGCTGTACTGTGCTGCTGGGAAACCCTTCAGTATTGCACATGCCTGCCACGGGCTTCAAGGGTGCCCCTAGGGGAAAAATGTTAAAATTATAGCAGATTATCTCGGTGTTCCCTTAAGAAGAGAGAAGCAAAGGGAAAGTCACCCCTGAGATCTAACCCCTTCATCTTTCTATTTATTGCCCCATTACCACAGTATCTCCACTGTAACCAATATAGCTACTGGGGGCAAAAACAATAAGTTGTAGAAATACAGAGACACTGGGGTGAGATCCTGGCCCCACTGACATCAGAGAGAGTTTTGCTAGTGATTTCAATGGAACTGGATTTTATCCTAGAACTTTATTAATGGTTGGAAACTATATCATCACATAGGATCAACTTTAACCCTTAAGGGGATGGGTAGCATGGTGATTAGGGTGCTAGTCTAGGATGTAAAGAAACCCCAGCTCAATTACCTGATCTACCAGAATGACCTTGGGCAAGTCACTTAGCTTTGCTGTGCCGCAGTTCCCCACTTGTAAATATGGGGATAATAGCATTGCCCTGCCTCACAGGAGTATGTGAGGCCGAATGCATTAAAAAGAGCAACAGAGGACATATAAGTATCCAAAAGAGAAGTGCACTTAACCGGTGTAGGAGTTACATACTTATTCAAAGGCCTGATAGAAGCATCACTAATCATGAATCCTCCTCTGTAACACGCAAACTTCTGCCTAATGAGCACAAAAATACTTCAGATATTTGAAGTACTGAATTTAAATACAGCTTAAATGCGCTTGTTTTGATCAGCCACAAAACCATTTCACAGGGTTTCTTGCCTGTTGAAGGATGGCTCTAGAGGACACTGGCACGGGGGTAAAGTATTTTTCAGACTCAAACCTATGCCTAGGAGAGGTCATTTCATTTGTTCACATGCGGCTCTCAGAGAGAGAGAGAAATTTACTTTATTAATGTCAGTGGGTTAAAGTTCAGCTAACAAAGGTGAAAATCAACCTTGGCTTAGCAAGTAACGACCCTCGTAAACAAGACCCTTAATGAGGGAAATGATCCCTGCAGAAACGTGTGATATTTTTTTCAATCTTCTTCCCTGAGCGGTTCCTGTGGCGAGTATAAAGGAAACTCTCCTAGGAACCGGAAGTGATCGCCTTTGAAAGTGGGGTTTGAAGTAGCAAGTGAAGGCACTCTAAAAGCCAGAGTAATGAAACAGGCTTAGTTGTACAGCACCTTCCATTTTGAAGAACCTCAAAACTACAGCTGGCCAGAATATTTGTACTGAACTGTTTCAGGGAGACATATTGGTTTTCAGATCAGGGGTGACCGTTTGTGGCAGTGTGAGGCACCTGCAATCCATGCAATCGCTGGGGGTCCACAAGGGGACCAGCCAGATCCAGTCCACGAAGACCTTACATTTTGCCTGCCAGGCATTTGCAGCTCCATTGTGGTTCCCACTGAGGGCTCCACAGTAGGGATGGCCCTGATACCTGACTCCAGCACCTGCACTTCCCTTCCCAGGCCTGGCTGCAGCATTTCCATGCTGACCTGCTTGAGTGCTCCCCAGTCCTGCCAGCTCCAATGATGCTCTGCACCCAGGAAGGAAAGGGGTCACATGGCAGGCCGGGAGTGGAAGGGCCAGAACTACCAGGAGCTCAGGGCCAGCCAGAGCCAGGTAGCTGGTCTGCCTTTACAGCTGAGCACTAGTGGGGAGCAGGAAGGAACAGTGGACACTGGTCAGGCCTAATGGAAAACCCTCACCAGTGGCTGTAGCTCCTGTATTCCCATGCCAGGAGCCCCCTTTCATTCCTCTCCTGAAAGCTCAGGGTAGATCCAGAGCTGAGTAGTGGGGCCACCCAGGCATGGGCAACAATAGATCAAGCCCCACAACTGAGCTCTTCAGAACAGCCCCCAGTGGGCAACACTGCCCCACTGACAGTGATTTTATAAGCTAGCAATGAGGGCACTGGGCTGGAATGGGGGTGTTCCAGGTTCAATACTCTGCACTCTCTCGCTTTAGAGCAGAGCATTTCATCCCAGATCACTCCCAATCTGGCAGAGCAGGGACTTGAAGCTGGGGCTCTCATATCCAAGGCCAATGCACAAGCCACTAGGCTACAGCATGTGGGCACATATGTGTGTGCATGCCCCCCGCCCTCGCTCACTCTCATTTCTGTTCCAACGAGGAATGAAAACAAGCCTCACAGTCACAAAGTGGAATAGTCATTTTCTGGTCAACTCTGTTCAAAACTCTTCACAAGCCTATGACCCTCATAGCCTTGGTACTTTTCATGTCCTTTAGGTGAAAAGTAGTGAAAAAGAAAATGAAGTAGCAGCTTATACTATCTATAGTATAACAAACAAATATTCCTGAAAGAGGTCCCATTCATATTGGGCTGTCTGTAAAGGGAAACAAAACGTACGATTTGAGCTGTACATGGGAGATAATGTCACTATTATAAGCCAAGAAGCATATGGGATTTTGGAAAGATAGTGAACCACCTCCACTGCAGAAATGTAAGACAAAATTACCGCCACACTGGAGAAGCCATAAAGACACTGCAAGCCACCAATATGGATGTTTGGTCCTAGAGACAAGTATGGCATCTACCATTTTTAGGAGTCGCAGGCATTGGCCCTGACTGGCTGACCTTTCACTGATTTCACTTGAAATCCGAACATGATCTAGTTCTGGAAACTTTTATATACACATTGGGAAGTATTTAAAGATGGACTGGAGACTTTAAAAGGCACTACTGCTAAAGTCTACGTAAACCCAAACGTTCTGCCTTGTTATTTCAAACCCATACCTATATATACTGTGCCCTGAAACAAAATGTTGAAATGGAGTTAAACTGCTCTTATTGAACCAGTAAAGTTTTCTAGATAGGCTGCCCCAAGAATCCTAGTGAAGAAGCCGGATGGCTCCATATGCCTATGTGGAGACAATAAGTTGACTGTAAATAGGGTCTCAATGAAAACAGCGCCCCAATTCCAAAAACAGAACTGCTCTTTGCAGTTTTAGCTGGAGGGCAATTGTTTACAAAGATACATCTGAGACAACAGATCATCCTGGAAGAAGACTGCAAGCAGTATGTCATTGTAAATCCTCAAAGACTGTTTAAATATAATCAGTTACTTTTTGGTATGTCCTCAGACCCTGCTATTTTCCCAAGAACCATGCAGGGATTGATACAGGGAATTCCCTGTTTGGCAGTATATCTGGATATATTAATCACAGGTCCCACAGAATTTAGCAGAAGAGCAAAACAGGTTAAAGGAAGCAGGTCTGTGCCAAAAAGGGAAGTGTAGGTTTCTGTAATGACTTTTTATAACAGGAACAGGTTGTTAGCCCAATCCCAACTTCTTACCAGGAGGGCTGGCAGACTGTATTCGGTCTGTCTGTCATGGGTGACCCAACCAGGAATTATACTTCTGCCAGCATAGCTCTTGGGATCAAGGGGGCATGCATGGGGTGTGTTGATAGAGCTCATCTATTGTTACTTCACATCCTTGCTCTGGAATGAGGACCATGTTCCCCATAATACACACCCATCTTGCACACTGAGTTCACGGTGTTGCTTATAATAAGGTGTGAGCTTCTGATCAGCTTTGATCTGGGGTCATCAACTTAGCACAAATTTTCAAACTTTTGTGCGTCCTGGATTTGTACCAGTCCATGATTTTTACCTGTAATGATGTCACTGGAGGTGAATGAAAACAGTCCATTAGTAACACACTCTTCACTTTTTTTTTTTGTCTTTTTCATGTGTCTCTGGTAAAAGCAACTGGCTTAAAACATCTGTATTTCCCAACTTCCAACCAGTTTTGTATACAATGGTATATTCCTAGACTCTTAATGTCACTGACCATCTCTGGATTCTGAGTGTTGCCATCTGTGGCATAATTTTCATCTCATTAAACAATGTGAGTAGGAGTTTTATCGGTGCAAATTATAAAGTGGTGCCTATATATAACAGAACTATCTTCTGCACCCCGAAGGTAACAGTTAATCCCGCTCAATCTGGCTATTAATAATTATGAGCAGCAGAAGACAGTCTGGGATGCAAATTCAGTTAGCTTTTCTTATCCATCCTCCATCCAGTGAGCTAAAACGGCTTCAATTCCAAAGATGCATCACAAATCAATATCAGTTGTTTGTCAGCTTCATAATGGCCCAGGACTTAGGAGGACTGCAGCTATAGTTTAGAATCTCGAAACACTTGTTCGTGAACTGATTCCCAATACATTTAACCCACCTTTCAAGTAGCATATGTAGAGGCATTAGAAGTGGCAAGTTTGGCAAAAACTTACTAGGGAAATTCAGCAAGCCCCAGTAAGCCTTCAGCTCCGAAATATTCCTAGGTGCCAGAGCATTCCTAATTGCTTTGACATTATCTCTCACCTGGTGAAGTCCCTGGGCATCCACTTTATAGCCCAAGGATATGCCAGGAATGAACACTGCTCAGCTCACCAAACCAAGTCACTGTTAGACATGTAATAGAAATACAAGTAGATCCCATTTAGACAAAAACTTTGGGGAGTACCTGAAAAAAATATCCTCTGATTATGGTGTGAAGAAGAAAGCCCTGAAAAATATCATTTTTTGGACATTACATAGAACTCAAAAACTGGTAAAACTAAACCCTGAAAAACAGAAGCTGCATCCCCAGTTCCTCAATCCTGTGGCTACATACAACAGCCTCAGCGGTACCCTAAGTTTCACCCGGCTGTCTATGGTCAAAATGCCCCACTTTAGCATCTGGGGATTGCTGCTCAAGAAGTGAGAGCAGTTAGTGATAACAGGCAAGGAATGTGAGAAAAAGCAAGGGAGAGCAGGAGGTGGGAAGGGAGGCAGCAGGATTCAGGAAGAAGGGATTTAAGCGGGACTGAGAGTCAGGAAAGGCCAAAAGTAGGGAGAAGAAGGACCAAAGAGTAATTGGTCACCAAAGCTCACTTAAAAAAATATTTGATTTGAAATTGTCAGAGGTCAACCCAGTTAACTGGCTAATCCCTGTGCAATGTCATCTCTTCCTTCACTGCTTTGTATCACTATCACGCTCAAGTCCCTTGGGGCTGCTTCTTTTTATAGCAGCAAATTCACTTCCCTTTCAAAATACTATAGGACCATAAGCATGGCTTGAAATTCCCACTAGTCTTCAAATGGACTCAGCTTGCACAAGAGTTTAATTAGCGTCAAAACACTTGTGTATTTGCATAATTTGCAGTAAGTCATTAGATTTCTAAAAGCTTCCCTTCCAACATGAGGTCCACAGTCATCTCATGGTCCTCTTGTACTCCCTCTGTTATCCCCCGTCTTACACTTACATTGAAAGTTCTTTGGGGCACTTATGTTTTTACAGGGCCCAGCACAACACAGCCTTGGCCGCTAGGTACTACCTTAATACAAATAAGATATATAAACAACAAAGTCCCATTAAAAGTCATGTAATTTTACACCCATCTTACTGTCCTGATTATTTGCCAACTTGTAGGGCCAATTTGTGATCCCTTGATGAGTAGTTTCAGGGAAAATGGAAGAATTGCTCACTAATGCTGGAGGGTAGGGAGAGGGTCCAGAGTGACCTAAACTAACTGGAGGATTGGGCCAAAAGAAATCTGATGAGGTTCAACAAGGACAAGTGCAGAGTCCTGCACTAGGATAGAAGAATCCCATGCACTGCTACAGGCTGGGGACTGACTGGCTAAGCGGCAGTTCTGCAGAAAAGGAGCTGGGAATTACAGTGGACAAGAAGCTGGATATGAGTCAGCAGTGTGCCCTTGTTGCCAAGAAGGCTAATGGCATATTGGGCTGCATTATAGGAGCATTGCCAGCAGATCGAGGAAAGTGATTATTCCCCTCTCTTCGGCACTGGTGAGGCCACACCTGGAGTATTGTGTCCAGCTTTGGTCCTCCCACTACAGAAGGGATGTGAACAAATTGGAGAGAGTCCAGCGGAGGGCAACGAAAATGATTAGGGAGCTGGGGCACATGACTTACGAGGAGAGGCTGAGGGAACTGCGATTGTTTAGTCTGCAGAAGAGAAGACTGAGGGGGGATTTGATAGCAGCCTTCAACTACCTGAAGGGGGGTTCCAAAGAGGATGTAGCTCAGCTGTTCTCAATGGTAGCAGATGACAGAACAAGGAACAATGGTCTCAAGTTGCAGTGGGGGAGGTCTAGGTTGGATATTAAGAAACACTATTTCACTAGGAGGGTGATGAAGCACTGGAATGGGTTACCTAGGGAGGTGGTGGAATCTCTATCCTTAGAAGTTTTTAAAGCCTGGCTTAACAAAGCCCTGGCTGGGATGATTTAGTTGATGCTGGTCCTGTTTTGAGCAGGGGGTTGGACTAGATGACCTCCTGAGTTCTCTTCCAACCCTGATACTCTGTGATTCTAATGGGAGTCACGAATTCACAGTCTGTACCATTGAGCGCTTTGATTCCCATGTACTATATCATGCTGTCTCAACAGGCAGAATAAGAGAAAAAGATAAGGATCAATATAAAAGAGCAAAGGCAATTAAACCTAACATTCAAATACATGAATCTTCCACTTAAGGTTAGAAAAAATAAAACAGGCCTTTTGCTATATATTCAGAGAAAGAAAATACATGAACAAGAACATCTAAATCAGGGTAGGTAATCTATGGCGCGGGTGCTGAAGGCAGCACGCGAGCTGATTTTCAGTGGCACTAGCACTGCCTGGGTTCTGGCCACTGGTCTGGGGGGCTCTGCATTTTAATTTCGTTTTAAATGAAGCTTCTTAAACATTTTAAAAAACTTATTTACTTTACATACAACAATAATCTAGTTCTATATTAAAGACTTATAGAAAGAGACCTTCTAAAAATGTTAATGCATTACTGCCATGTGAAACCTTAAATTAGAGTGAATAAATGAAGACTCGGCACACCACTTCTGAAAGGTTGCCGACCCCTGATCTAAATCTATGCAGTTCTTCTTTGGGTACTGAGAGCTGCCTTTGAGATTCCCCAGTGCTCGTGATCTCTTCAATGGTGAATAAACTGAAGAATAAGAACATTGGCTTTGCCAGATTAGATCAGACCTGTGGTCCATTGGGTTCAATATACTGCTTCCGACAGTGCAAGAAAATCTGCAACAGGCAGATGTGAGATAATCTGCCCTCCCCAATGGTCTCATTCCAATCCCTAATAGGTAGATGTTAGTTCACATCCATTTTGCACCATCCATAACGCCTTTTGTTACCAAGTTCATCATCATCTATTGCTAATGTAAAGAATGTCACTGACACCATGCATCCCTATCCAATTCCAGTCACAATATCAAACCACTCACCCAGGCTTGTTTCCAATCTCCCTATGCATCTAACTTCCATCATATAAACTCCGTATTATATTGATCAGTTTGTCTTGCATCTCTTAGCTGCTAGCAATATCCACAGGGTCTCTCTGCGGACACTATTGAATACCTTCTTTACGTCAATAAAGTTGATTGAAATGAATTTTTGCAGGCAGGGGCTTTTTTGATGATCTACCTGGACAGAACCCAATCTCTTCTTCTAGTAATATTTCATCCACCATCTTGTTCATTCTGTTCAGCCTAACAGTAGCCAATACTTTACCTGGGATTGATAGCAGTACAATACCTTTTCAGTTCACCCTTTTCCGAATAAAATCATCCTTTTCCGGCAATTCCACAACACCACCATCTTTCCAGTCTTGGGTCACCTGCTCTTCCACTCATTTTTCATTAGAGTTTTGCTAGCTGGTCCATCAGAATTTCACCCCCTGTCCTTGGTACCTCTACTTGAATTCTGTTAGTTCACTGGGTCCCAGCTCTCCCCTGTCTCCAGCATCCCTCGCCAGCTATCACTTCAGTGTGATAGCAGTCCACCTTTTGGTAAGTAGTGATCAGGTCACCAGTTAAGTTTTCTCCCTTCCAGGGTAACAGAGTCCAACAAAATACACAGTCCAACATCCCCCCAGCCCATCTCCAGATCCCTATGAATGGTACGCCCTTCAATTCAGACTTACAATGTCTTTATCCTCTCCTCCTGTCCAATGGGGAGTGGGAAGGGGTTTACACAGCTTCTACAAAATGGGTGATTGGTAGGGGAGCCTGGGCCTGCCCTTTCTACCAGGCTCAGACCAGGGCCCTATGAGAGGCAGTGATATCCAACATCCTGGAGCGCTGTGAGGCTGCTTCCCTAGGCCACTTCCTACCACTTGCTTCTTCACAAGGCCTCAAAAAGTCCTTCATTTAAAGTCCAACAGAATAGCAAATAGCAAGGAAACAACTGAATCTTCAGCCCAGATCGTAGTCCTCTTTTCAGGCTATTTCCAGCCTCCAACTGGCCTAAGTTCCTGAGTTTCACTCCCACCCCCAAGCAGATCACACTCCCCCTCTACCCAGAGTTTCAGGGTGGCTGTGGTCCCTGACTGGGTCCTGTCTCCAGGACCCTCCCAGGCATCTCTCAGCCCTCAGGCTAAGGGAGAAACCTCCCATGTACCTCTTACTTGGTTCTCTTCCCTTGACCCTCCCTTTAGGGTCTGGGGTAGCTGCCACTTGCAGGCCCTTCCTTGCAGTAAGGACTCTTGTTGTACCCTTATTCAGGATCTCCCAAGATAGACCTCTCCTCCAGACAGGTTAATTTGGAATGAAAACGTTCTGTCCATTGTCTGGCTTGTTTCTCATTAGTGTTCAACATCTGTTCCTGAAAGCCCATGGTAGGTATCACCTGTGACAGTCTGGTTCTTCCTGAGAGGTCTTCCACTATTCTATAGAGCTGCTTAAAAAGTTTCCACTCTGTACTGCTGCTTCTGCCACTGCAGCTTTCATGTGGCCCCAGGTATTTCTATCTTGCTTGCATCTCTCCTTTATTTCTCTGTCCCTCTGCAGATTCCTTTAAGAGCTCTGCATGTGTCTTGCATGGTTCCCGCCCCCCACACCTTTCAGAGCTTTCTACTCAATCACAGCCCGGATTCCAGATGTGTTTTATGCCTCTTTCTTCCACCCTATTCAATGACACATTACTTCCTTTGCTGTCTCAACTCCCATCTTCTTCCAGTTTGACCATTTGTCTTCTAGACTGTCCTCAGCCTCATTCAGTAAAACACTAGAACGATCGCTAAGTACAGTTTTGAATCTGATCTCCATTTCTTGGTCCCTGAACTTCTCAATTGCTGCAGCAGTCTTTTTGTCACTCTTCATGATCTTTCTGAATTTTAAGTGTAACTCAGACACTAAAAGATAATGATTTGAGACAACACCTGCTCCTCTGCTTACTCTGCCATCCCTCAAAGATTCCCATCTCTTCATCTACCCATTTGACAGTCACATTGGTGATCTCCATGTCAGCTTGTGAATCCTGAAGAAACTGTCTCCTTTGAACTGGGGATTTGGCTAAATCCTTTGATGGATTAGGAATACACAGACTTTCTGTGAGGAACTGCAAAGAAATGCCCTTTTGGAAATCACCCCAGCAGTTGGGTGGGGAGTTATGAAAAGGAAATGATCTCTGAAGGGCTGGAACGTTAAGATAGTGGAACCGAGCACTCTTAATGAGCCAAAGGAGAGTGGTCTAGTGCAGGGCAGGAGATCTGAGTTCTATTCCCAGCTCTGCAATCATGGGCAAGTTACACTTCGTTGAATGGTGAGTTATAATACTCCTCAGATAGTCTATGTAGTGAAAAAGACTTCCTAAATTCACATCCCCCTTAAGAGTAACTTTACAGCACAGGGAAGGCAGAATTTGGCCCTGTCCTTTGAAGCATCAGATGCCAGAAGAGACTGAATTAAATTTGCATATTCCTGAAGGATATGCATAAAAAATAGCCAGGAAAAAAAAAAAGAGATGCAAGGGAGAACTCCAGTATGAAAAACACAGTGTTTGGAAAGTTCAGAGTAGGTGAGCATGTCCTCTAGGGTGACGATAGCTGCCAGTAGCTATTAATGTGGTTTCATCCCAGTAAAACAGACTACTAGTAGTTTTCATGTACTTACAGTGCTAAACTATAAGACAATACCAAGCTGGGAGGCGTTGCAAGTGCTTTGGAGAATACGATTATAATTCAAAATGATCTGGACAAACTGGAGAAATGGTCTGAAGTAAACAGGATGGAATTCAATAAGGACAAAAGCAAAGTACTCCATTAAGAAGGAAAAATCACTTTCACACATACAAGATAAGAAATGACTGCCAAGGAAGGAGTACTGCGGAAGGGGACCCGGTGGTCATGATGAGTCTTTATCAGGGACAGAACCCAGAACTTCATGCTCCTTACCCCAGACCACCTATACATGAACTGAAGGAGAACCTCCGATCTGTGCAGCAGTATTAGGTGTGATCCTTGTTGGACCAGCCCTTAAAGTGTGACATGATCACACATACCAGACCTGTATCCTGTCACTCGTAGGGAGGCATCTCAAATAGCGCCTACCTTAAGGGCCGAAAGATGTATTTCCCTTAAGTTTCCTATCATGTGAAGTGTGGCTCCATTCCACGGATGAGGAGGAACTAACTTGAGTCTGATCGAACACTTCAGGAGTGTCATGTGGAGCTTGCTATCATTAAGTTTCCAGAGATGAATAATGAGACAAGCATAATGCAGGAAATAATAAAGCTCCAGCCCATTTGCAGTTTTAGCATTTATGAGGATGCTGTGGTCAACACAGGACAGTGTTTTATGGCTCTTTGGTGAATTAAGTTAGAGAAACAACCAGGTAATAACAGAAATCGCCTCATAAAAATTATACAACTATATAAAACCTTCAAGTTTGTTCGATGGCGCATAATCATTTACGGGCCAGCAAGATATTTCAAAACATAGATTAAAGGCATCTTGAATGTAAAAATCTTTTTCTTTAATTATGCTTGTTATATACAGTGTGGTCATACTATCCTCAATCATATTGAGGGCAACAGAAAACTAAAGAATGTTCAATTGAGTTTTAAAAAAAGGACCAAGGCTATTAGATCTTGAAATACAGAGAAGTTGGTTTATTCAGAAAGAAGAAAGCTACTCAGATAGCATCCTGTGAGCCAACGTAGACAGCTTGACATGCAATTCTGATCTCATTTAGAAGGATATCTGAAAAGTGTGCAGGTTTGAAGCCCTCTTTTACCAGCTTCCCTGAACAGCCTCAATTCAGTTCAGTTCAATTCAATTCAATTCAGCCACAGACTCACTGAATGACCTTAGTATAAAGTTCCTACTATGATGGGAGCCATATAAGTACTTGAACAAGTAGTGGAGATTCTGTCTATGAGGTCTCACACAGTAGCTACCATTTTCCATGCCAGGAGAATGGGATGAAAAATTATTCACTTCCTGACGGCGCAGCTTCTAAACTGATCAAGAACCCCCGTGCCTTTTCCAGTGGGCAAATGGAAAAAAAGCAGCTGTGTTTGTAACTCTTCTAGCCTCTCCTGGTCTAGGGTGCTATAGGCTAAATCTTATTGTCACACTGACAGACCCCGGTTGTCAGGATTGAACATGAGACCTCTGCAGCTAAATGCATGAGCCTCTACCACATGAGCTAAAAGACATATACCTCTTAGCTAAGTCTGTAGAGCAAACTCATTAATCAATCTCTCTCCCCCTGCACTCCCACTCACTAAACAGGACAGAATACCACATCCAGAAGGTATTACATTACCGTCAGTCCTAATCTGGAAGTGGATCCTCATTACGGCTGAATATTTAAGTAAAGACTGTCCATTGTATGTAATAGTGGAGAGAAGATGCATCACTACAATTCCACTGTGTTTTGCAGCAATTGCTAGGTGAAAAACATTTGTATTCACCCAACACTAGCTCACCAGCCATGGGAAATGATTTTTAGATCTGGCAAAATTTACATCAAACTTTATAGTCAGAGTCTTTAATCTCAATTTTGTTGGTTACAGTTGGAAAATACAAGGAATAATATTTGAGGAACATCTTGACATTTGGCTGTACCTTAAAAGAGCAATAAGCCTTTTAGCTAGGAATAATCCAAAATGAATTCATTGCAGGTTCTTTGCTTATATTTATTCAATGAAACCCCATCAAAGACATAAAACAAACACAAAGGTCTGGGCTACACTGGAACTAAGATATGCAACTTCAGCTATGCTATTCGTGTAGCTGAAGTCATAGTATCTTAGTTCAACTTACCTGGCCGTCCTCACGGTGGCAAGTCGACTTCACTTACTCCTCTTGTGGAGCTGGAGTTTCAGAGTCGATGGGGAGCACGTTCAAGGATCAATTTATCATGTCTAGATGAGACGTGATAAATCGATCCCGGATACATCGAACACTACCCACCGATCCAGCGGGTAGTATAGACATACCCAAAGTTGGCTCAAGACTGTTATTGGTATGTATGTAATTCTTGGCATTCAGTTAAGCACATCCTTCCAATCATTAGCAAGAGACAGACAAGTCCAGACAATGTGCACTAGTATTACTGCCATGGATCTTGCATTGTTGACAAGAGGGACTAAGCTAATTTTGAATTGAGTTTAGTCATCTTGCTGTGTTTTACACAGATGATTTTCTGACAGGGTTTCTATTTCAGGTCATCACAATTAAAATGAAAAGCATCTTTCCCCAGCCATTCACCTCCTTTATTGTGGATTCCATACGCATGGAGAGCAATGCCCTGCAAATACTGGGGCAGATTCATCCCCAGCGTAATCAGCAGAGCTACTCCGGGGATCAAATGCAGCCCATTAAATAAGAGCTTTGCGCATATTAAAAGACAGCCATATGGTTTGACAGCTGGCTGACAATGGGCTCAGGAAAGCTGAAAATATGGACTTGTGAAGAAAATCCAGCTATTGAAAATGGAAAGTTTTGAAAAGCGAAGTTAACTGTGGCTAAGGTGATCTCAGAGAGTCAGACGATACAGATGGAAGAGCCTGCAGCAGGTTATTTAACCCACTCTCCCCGTCAACCTGAATTATTCAGTCCAGATCCCCAGGGCTTCCACAGTACCATTCTGAGACAATTTTACAGTCTAATAGCACGCACGGTTAGGAAGATTTCCTGATAGTCCAAATGAGTTCTCCCTTTTAAAAACAAATGTCATCCCATTTGTCCTACGTATTCCCCCTTCAGACCAGGCTAAAGAGTTCACCTTGCTTCTTGGCGGTTACACCCTGTTTGTAGACAGTCATCAAGTCCCACTTCACCAAGTTAATCTCCCCTGTCACAAGTCAACTACTGATGGGAGTCTGGATCCCATACATCACTCACTGGGAGTGGGTGCAAGGATATGAGAGGAGAATTTTGCCCTCGCAAGAAGCAGCCCTAAGACGTTCCAGAGCTAAAACTAAAAAAGAGACCAAACCAGACTGAAGCATCAGGTGTCCACACTACACATGAATCACCAACCCAGGGAAACTAGACTGGAAACAGCTTAGGTGTAAACCCATCACAAGGAAAATAAAAGCAGAACAGAAAAAATTGCTTGGTTAATTCTCTTTCTTTTGGCGTGTTCATTGTTGTGTGAGAGAATCTTCTCTCTCGAGCTGGGTCTGCATTTGCAGCGTCAGGGCACCAGTCCATCTCTGGCAGCATGAGTGCGATGAAGCAGTAAAGCAAAAGATCAGAACACAGCTGGGATGAGTTTTCGATTTGGAAAACTGACAGATTAGCTCCCTCCCTTTGGCCTGAATGTTTCCGACTGAGGATAAAGGAATCATTTTGGGTTGAAATTTCTATTACATGAGCCACCACAAGTTTCATTTACACTCAGCCTCCTTTAAACCTCTCAGATAGCATTATGGGGCCTTAAAACACAGGCATAAATTCATTTTACTGCCCAAGTGGTGTAACGGGACCTTAGTGTAAATAAGAATGAAGCCTCATCTGCCCAGAACAGCCACACTCTGCATTTATACAGCATCTTTCACCCAAGCTTCCCAAAATACTTTACAGCCATTAATTAATCAATTCTTTTAATGCCATCATCCGGGATTGTAAAGGTTATTTTACAGATGGAGAAGCTGAGACAAAGAGGTTAAAGTTCCTCTAGTCCTGGTTTTTGAAAGCACTGAAGAAGGCTGGGGTCAAGCTACTTCAAAGGCCACCTCTCCCTTCACAACCCTTCTAGGACAGCTGTTATGCACAGACACACTTTCCTTCCATTGGCATAGATAAGACTCTGAAGGTGTGTCTACACTGTATTGTAAACCTGAGTCTACGAGATCCAGGTTTGTGGACTTGGTGTTTCCAAACCTGCATTGGAGCATCCACACTGCATTGTAAGCCCAGGTTTACAATTCCTGGACCCAGGTCTCACAGCTGTGCTAACAAATCCACACTGCGCTACTCAAACCTTCAGACTTGGGTCTGCAACTTGAGCTGCGTCCACCCTGCAAAGTGACAGAGCGTGGACCTGACTCTCAGTGGGACCTGGGCTCTGACCCACACCTCCAGGAGGCTCTGAGGACCTAGGTCCTGAGAGCTTGTTGACCCAAGTCAGACTGATTTGTGTGTGGACGGATGAGGGGCTTGGGCTCAAACTGGAGTCAGACCTGGGCTTAGTGGACAGTGTAGCTATATCCTCAGGTGCAAAGGACATCTTCAGTGGCAGGATCCCAGCTGACCCCTTTCCAGACTCTCAGGAGGCCAGGCTGAGTTTGAATCCAAGCAGAGGAACACAGGATGAGCAGGGACCTTCTGGGTCACTGAGTTCAAAGTACTACTACTGCAGGCCACCCTGTCAAATAATCCCAGTCATAAAACATATCCAGTTCATTCAGACACACCTGTGTCTTATCACCATGTTCATGTCTAAATGCAAAATCTCTCCCCAACCTTCGGCAAGGCCTTCAAACAGTACTGGCATCTTTCCAAGACCAACACGCAATTGGTTGCCAGAGTTCTCAGCTCCAGCTGCCTTAGGCTGTCAGCCCTTTAACTTGCTGCCACCTTTATTCAGCACACACTCCTCTGTTGCCAGAGCGTGACAATTTTGGCTCAGCACATGCTGCAGTAATATACCAGCCTAAGACCCCTGCTTCACCCCTGTATTACTGAAATCAATTGAGTTGCTGCACCATTGTCAAGCAGTTGTAACGGGGCGGAAATCCAGTCCTATGATATGCAATGCTACGCTCTGCTCTTCTGCCTAGCAAGGGGCAATGCGGCAAGCTGAGGACAGCAGAGAAGATTCGGGTGGCTAGTTTCCTACGAATGCATGGCCTAGCTCTCATTTGTAACAACAGGCCCACTCTTGCAAGGTGCTCAGCAAATGCCAACTGCAAATGAAGTCAGTGGGGCTTGAGAGTCATGTGCCTCTCGCGAGGGAGGCTCATATTTTCACAGGATCAGGCCCAAAGGAAGACTGAAATAGGAAATCACATCACATAAAAGGATCTTACACTCCCCACTGTATACTAATCTTGGCAGGTTTTTAGAAGCCTTCGAAAAAACGGCAACATCTGTGGGCTAAAAATAGGAACCAAATCATGTTCGTTCAGTTGTTTACACAGGTGCCTCTCCCTCCCCCCGCACGATATATTCAATTGGGTTCCTTTTATTTTTGGAACAACTGTGCATCTCCAAATAGGATCTATGGCTCCAATCGGTTACTGGCGATTCCAGGAGACAGAAGGTGAGGGCAGCAGCATCCTAGCATAATTGCAACAACTGGAAGAATTGTCTTGATTTGATTATTTCTCACAAAAGGTGAGGAGCTTGGATTTAAAGAGCGTTTTTTTTAAAGTTGTGGGGGTGGGGAGAAAATCCCAGCAGCTATGCAAAGTAGTCATATCAATAATGCACACTCCCTGCATTTAAGACGCTGCTACCCAGAACCCATGTTCTGCACAAAGGAAGGGTTGTTATAAATATATTCTAATTTTGAGCTACTGTACAGTGAAGTTAAGAAGAAAAGATCAGCTTGCAGAAAAGAAGAGCTGCACAGAAGGCAATTAAGTAATGTAAGTAACACATGATCTCCTGGAATAATATTTCCAACCACAACATGGCTTTATGCTTGCACAAACGTGCAGATTTTCTAAAATTCTAGGAAAAAAATAAAATAAATAAATACTTAATCTTTCTAGAGTGTTTTTCCTCCATGGAGCCTAAATTCTTTACCAAAAGTAGATCAGCATCATTATCCCCATCTTAGAGATGACGAAAAATTAAAAGGACTCACCCTAGGTTGTATAGCACATCAATGGTAGAGTTTAGAGTAGAACCCAAGTCTTGCCAGTCCCAGCCTTAGGTTTATTCCATAAGGTAAATTACACAGAGTCCTCAGCTTGCAAACACTTATGCATATGCCTCCCTTTACTCACCTGAGCAGTCCTATTGAACTCAATGGGACTTAAAGTTTAGCAGGTGTATGAGTGTTTTCACGATCAGTGCCTAAAACCATGGATGCCAAATTTCCAAAGGCCGATAAAAATGGGTGCACAGTATTCCCAGGCATACTAGGTTATGGACAGAAAAGATACCCCTCCCCCCCAAACAAGTACTTAAATGCAAGAATGCTCATAGTACTACCCATAAACATTGTGTGTGCATTTTAAGGGTCCTTCAAAAACATGGCCTTTAAATATAAAGTCAGAGAAATCAGAAGAGCTGATCAAAAAGTTTTAAAATTAACTGAAAATCATCTAAATTCATCAAAAACTCTAGTTTCAATTACCCTGCCTCCTAACAAAAAACCCTAGAACATTGTTAATTAAATGATCCAAATAGCTTTGGTTTTTGATCAACTGTCAAAACCTTTTGGTTCAGCTGGTGTCAGTGCAAGATTGTGCCATAAAATACACTTTGCAGTTCTTTGCAGTTAATTTTAAATGCCTCCAGATCTGGGGCTCCTACAGTCATGTGGCAAAGACAAACAATCACAGAAAGAATCACTTTCTCCCAGCACTGAACCAGTGGTGGCTGGTGAACTTTGGGGCAAGTGGGGCATTGCAGAAACCCATGGGGCTCCCCCGCATCAGAACTCCCCACTTAGCCCCAGACCTCCAGGACCTCTTCTCCCTAATTCCCATGCTGCTTAGCCCTGGCAGTCTCTCTCCTCCCTTCACCTCAACTCCTCCCTTCTCTCAGATTCTGGGGCTTACTCCCTGCCCCTTCCTCCCAGGCTTCACGACCTCCCAAACCCCCTAGGCCTCTCCCTGCCCTCCTCTGGGCTAGGAGTGACAGATTTACCAGCGGAATGGCTTTTCTCCTGCCCGTCTGGCCTTTCTTCATGCTTCCCCAGGGCATCCCCAGCTCCTTGTCAATTTGTCCTCGGGCTTCTCCTTCCCCATAGGCTATACAGGCAAGGGCTGATACGAGGCAAACTGCAAGGATGTGGGGTGGAGTCAGGGACACTGGATTCACCACCCAAGCCGCCGGCTGAGGTGACTGTACGGTACACTGAAGTGTTACATTCCAATGTCCTGAGTAGACAGAGTATCTATTCTGTGTTCCTAGTTCACAGCTCCCACCACCCTGACACCCACGTGCGCTTTTGTGTATTTTGGTTGGTGGGGGAGCTCCAACACCCTCTGTACAAGAGCTGCCACTGCACGGAACAAGGGGCATTTGAACAAGGGAAACAGATTTATCACTAAAGTGATTCTCTCTCTCTCCTCACTAGACAGCTCCAGCCTAGAACCTTCTCTAGTCCAGTTCTGGCTCGCTTCCTGTTACAGATTTAAAGCAACCATATTCCTATCCTTACACATTACCAGGTGCCTTGCGAAACTATTCCACAGCCTAACAGGCGAAGGTTCTAATGCTTACAGTTTTAGAGCCGCCATTTCAAGGGACAAAGGCCCTTGGGAAGACAGCCATGTAGGCACAATTACAGGAATTCCAACAGAAGAATCAGGAAAATGCACACAGTAGTAGTTAGGCATGTTGCTAAAGCCGGTGTGTGTAAGTACTTGATCACAGCAGCCATGCAAATACACCCATTTTTGGTGTGTGTTGACATCCATAAAGAGTATGAGCAAAGATATCTGAAGCATTGAGAAGATTTGTAAAACAGCATTTAAAATAAATGGCAGCTTCTTGATTCTGGCAGAAAACTGCCATCGCTTAAGATGCTGGAGTGCTCTCCTGATAAACAGAGTCAACAATGCCTTGCAAGACTCATCTTCTGCTAATGAATGAAAACAATTTGTCTTGCCATTGTGCTAAAGATACAGATATACACAGTAACTATGCCACTTTAGATATTATCACACCTCACCGTAATTCACAGTTCTCCACTGCATTATTGCCTCTCCAGCTCACACACACGTGTATCCTATTATTAAATAAAACCAGGGAAAAGGAAAGTAGTCAGCAACGTATTGTAGCTGGTGTATTCCTTGTGCCATTACTTCTTCCCACTGCCTTACTGTAAACAGTTGAAAGCCAAAGACCCATTCTCTGCACACTCAGCTTTAATTGAAGCTCTCTCAGAATCTATTTAACCCCCCAACAGAGCTCTAGCCTGACAGTAGTTTTGATAGTCCACATCCCCAAACATGCCTGCTCAAATCAAGTCCACTTTCTTTGTCAATACTTGCCAGGCACAAAGAGAGTCAACTAACTAACCACTGCCACAAGGAACCGGTAACATTTCCCTGATCCTTTCGGTTTTGTTTTATTCCAGGATTATTAGGCTAGGCAACAATTTCAAAAGTAGAAAGGTCGTGGAGTGGAAACGTGCTGAATTAGCCCACTCCCTAGTCCTTGTGGTTTTGCTGCTTCCCAGTCAGCGTTGGCCCCTTTCGGGCTGTGCTAGTTCCTCACATAGGAGGGAAAAGTGGCTTTCTGCTGCCAACATCTTTGTCCTTCCCTCTTCTTACCATGGACTTTTGCTGCTAGGGATCCTCCACTAAGATAAGTTCCTTTGCTCCCCTGCATTGCTTTCTTATCATGACCAGATCTATGCAGGTCTACATGGCTGTTCCCAAGATTCATCTTGGATAAAGGTCATTTTACTTATTTCTATTTGAACAACAACAAAAACTTTATTGGCCCTAATGTAAAGAAAAGTTCCTTCCCACACAAACTGTACACTTCCACAACAAATTCCTGGGTCCCTAAGAAAGACCTTCAAGATCTTCCATCACTTGAAGATGCGATGTCTTTCAAAAAAGATATGCCTTACCTTAAACAGATGTTACGGGTTTGATGCAGAAATTACTAGTCGTGGAAGCTCCTTCACTGGAGACTTTCAAAAGGAGGCTGGATAGCCAGCTGTCTTGGATGGCTTAGAAACAGCAAATGCTGCATCTTGGCAGGGGGTTAGACTAGATGACCCCTGTGGTCCCCTCTAACTCTATGGTTCTATGATTCTGTGGCTTGTGTTGTGTGGTCAGACCACACTAGTGGTTCTCAATCGATTACCATTCTGGGCTTCATCCAATACTACCTCTGTGGCCCTGAGGATATCATATGGGCTGCATTTCTGGGTTGACTAGGCCAGAGGTTGAGAACCACTGGACTAGACATTCACAAAGACCCCTTCTGGCCAAAACTATCTATGAGTCTCTGTCTCACAACTTTTTAAAACTCAACACAAGGAAGACTATGGAACCCCTGCTGGTCTCACAAAGGCAGATTGTACAGATCAATTAAGCTCACTGGGTGTGTCTTCCAGGTTAATGCATTAGATTTGTCCCTGCCATAGCAATATGGTTATAGGCTAGCAGTTGAGGTCCGGATGTTCACCATGACTGTAGGTTGCAGCTAGGTCCCCTTTCATTTTCATGAACAAGGAACACATCAAAATGAAAATTGGCGAGATTAAAATCAAAATAAACAGTTTTCCCTATGGCCCAGCATCTCATTAACCTTCAAAATTTTCAATTAAGGGTGTAGGGCAATTACACAGCATTAAAGCTGGGAGAGAAAAATTCATTATCCAGGTTTCGAAAGCAATTCAGAATCGCAGTTCTTGCTCGGAAAGCATACAAGAGCCAGGGAGATGTCTAATTTAGTGACTAACCCCCTCCCTAATGTCTTCAAGCCCTTGCCTGATAATGGTGCTGGATCTTTACAGTAATTGCCTCTTGACTGAAATTCTGAATTCAATTAGTCATTTGCTGCAATTGGGGAACACAGAGAGATGAGTGGCAACAATGGCAGGCGTAGCTGCTCTTTATTACCTGCCAATAAAGCAGAACAGAACTCAGGCAATATACGGCTGATTCACACAGCAGCAGGGAGAGAGGCATATGTGCTGGAATTCTATTACGGGAGCCTGACCTAGAAAAATATTCCTACTGTCAAGCCTGAAGGGAACGGATCAAAGGCTGACACCGCTACTCAGAAAAACTTCTCCTGAGGTCAATGGGAACGTGACCATGTCAGGACTGGAGCAAAGCACCGGTGCTCAATGGAAATAAACTCTCTGCCCTCATGTTAAAGCGCCACAAAAGTCATTGGCATTGCAAGGAATGACAGAGGCAAGAGAGGAGACAATAACAGGCTGGTGCCTGGGCTGACTTTTCCCGCTGGTGTTGCTTAGTAGGTAGCACATGTAAGTGAGCCATGGCTGGGGATTAGACAAGGAAGAGACAGAAAGGAACAAGGGACCCACCTGCAGCCAAGAGCCTCAAAGCTATTTAGACACCTGTCTCTGGGAGTTAAGCACTAAATACATATGAGGAGCTGGGCCCGAGTGATTTAGGAGCACAAGGGCACATTTACCAAGTCAAATAGCAGCCATGGGGGCTAAATCCAGTGAAAGCCAGGAGAAGCTGAGTGCCGCTGGTGCACACGTGAGCCTTTGAACATCTCCTACCCAAGTCCCATTGACCTTCATTGATTTGCAGGTTACTAAGCCTTTTAGCCGCAGTTTGAAATTTCCATTCCAAAACCAGGAGGGAGGAAAGAGCTGAAAGGAGCGTGTGTGGTGTAAACCCATTGTCTGAAATGAACTGGAGTTGGTCCTTATTTATATCAATGCAAGATCAGAACTGGGCCCTGGGCACCGACAGCAGGAAGGGAAAAAAAAAAGAATAAAGTCAGATTCTGATCTCAGCTACACTGGTGTGATTCCAGAGCAACTTGACTGAGACCAGTGCAGTTACCCTGTGGATTAGACCCTGTGGCAGGACTGGGATTCCCATGGGACCTGCTGCCATAATGGTGGGAGCACATAAAATGTAATTTGTTGCAGGCAGGACTGGGTGGGAAAAAACAATAAAAAAACCAAACCAGACTCAGGTAATTTGTGGGAAAATACTACATCTTTTTTTTTTTAAATAAAGGTTTAAGTATGTAAATTTAAGTGAGGGATAGAAAGAGATTTGATGTCTATTATAATGGGAGTTCAAGTATTTTTCACTTGATTTAAGCAAGATTTATATTATTCTTTTAGTGGTAAAAACTATGTCTGAATTCTGTTTATGTATATAATATATTAACTGGCTTTTTTTTTTTTTTTTGTACCATGGGAGAATCTCTCTTTCTCTCTCTCATAGCATTTGCAGGAACTAAGGATTTTGCAGGTGGGAGAAGGATAAAACTACAAGAAGCAATGCGGGAATGGGTGGGAGCAGGTATTGCAAGGTGGGACGGGAGCAAGATTTTTAAAAAAATAGTCCTGCACAGGGCTCTAACCTGGATTTACCCCCTGTTGTGTTGACAGCAAAACCTTGCTTGCGACACTAAATTTAGCAGCCCCTGAAAGCTGCTACCTTTTAGAAATTTAAATCCTTCCTGGATGTCACTCACATCACAAACAGCTCCTGTGGCCTACACTGTCATGTCACATTTTCAAACACTGGGATGTCAGTGTATGGACACAACTTTGCAGACATTTCAGTCAACTCGCTGCTGAATTTGGTAGGCACATGTAATCGTGGGTATAGTTTTGCCATCCATACATCTGACTGCCCAAATTGTGAGTGCAGCCAGGTAGCTTACTGTTTAGGTGACAAAGCTGCAGGCACAAAACGTGAAGTCACTTGTCAAAATCATGCCTCCAGAGTGAAGAGTTAAATATTCAGGACGCATCTTAGACTACATCTGCTTTAAACCAGCCTGATACCCCAATCCATAGTTTCTGTTTTCAAAATTTAAACTTTAAGAAGGGATTATTTAAACTTTAAGGAAGAGGTTATTTTTCCTTTTAACACTCTCAGTTTCTGTAAAGTCAAGTCTGTGTTCCTGTTATAAAATTCCCCATGTTGTTATACCACAGGATGAACAAAATATTCAATAACCCAAATAACACGAGGTATTCTATGTCTGCTGATTCAAAGATGGATGGAACAATCTTGGTTATAAGTGAGTACTTTAAATGGTCACAGAGGATACTCATGGTTTGTAGAGAGGGAAAAAAAAGAAAAAACCCTACAGATGCAGGGAAATGCAGTAATGTAATTCTAAATCTTAAATTCTATTAAGCATAAGACAAAACTTTCTGTAGATAATTCTCTCTCTTTAAATATTGTAACTCCATCATGTGCTTTTGAGAATTATATAACATAAGTACATAAAAATGGCCATAATGGGTCAGACCAAAGCTCCATCTAGCCCAGTATCCTGTCTACCGACAGTGGCCAATTCCAAGTGCCCCAGATGCCCTGCCCCGTCTCTGTGACCCTCCCCCAAATTCCTTCCCCGCGTTGCTCACCCTCCCCACCCTCGCTCAATCATTTTCACCTGGCTAGGACAGGGAGTTGGGGTGTGGGTATGGAATGAGGGCTCTGTCTGGGGGTGTGGGCTGTGGTGTGGGGCCAGAAATGAGGGGCTCAGAGTGTGGGAGGGGACTCTGGGCAGGGGCCGAGGGGTTCGGAGTGTGGCGGGAGCTCCGGGCTGGGGCATTGAACTGGGGTGTGGGAGAGGGTTCAGGGTGCAGTCTCTGGGCACCACTTACCTGAGGCAATTCCCAGGAAGTGGCCGGCATATCCCTCTGGCTCCCAGGTGCAGGGGCAGCCAGGGGGCTCTGAGCACTGCTCCCATCCACAGGCACCTCCTCTGCAGCTCCCTGTGCAATAAGAGCTGCAGAGCCGGTGCTCGGGATGGGGGCAGTATACATAGCCCCTCTGGACACCTTTGTGCCTAGGTGCCGGAGGGACATGCCAGCTGCTGAGGCCAACCAGACTTTTAACGGCCCAGTCAGCTGTTCTGATCGGAGCCACTAGAGTCCCTTTTCCGTGGGGTATTCCGGTCAAAAACTGGATGCCTGGCCACCCAAAACAAAAGTGAAGCCTGCTTTGCTCCAGCCAGGCCTTTGCAACCCACTTCAAAAGGGGTAAGAAGGGGTGAGGCCACCAGCCCCCAGACTTAACCAGGCGTCCTGAAGGAAAAGAGCTGCAGCACGCTAAGCGATAGCTATGTGCACGCTGCACTCTCTCCTCCCCTGCATCACAATTTAGAGCTGCCTCCTAGCATAATCCCAGCCCAAGGAAGTGCTGGAAACCACCTCTGCCCTGCAGGGGGGCGAATCTCTTCTCTACTTCAATGGGCTTGGGTGGTGTTGACAGCTGCCTGCACTACTCCTCTCTCTGCCAGGGTTAAATTTGATCCAACGCTGGCAGAGTTTTCACACCAATTAGAGAGACAGCAGGGCAAGTTTACTAATTACTGTTTAGACTGTAAGCTCTTTGGGGCTTAGCTCTTACTACACTGTGTTTGTACAGCTTCTCACACAGTGGCGCCCCGTTGTTGGTTGGCTCTTCGGGACTACCGAGAAAACATGATTAATAGGAAGTTACCCAAATTTCCTCAAGCAGTTATCCAAACAGAAGGATCTAAGATGTTGCAAGGGTAGCCAAAATCCAAAGAGACCCCCTCCCCGACACACACACAATATTGGTGGGAGAAGACTAGGTTAAAACAGGACTAATAAAGCAAAACAAGAGCACGAGTGGACTGTAATAGCAAATGTAATAGCAGACAGCCCCACACTGCAAGCCTTCCAGAGTTCCTTGCCCTTCCCTTCCCCAGAGGTAAATGGGGAGAGCTGGCTAGATAACACCTCAGGCTGAGGCCTGCTGCAAGAATATAATAAAGTATGATGGTGATTAAGTTGTTGTGGTGCGTGACTGAGGTTGGAAAGAAGCCTCAGGGCACCACCCTTGAAACACAATATGTGATGAAGCTTAACCTCAGTAAGGCAATGGTAGGAACCTAGTTAGTTCTGCTCTGCCTGAGGGTGGGAATTATTTGCCTCCTGGCCAGAAGAAGGTAGAGCTAGGAAGAGCTGAGGGAGCTCAGCTGAAGGTGAGGAGACCCAGGAAGGAGGAGTGAGGGAGAGTTCTCTCTCCCTGGGAAGGGCCTAGAGGAAAGGCCAGGAGTTGGGATTGGCTGTGGCCAGAAAGCAGAGCTGCAGAAGCAGGTTAGCTCCTGTGGTGGAGCCCTGAGTGAAGTTCAGTGAGGATCAGGGAACGAGACAAAAGCCCAGGATGGGCGGAAGACTAATGGTGCTTGGACTCCCAGTTGGAGAGAGCTTGTGGGGAGGAATCAAAGTTGAGCCCAAGACGGGCAAAGAATCTTTGGTTTAGACCTTACCCTTGAAGTAAGGATGCATATTGACCCCACATTCAAGAACATCACTTCTGTCATGGGCCAAAGAAAACATGGCTGATGCTCATTTCAGCATGTCTAGGTGCTTGATCTTGTATAGTAGATTAGAGGATAGCTGTGTTCCAATGATCGTTTTTATTTTGGATATGTTTCTGTTCAATGCAGTGAACCTGGCAGTGCACACATCTTGATTTTCTTTGTTCCTGCATGGTAGTTATGGGCACTTTGTCTTGAAGATTTTGTTCTGTGTCAAACTGCATGCATATTGAATGGTCTTAATTTGTATGTTGGTCAGTTCAAGACTGCACACCGTATTCATCCTTAGTGTAACTGAAATGGCTTCATTGGAGTTATTTAAGGCATGGATCTGGAACAATGCCATCGATGTATCTGGCCCAATATAACACACAAGATTTGTAAGAAAGAAAATCACTGAATATTTCTAAGAGACCACCTGCTACCAATCAGAGTGGCAAGTATGTGAAGGTTAGACTCTAGATTGAATGGGAGCAAATGCCAAGATTTTAATGCTGTTCCCAAATCAGCGAAAGTCACATTCACAAGAGATTACCTAAATTACTTGACCAATCTTATGCACAGAAATCCTCTGTCTTTTTGTCAAAGGAAAAAGGATATCTGCAGAAGTGTGGTTTTTTTCTTTTTCTTCTCCCTTCAGTAAAGCCCATCTCTTGGCATGAACAGGTGCTTTCTTTGTGCTCATCTTTGTTCAGCTGTACCGCTGTAGCATTTCAGTGAAAACGCTACTACACTGCTGGGAGAGTGATGTTAATCCACCTCCACAACAGGCGGTTTTCCTTCAGGCTCCCTACTCTTTCCTTTCACTTCTTTCATGTCTGCTTATACAGTCCCAGCTTCCCCCTTAATTAGTCTCTCAGCTATAGCTCTAGTGAATTGGTCTCCAGCTGCCTGTCTTTTAATCAGCGCCCAATTGATATAAACTGGTGGGGAGTTGAAAGACAGGGTGCTGAGTTAGTGCCTGAGTTAACACATACCTGGTACAGAGAGGTAGTTCTGATTGCCTTTCTCAAGCAATGAAACATTTTGGATGGCAACAAAACCCTGCTGTATGTGTTACAATCAGGGCTATATGAAAATTACATGTTTATGGGACACAAATCAAGTTATTAACAACATGGTGGCTGCTGCCATACTCACATGGAGTTTTATTCTTCCCCACCTGATTTCCACGGGAGAGGGAGGAGTTCTTCACTGCACCTTCAACCTCTGGCCCGCAGATACTCAGTTTTACAAAGCAGATAAAGTGACAGCCATTTCCACACAAATGATCACATCTTGAAGCCTTCACTCACTCCACCGGCAGGCCATGCTCCTGCATAAGGAGAGTAGGACTTGACCCCTTCTGCAAGGGAAGCCATCAGTGCTACTCCACGTCTAGATCTATTTTCATCAGAAATGTGCATACCAGTCCTGATCCTCAGAAGAGGTGAATCGATGCAGCTCCATTTAGGGTAGGTGGTTCAGACCTCATCACAAAAGTTTCACGTTCTCAACTTGCCCTGATGGAAGTCTTATAGAATTTGATAGAAAATAGCAACATTTTCAATCAAAAGGCAGATTGGCCAGTAGGTCCCCAGCCTGTAGTGGTGCATGGGTAGGCTCTGGAGTGGTCTGTAGTAGCTCTGTGTTCTATTCCTAGCTCTAGCATTGACCTGTTGTATTACCTTAGGCAAGTCAACTCCCTTCTCCATGACTTTGTCTCATCCCACACCTTGTAAGTCTTGTCTAGTTGGACTGTAAACACGTCAGGACAGAGTCTGTGTCTTAAATAGTATATAAAAATAGTATATAAATAGTATATAATAGTATATATATAGATATATACTATACTATAATACTGTATACTATAATAGTATATATATAGTAATAGTATATAAAAGCACAGTAACACAATGGGGCCCTGATCTCAATTGGGGCCTGGACACACACTGCAATAAAAATAATAAATCATACTTCTACAGACAGGAAAAAGCACCTACATTTAAATAATGTTAAGGTTGCAAAGTCAAACTCTGAAAAGTTAGGATATGCCAGCGTTAAGGTTGCCTGGGCAACCTTAATTCAGCCTTCTTGTGCAAAAACATTATGATACAGGCTAATTAAATGACACTATTTTTTCCTTGGGACTGAAGGGTATGTTTGTGTTCAATTTAAACAAAATATTATTTGGTCTGGAATCACTCACCACCCAGGGGAAGGGGAGTGAGCTTACCATGTGGAGTGAAGGGGAGCGGCTTCTGGCTAAAGAGACTCTGGCTGCTTCTTGTTAGCAGGGGCTCTCCCTCCATGTGCACATTGTATTGAACTGAATCTAATTGAATTGAATAAAATATGAAAAATCCTTGATTCTGTCTGGTCTCTGACTTACTGAGAACCACAAAATCCCAAAAGGACATCAGCCTCATACAGTGCAGTACCTGTGCTGCCTGTAACAGAACATTTGTATCATGTTATAGCATTTAAGCTTTATATCCTTGCTATCGAATTCTAGAGATAATTAAAGAAAACCTAGAAAAGGGCAATTAACTCCCTATTCAATTTTATAGGCTTTTAGAGAATCATCTTTACAATCTCTTAAAATTCCGTAGGACTTTTCCAGAAGGCAATAGTGAAACACAGCTTGCTTTAACATGGCTTTGGTTTTCAGTGCAAATATTGTGCACATCAGTCAATAAAACCCACTGATGGCACCTCTCTTCTAGTCTATCCTAAATAGGTTTTTATACTGCATTCATCACCATGATATCCGAGTGGCTTCCAGTAGTGCATTAAGCAACATGAGTACGCATCTGTCACAAGATGACAGATCTGCTCTTAGCTAAAAAGATCTATTTTGGAGACTCCGATTAACATGAAATAAAAAAGAAATGGCTGACAGAAAGGGTAAAGGATAGTTGTATTTTGTCCCAGTTCCTGTTGCTAATTATCAGCCCTACGAAAGTATTTAGGTAGACAATGAGAAAGGTCATTAATGGGAAGTCAAGGCACTGTGTTTCAGGATAATTATATCCTGCTCTGTTGATGTCTGACAGCCTTGTTTTATCAGTGGCACTTTAGTGGCTGGTGTTTCTTGCAGCTCTCATTGTTTAGTTGTATGTAGAAGATGGGGATAGTTATCTTGCTGACTCATAGATAACCTTTCCTTTCTGGCTCCTGGTGGAAATTGTGGATTCTGTTTCCATTACTGCCCCCCTCTTCGCTGTCTGCTTTAGACCTTCGCTGTCTGCTTTACACCCAGGCTCATGGATTTAAGAGGATTATTCAGCATGTTCCCATTAGTCTCACCAAAGCAGAGTGTGCTTTGGAGAAAACTAACATTGAGTACTGCTGGCCAATGTAAAATGCTGGTTAGGGGAGGAGATTTTATGCAGATAAATGGAGTCGATGCTCCATAGGAGAGAGTCAATGGTTTGGTACAGGTATCGTTACAAGCAAAGTTAAGAACATGCAAAATAAAGGGTCCAATCCCATAAGGTGTTGAGTCCCTTCTCTGTGGTACTTCATCCCGAGGAACACACAGACGCCAGTGGAGCTATCCTGTGAGAATGACTTAGCAGGACTAAAGGTGGCAGAATAGAGTCTTTGGTTTCCAGATGTTTGGAAAACTTCTTCAAGACCCTTTGCTGAATGGTGCCACACAGATTCAGGCTGTTATTAAAGGACACGTGACTCCAATAACTTTTTCAATGGAGTTATTTACTCAAGTGAATGATAGTCAAAGTAAGCAATGGCAATCAAGGCAGATATTTTCTTACTTATAGTAAGTAAGAATCAGGTCCAAACTAAACCTCACAATGCCCTGTGCTGAGTCGCATGCATCATCCATTCGAGAGATGTTGGCGCCCCCTGTCTGTGAGAGATGTACAGCAGTTATTACTGGCCCCAAAGAAACATCCACTTCTTCACTAACTGCCTTATGGTGATGTCCGTCTTATTGAGAGGTACCTTTGCCATGGCAGATCCCATCAGGACAAATGAAATCAGGGCATCAGGAAGGTGTTCAAACCATTGATCTTCTGCCATGGTGCCAGCAGGGAGGATTCGGTCTTAGCCGTGTCTGGTAGAATCTCCGCAATGGTATCCTCAGGTGTCTGCTGGACGCGAAAACCCGGGGGTGTGCCAAGGTGTGATCTGTAACCCAACACCAGCCAAAACAGATCATTTTGGCAAAGCAGCTCCAGCTGTTGCTCACCTAGGCAGAGTAGGCATGTTTATGAAAATAATACTATAGTCTTTTCCCCCAGTTTATCACTGGGTGTCAGGGGAGAGCTCATTCAGACGCTGCTTATACTAATAAAGCACTGAGAACCTTTTAGCAAATGGGATATGGTTGTGACTGAAATGCAAAGAGCCAGCATACAAAAACAATAATATTTGAGATGTGCTGATACTTTTTCATCCATTGGGTGGAACATTAAGCCAAGAATGGGTCATTATATAAAATTACAGAGCTTAACTGTGAGAGATTGAACACAAGCGACCTGGGGTGGAAACTTTCTGGACAAATATTATGGCAGTTCTGGAGAAAGTTGAAGGGGCTACAATTACTAAGCAATGGCAATCAAGGCAGATAATATTGTCTGCAGGATTAATGGAAGGAATTGAAGGACAGAGCTTAGCAAATCCCCCAGAAATGCCTTGCACTGAGGTCACTATTGCTATAATAAAAAGATATAAGTGGTATAGATATTTCCCTCTTCCCCAAGAGGTTATGGCACTTCAGACTTGATACCTGGATGATAGTTTTGTGTAACCAATACCCATACCATTAGCCAGCAATCTTTTTGTCTCAACATCCATCCAATTTAACATTATGCTTAGACTGAGTGCTGCCACTTTTCTTAAGAGTCTACACATCACAGAAAGGAAGCAGCTTACATACTCTATCAGGGTGCTATGCCTGGCAGCAGTATTGCATTGGGGGTTCAGGTAAATTAAGGGCATGTATTAGGTGTTGCTTAGTTGGGGTCTGAGCCTCCAAGATCCAGAGAATCTCTTGCAGGATGCTATCTGGGGTATTTCTTGGTATCCAATGGTGGGATTCAAACTCAACTGAAGTCAATGAAATTTTCCACTGACTTGGATGGCCTTTTGCTAAGCCCTTAAATACAGAATTGGTCAATTTCAGAGAGCTAAACCCAACTCTTCCATGCTCAAGGAAATGGATCTTGTGAGAAATCCAACTTGGGCATCCATGACATGCAACAAACCTTATTTCCAGGATTAAAAAGTGGGAAAGAAAACTTACCAAACTAGTCATTGGTCCCTTGCTGACTTCAGCAAGAACTGTGGGGGCTGAAGAGCTCACAAGGAATAATCAGCATCTTTCAGGATCAGATCTTTCCTTCTAAAACATTATTTGGAGATGGAGTGGCATTGACCATATTTTTTACAACTATTAACAGTTTATTTGTATGGTAATAGCTCCTTGAGGCCCCAGTCAAAGATTCTGGCCCCATTGTGCTAGGCACTGTACACACATGTAATTTAAAAGAAATAAGCTTACAATTTAAGTCAGTGATGGGAGACAACAGGTAGAAACAACTGAGTGAGCTATACACTAGCTAGCAGTAAGAGGATTGTGAGCAGTGTAATAAGCAGGAATCACTGGACCTTGCTAGTAAAGATCACTGACATTCCAGGAGAGACGTCACTAACATATTTCTCATTAATTGCTATCAATCTCGGCACATCATCAATGTGCTCTTAAAAAAAATAGTTAACTTACAGAAGAAGTTGAGTGGCCAGAGACTGCATAGTTTAGAGCACTGTCCAACATTGTTTTAGCATATTGCACACAGAAATGACTAAAATATTTGGGGGGTCAGGACTGCTACCATAAGCCCCTGTTTTCATGGGGTTTTAACTTTAGTATACGAATGCTCCCCAGGCTGACACGCAATAGCGCAGAAGGTCTTTACTCATAGGAATTTTTTCTTCCATGTGGATGAAATTGGTTGTTGGGATTGTGTGTCACATACAGTAATAATGTATGGGATTTTTCAAAGGGGCCAAAGAAAGCTGGGTATCTAACTCCCTTAGGTCCTTTTGGCAATCTCATCCAATCCCTTGAACATATATCATCTCTTCACCTCAGCCTCACTCATGCTTTCCCTTTTACCCTCCTCTCCCCTGCCCTGTGCTCCTCATCCTCTTGCCTTCCCTTCACTGCTCCCCGTTTAGCTGATGTTCACCTAACTTAACTCTCTACCCACGCTACCCCACAAAACAGTGGCATTAACATGCCCTTTGCTGTCAGCACATTGTTCACTGTGCTTCTGTGTTCTACCCTTTCCTCCACTCCGGGTCTGTCTGGTCTATTTAGATTGTTAAGCTCTTTGGGACAAGCACTGTCTTTTTGTTCTGTGTTTGTACAGTACCTAGCAAAATGGGACCCCAGCTCAGGACTAGGGCTCTTAGGTGCTACGATAATACAGACAATAAATATCTTAACCCAAAGTATTTTTTTAACAGATTATGGGCTCCATTCTCCTCTATTCAGGAACAGACCATAATGGACATAGGAACCTCTGAAATATTTAAACTCCAGTAGGTTCTGAAAAATTGGCTCATTATATCTATGTGTAATATCACATCCGGGCAGAATGTTGTTTCAGGGATGGTTCAATTTTCAATCAACTGAATACTGAAACTCATTTCTGAAAATGACTAACTTAATATTATTGTTTGCAGAGGATCCATCACACTCTATGGGAAGTGCTAACATGTTAGTTTACACATTTCCCAGTTAAAAATAAAATCAAAAATGTCCCAATTGCTCAGTTTTGCCATTTATACCTAAAGCAAAAATATTCTAAAACATACTTTTAATTTAGATATTGTCTCCATGTATTCTGCATCATTTCTCTCTTCCGCCCCCCCTTAAATATTATTGTATTTATATGGTAGATCCAAGCTCCTGCAACAGGAGTGCATAGGAAACTAGAATAATTATGCATCCAAAAAATTAGATGTAACAGACCTGAGTAAGGATATATTATTATTACATTTTTGTGAGCCACATAATAGCACTGGTATGTGTAGCTCTTTAATGCATCATTATTTGGTATAATGTATTAATATTCTGAATGTAACCCATGCTTACACAGTATGGCCCTGGCCCCCCCTCTAGTGGTGGGTTCATGAGTCTGTCACTGGCTTTCAACTAACAAATGAGGGTCTTTTATCTCAAGCAGTAAAGCCCCAAGCTTATAGCTTCCCCATGTCTCAGGTTCAATCCCTAGTTCTGTCAACCTATCCAGGGACGCAATGTTACAATTATGTAGGACAAAGTGCATTAAAACCTAATTAAAAATAGCTAAATGAGATCCCTACCTCAAGAAGTGTACAGTTGTAGTGTCAGATCATACTGGGATTAGCCTAAGTCTCCAACCATTTCACTATAAGAGAGAAATCCCGACATGGACCAACCCACAATTCTCTGGTTTCAAAATTTTTCATCCTATGGATGATCAGGATTTGCAAGACCTCAGTTTGAGAACCATTGCTCAAGCACGTCAAGTGCATAGCTCCACTGACGTCAGTTTGTGCCAGCTCAGGATCAGAGCCGTAACGGGATTGGATCATCAGATAAGAGAAGAGTCCTCATACTAGAAGATGAAGCATGCCTTTCAGTCTTAAGCCATAAAAATAACACGTTTACTTTCATATTATTGCTGCATTTTCAGATTCATTGACTGCTTATTCAGCCCATAACCAGATGAAACATCAAGATTAAGTGTGGACAGATAAGTGGTCCATGCATTTCTGTGTCAGTGTTACTTCCTTCTGTAAAATTCAGAATGCTTCAGAAGAGTCACAGCTGATTAAAATGAATATCTTCAAGAGTTTAACTACCAGTCCTGTACAATGCCCAGTGAAACCACAATGCTAAGGACAATTTGTCTGGAGATAAAGGCAACAGAAGCAGATTCATAAACACTGCTGAAACAGAAAGCTGAAGTTCATCAAGAGCAGTGAATGAAGCAGAAGTACTGATTCAAAGGCTACACTTATCTCACTGCAATTTGTTTACAATGCCTTCATAACCAGCCGATGATACCAGTCACTATGAAAACAGTACTGTATTTTATTTTTGGAATAGGGGTCAGACAAAACAGTGGAGCTTGTTAACATTGCACAGCCTCTGGGAATTTTAGGGATCAAGTTACATTTTTTTAGGAATGCCATTAAAGTTTGAAAGCCCACTGTAGAGAACAATGGTGCGGCTTGCAAGGCAGTCTGGTGTGAAGCATGGATGATAAAGAGACAGCAGATTAATCGCTGACAAGTGTTTAATATGAGATGTGTCCACACCAAAAGAATTACACAAAGAAACAGAGTTTGAAATGAAAGTATTAGGATGGAAGTCAATGTCCGTGACGTGGCTGACAAAATCCAGGAAGCACAACTTTGCTGTTTCAGACATATGCAGAGGATGAACAAAGAGGACCTGGCAGGAGAAGATGGTTGGAAAGAGACGCCAAGGAAAGCAAAGGAAGTGATGGATGGATTGCGTCAGAGAAGATGGTAAACAGAGGGACCTTAGTGTTGCCTTGGACAAATGAAAATGGCAGATGCTTTTACAACAACCCAGCCCCAGTGGATGGGATAAGGGGAAGAAGTAGTAGTTTGAAAGTAATTTTAGGCAATGGTGATCAATAGGGATAGGTGGGCTGTTACAAAGAAATAAGAATTGCCATCAAACTTTGGATTTCTAGGACGGAAACTGAACTCTGAATCGGTACATAAAAAGCAAGTGAATTTAGCTTAGTTTCTCTATGTCGAGAAGGAACATGAGTGCTATAGGCAAGGGGCACTTCCACCTGTGTCCTCATTAACATGCCATTTGATGAAAGTGCCATCAAGTCCCCACGCTCTTCTGAGCTTTGGTCTCTTTGCTGAGTCTGGCAATAAAGGCACCATTGCTATGGTAGTTCAGGGCCAGTTTGTGATGCTGACACCTGTCCAGTGAAAAATGGAAGGAGAAAAATGATTTCACACTAGCCTCACCATGGTAATGACTTTTGGTTATGTCCCACCTCCCTTGTATTTCAGCCTTTTGCCTAGGAGTGGAAGGCTGCATTTGGTAACCAGTACATGGGATCACACAGTCCCCTTGAATTTATTTTTAAGATTTGGGGAAAAAAAAAGAGTTAAAATAACTTTTTTTTTTATTTTTTCTTCTTTTCATTTTCTTCCCCCTCCCCCCACTCTCCTACATGCTACATTCTTCTTTCCACATTTTGTAGGGTTGACCAGCAGTGAAAACAGACGCAATTAACAGCGAGGCAATTCTAGCATGCTTTTATGGGTGGGATTGTCTTTTTTGTTGTTTTTGGGCTTAGCACAATGGAGGCACTACTGCAGTGCAAATAAAATCATTACATCATCATAAATATCAACAACAACAATTTCCAGCACGGATAAAATTGGAAAATCTTCCCTGATGACATGAGATTTGCAGTCTCACCTCTAATCCAAAGATGATCACACATATTTCAAATCTGGATACATTTTAAGAGACTCATCCAAACTTTTGGACACTTGCTGGTATCAGAGCAGAACACTTGGGAGTTTGCCCAACCGTGGGTAATTATCTGACATTTCTGTGCATATATTATCACTTACGTGCTTGAAAAGTGCCTGGAAATGTCTGCGAATCCTTTCCTTGATCATCCGCTTGAATTAAATTTATTTTTTCATATGAAATTACTGGTTGAAAGCTTTCTGCCGGACACCTCCTTTTACAATCTCCAAAAGCATGTGTGTAACATTATTTCCAATACAGATGTCCTTGCACCTTGTGTAATATACAGTATATATACACGTCTCTCATACATAGATTGACGAGAGTGTATGCAGAGAGATCTGGCTACTGTTTGCTTTTCCAAAGAGGAAGGTGCCTGAATATGAGGCTTGATCCTGTAATCCGTAGTCTTGCAAACACTTCTTATTCATGCATGTAGGGGTTCCACTGAACATCAAGTTGGGAATTGCCTTCAACTCTCAAGGCAGAATTGTGCCCATAAAGACAGCCCACAACTACAAATAACCTGGGACATAGTATTTTCTTCTTGTTTATGACACTAAAGCCAAAAAACAATCTTTGGGCAAGAAGAGAAACCCTGATTTTCCTCTGCCTTGCAACTTGTGCACTCATCTATACTGATGCAAAAGTAGGTGGAGGACATGACCTTTCTGATTGGGTAGCATTTTATACCCCCTCTGCACAGGTGAAAATGATTAGGTAGTGTGGTGCAGCAGACAGAGCACTGGACTGGGATACTAGAGACTCATATTCTAGTCCCGGCCCTGCCATCCACCTGCATGACCTTGGGCAAATCATTTAACCTCTTTGTGCTTCAGTTTGTTCCGCCCTATCTGTAAAATGGGGATAATATTCCTGACCTATTTTGCTAAGCACTTTGAAATCTATTGATGAAAAGTGCTCTATAAAAGCTGGGTATTATTATTACTACTACACAAAGTGCAAGACAAAATGAGACATGGAGTCTTTTAAAGGCCTTTTTCTGATTTCATCTATCATATTTAACAGAGCTCATCGCTCTTTTTGCAACCTTCACAAATACCCAGGATGCTTCACTATTTCCAGAGCCAATGCCATGATCAACATAACTGAAAAATTAGCATCTGGAAAAATTAAATCCAGGCCTGAATAAATGCAAAAGGTCAGACACCTGAACTCTGAATCTCAAGTAATACTTTAGTGGTAACAACTATTCCACTGTTTAGAATTACTGGGGACCCTTTTACATTGAAATAGCAAACCACTAACTCTGCATCTCTGGGTGTGATTCAAAAAATGTCTGATCCATGTTAGCTGATCACCATGGTCGGGGCAACAGGATTAGTTCAAAGGCTGAAGAGCCGGTAAAGTCTGCCTAAAGGTATGTCTACTCTATCCGCCAGATCGGCAGGTAGTGATCAATCCATCGGGGGTCGATACATCGTGTCTAGTCTAGACGTGCTAAATCGATCCCTGAGCGCTCTCCTGTTGACTCCAGTAGTCAACCACCACAAGAGGCGCAGGAGGAGTCAATGGGGGAGCAGCAGCAGTTGACTCACTGCCATGAAGATGCCGCGGTAAGTCGATCTAAGTACATTGACTTCAGCTATGCTATTCTCGTGGCTGAAGTTGCGTACCTTAGATCGACCCTCCCTCCCCCCAGTATAAACCAGGGCTAAGGTGCACAGTAAAAACTTGAAGCCCCAATTCTCTCTCATATTCCCTTCTGTTACAACCCACATTCGTCCTGAACGCATCACAAACCAAAATCCATTCTTCCAGTAATTGCATGAGCCCAGACATGTCCTTTATTTTATCTATATTCACCCCGATCCATTTCTGTTCCCTTTGATTCTTCTGCCTTTCAGCATCCCCGCTCTTTGATGTAGTACATCACTCATCTGCACTGCTCAGAGACAGACATGTTGCAGCTATATTAAACACACCCAATACTTCAAGCAGGCAGAAATCCTTAGGATAGTCAACATACTGGAATTTGTTTTTTTTCTTGGCACTGGGTGCCATTGTAGAGGAAAAAGAAAATAATCTTTGTAAATTCCTAACATAAAACCCTTCCATCTGCCTCGGTGGTCCAAAATTTATGTTTCTCACTAATATGCTACAGTGTTTCTATATCTGAAAACTTGCATATTGCACTGTTACTAAATTCATATTTACAAAAACTAAACTTTGTTCACCAAAAATATATCTCCATTCCTAGTCAGGGTAGTTCAAAGGTTTCTCTCTGTTGCACCATGGAAAATGGCAGAAGCTCTGCTTTGTGGGATATTTGAAACCAGACTATGCATAGCACTAGAAAATGTAACATAGGAACCAGTCCTGTGCTGCAGTGAAATAGAATAGAGAACCTGAAAGCAGATCTTTTTTTTATAACTGTGCATGCACTTTTGCTCATTCAAAAATTTGCATGCAATTGCCCCATTAATTTTCATACGAAGAGGTGATAAGGCATGCAAATGCACGGTTATGTAGCCAACGGATCATTTGTATGTGCACCCATGGTAGTTGCATGTGCAGATTAGACTTGCAAGTGTGTATATATTTTTATATAGGCAGCTATGAGGATCTGTCTCATATCAATAGCTATTTTCCAAATCCATCTCTAACTTTAATGGCTGTTTCTAGACCATAAAAGGAATGCTTATTTTAATTCACCTTGCATTGACATTCAGAGAGTAAACTTAATCCTGGCTTTTTCACACTCCCAGTGATAGCAACAGATTAAAAACAATTCTGCATGTTATAGCATTTTGCATTTCTCTATCAACCTTCTAAAGGGATTTTAAATGGCACTATAAAGATTCAGAGCCAACTTCTGTCCTCTGAGGTATCCTATCTAGCGCCCACTAAAAATCAAAGTGACCCAGGGAATAAGTTAAAATGTCACCCTAAGTAATGAGGTGTCTTTCACAATGCCCTTGTGACATAGGTGACTGCTGAATACAGTTGGGCTTTAGCTACAAAGCTTGAGGGGTTTGCTCAAAATTTTGGTTCAGGCTCGTCTCTAATTATTGTTATGCCCATTTACAGATGGCTAGATTGAAGGACAGAAGAGTTAAGTGGCTTGCCTAAGGTCACTTGGCAGGGCGGTAGCAGAGTGGGAACAAGATGTAGTTGGTTCTAGCAGTCAATCGCCTGATCCAGGCACCAGGACATGCACTCTTCAACCGAACTCTTTGAAAGCAAGACAAACTCAGGCTAGTGAAGATCAAAGAGGAAGTGTCAGACATAAGCTGCTTGTCTTCACTATCAGGGGCCTTCGCTGTCAATCCTCACCTTATGTATTGGCTCATTTGCTCATTGAGCTAGTGATGCTTGCCTCTGCCTAGCCAAGACTCTGGACTCCACTGCCTACGTACTGAATTCTGAAATAAACACCACTGTGCTTTCTCCTGTGCTGCCCTCACACTCGGCAAGCCCTCACCTTAAACACTCACCAACCCACCTCATTAGCCACCTTCAGATCCTGCCTCAAAACTCTCCTTTGTCATAATGCCTACAAAAACTTGCCAGCAGTTCAGCGGCTGGAGTGCTGCTGCTGCTGCCCATCACATGGACCAGTATTGTCTCATTGTGGCCACCCTTCGTCTCTCCCCATCTGTCTCTGGACGTAGACTTAGGCTGTAAAGCTCTTGGGTCAGGAGCTGTGTTTTTACAGTGCCTAGCACTGCCAGCTCCTGGTTCGTGGCAGGGGCTCCTTGGTGCTATGCTAATACATATAATAAATAATAATGTTGTACGTTGGAATAACTCCCGCCCTACCTATTAGCACAGAAAGGAGAAAGCATTCGGTGCAAGTCCTAGGTAGGAATCCACTTCACTCTGACGAGGGCCAAGTGATCAAACTAAACCACACGCCTCCCTTTGCTTCTCCCACAGACACGTTCGCTTCAACACGGGATTCTTGATTCATCGCTTGGAGCCCTTGGCTACGCTGCGATTGATAATTGTGGCTGTCTCCCGGCCCGTGCACCCCCAGCTGCAGGAAGGCATTTCTTGCATTCGTTCTTTGTATCCTGAGCTTAACGAACAATCCCCCTTCCCATCTGCTGCTCCTTTGAAATTGCAGTTCGGATGATCGTGCCTTTATCATCTCACTCGCCATTGACAGCTTGCTTGCCTGACCCTTTGTACTTTCCCCACTGCTTTGCTTCTGCCTGCCATGTTTGCTGTCAGTTCTCTCATTCAGCCCCCACACACTGTTCCTCTACCCCTCTAGCTCCTTATTCGTTCCATCTCCCGCTCCCACATGCTTTTCTCCTGCCTACGCCTTCCCCTAATGACCATCTCTTCACCTTGCTCTTCCTACAACTCATTAAGCACGTCTTCTCTCTTCTCCTCCAGCCTTTTCAGGACCCTGAGCAACCCACGGGGATTCCTCTTGATTGCTGTGCTTTCCCTGTCCCTATACAGCTACCCTTTATCCTCCAAGTCACTCATGTCAGCCATGCTCTGCGCCCATGATACTGTTCCCAGATCCGACCCTAGGATGGACATTTTCTACTCCTAAAACATTCTACAGCAGACCTACCTTCCCTCACCCCTCAGGAGGTTTAGGTTGGATATTAGGAAACACTTTTTTTCACTAGGAGGGTGGTGAAGCACTGCAATGGGTTACCTAGGAAGGTGGTGGAATCTCGTTCCTTAGAAGTTTTTAAGGTCAGGCTTGACAAAGCCCTGGCTGGGATGATTTAGTTGGGGACTGTTCCTGTCTGAACAGGGGGTTGGACAAGGTGACCTCCTGAGGCCCATTCCAATCCTGATAGTCTATGGGTATGGTTACACTTACAAGATTATAGCGCTATTGGTTATAGCGGTCCCCTTATACAGTAATATGTATAGCGCTATTGTATGTCCACACTCAGACGCGCCAGCGGTATAGCATGGCCACATTTGGGGCACTTAATGCGGCATTAAGAGCAGCGCATTAGGGCAGGTATCCCAGCATTCAGCTGGGTGCAACGTGCTTTTTAAACGAGCGGGGTGAGGGGGGACACGTTGTGTGTATGTGGAGGGAGAGAGATAGTGATTTTTCCGTTCTTCTGAAAGCCTGTCAGTGAGCCTCCATTCACAGAAGGCTTTGTTTTCACATAGGCTCCCTCCTTAAACATTTGCATTGCTTATCTGCCGAGTTAAGAGAGAAACTCTAAAGAGGTACTTCCGCATTCCTCCAGCCGAGTTCAAAACAAAGGGAAGAGACATCAGTTGCCTTAAATGGCTCTAGGCATCTCCAGAGATCACTTGTAGCGCAGTGGGTGTCCACATTCTTGCTGTAGCGCTACAACAGCTGCGCTACAGCTCTTATTCCCCATGCAGAGGTGGATTAACAATAGCGTTATAACTCAGCAGTTATAGCGCTCTACGTGCCTTGCCAGTGTGGACGGGGAGGAGGTTATAGCGCTCGTGGGGGCTTTATAGAGCTATAAAGTGCCAGTGTAACCAAGCCCTAAGATTCTATGTATGAACCCTTCCAAATCCTAGCCTATATTTTCCTCTGCATTGCTTTCCCCTATTTACTTTGCTTTCTCCCCAGAGGTTCTAGCAGTCTGTCTCTGGGTCCCTGCATGCCCATCCTTGCCACTGGAGTGCTCCCTCATCACCACTCTGCCTCTCATTGCCAATTCCTGTCTTTTTCACAAAGAAGTTAGCTTTGGGGACCAGACAAGATCAATCAGTCCCACTTAGCTGAAAATGTCTGGTGTCTACATTTAGCTCCAAGCAACTGAAAAAATGACAAAATTAGACATTACAATTCCCAGATGCCCTTCGTCTTCCAGTTAAATTACTATTATTATCTTCACACCACTCAAAAGCCTGCAAGGTGCTTTCCAATACAGATAGAAAGATAAGGTCTCTGTCCTGGAGTACTAGTAAAGTAATAGTTAAAACAAGTGATTTTTTTCTTAAGAATCAGTGTGTCATTTAAAGAATGATTATAAAAACCAAAAGTGACAAAGAGTCCTGTGGCACCTTATAGACTAACAGACATATTGGAGCATAAGTATTTGTGGGTGAATAGCCACTTCGTCAGATGCATGCAGTGGAAATTTCCAGAGGCACGTATAAATATGCAGGCAAGAATCAGGCTAGAGATAATGAGGTTAGTTCAATCAGGGAAGATGAGGCCCTCCTCTAGCAGTTGGATGCCAACTCTGCCCACATATCTATACCAGCGACACCATTACTGGACCTAACCGGATTAGCCACACGATCACTGGTTCATTCACCTGCATGTCTACCAATGTAATATATGCCATCATGTGCCAGAAATGCCCCTCTGCTATATTCATCTGCCAAACTGGACAGTCCCAACGTAAAAGGATAAATGGACACAAATCAGATATTAGGAATGGCAATATACAAAAACCTGTAGGAGAACACTTTAATCTCCCTGGACACACAATAGCAGATTTAAAGGTAGCCATCCTGCAGCAAAAAAAACTTCAGGACCAGACTTCAAAGAGAACTGCTGAGCTTCAGTTCATTTGCAAATTTGATACCATCAGCTCAGGATTAAACAAAGACTGTGAATGGCTAGCCAACTACAAAAGCAGTTTCTCCTCTCTTGGTGTTCACACCTCCAGATCAATTCCTGAAGAGGGCCTTATCCTCCCTGATTGAATTAACCTTGTTATCTCTAGCCTGATTCTTGCCTGCATAATTATACCTGCCTCTGGAAATTTCCACTGCATGCATCTGACGAAGCGGGTATTCACTCACGAAAGCTTATGCTCCAATATGTCCGTTAGTCTACAAGGTGCCACAGGACTCTGTTGCGTTTGCAGATCCAGACTAACACAGCTACCCCTCTGATACTTAATATAAAAACCAAGTGAACAGGCTGTCTTCTGTGATACGTCTGATGTGACAGGTCACCCTGAAAGTTCTTAGACATCAAAGCCAGGATGTCCAAATGTGACTAGTGATGCTGGATACTGAAGACATTTTAAAAGGGCTAAACTTTCAAAGAGTAGTAGCAGCATTTTCAAAATGACATAGCAGCCTAAGTCTCAGTGAAAGAAAACTGTGGGGGGGAGGAGGTAATCACTTCTGAAATAAAGCAGACACTTAAAAATATATATACCACCAACCTCTTCAAAATCATACTCCTCTAAAGCATCTCAAGGTGAGCACACAAAATGGAGGTACCAAAATAAGTATTATCTTTTAAAAATCTTGAACCGAAAGCTTTTTTCACATTCACATTAAAATGCCACCAGAAAGTTACCCATATAAAAGCAAGATCGCATTTGTCCATTCTCTGTGATTTCAAGCCACATACACCATCCTAAACCATTAACTAGATTACTGCATACCCTAATAGTGGATTATTAGATACTAAAAATACTATTAGACACTAATACTATTGTTAGGACTAAAAAAAAGCATTGAAGATCTTTGCACGTGTACAAGCGTGGAAATATTTTTCTCACCGTTATTATTGCTAAACTAAGTTTTACAAGCTACAATAAATGTGTATGGAAAATTAACAGGAAATGGTGAAGCTTAGAACTGGTCAGGATGAATATCTAAGGGCCGTGCTCAGGATATGACTTATTTTTGTTTAATGAAATCATCTCTTTAAGTCCACAAGCATGAGTGTGTTTGACCCTCGGGCCCTCCCGGAGAAGGGACAGGAACTCGCAATGACTCCCGCTTGAAACTTTCGACATGCAGCCTCTGTCCATAAATTCAGCAAAAGGGTTTCAGGACAAGGGCTGTGCTGGGAAATGCCGTCACGTATGCCAGGCACCGTAGCTGCATTTGGATCAGCTGCTGCTGTCCCTGGGGAGGGTGACCAGATGTCCCGAGAAAATCGGGACTGTCCCGATAATTAACCCTTTGTCCCATGTCCCAGTCGATGTATGAATGGGACCCCATTTGTCCCAATATTTAGGTAAGGAGGCAAGCGGGAGGGATGAGTGGGTGTGTGGCGGGGAAGGGGTGTTGGAGGAGGCGAGTGATGAGCTGGTGGGTGGGGCTGGCAAAGGAGTGAGGTGAGCTGCGAACCAACAGCGTGCGTGGGTTCTCGGCGCAGGCGTGGGGGTTTCTGGCAGGGGACTGAGGAGGTGAGTGGCAGGTGGGAGGGGGTGAGAGGAGGCGAGTGGTGGGTGGGGGACTGAGGAGACACACAGCAAGCCAGCGGCAGGCCAGAGGATGAGGAAGGGCACAGTGGCAGTGGTGGGGGAGGGGGCGAGCAGGGAGGGGCAGGACCTGAGGGCGGAGCCTGGGAGGAGCAGGGGTGGACTGTGGGTGGGGCCGACGGCACCCCAATGTGTCCCGATATTATACTGTTGTGATCTGGTAACCCTATCCCTGGGGCTTAGTCTCGGGAGGTATGATACAGAGCCAAGCAGTTTATACACTCTCTCATCTTGTTTGGTGCTTCAAACGAGGCTCCTCCAGCCTGACTGAGCCAATGGTAGTCCCAGTGTCCCTCCACTGTCTGCTCTGGAGTTGTATCCACTTACACCAGAACCAAATACAACGTCTGACTTAGTCACACACACGTTCCTGACCCAGTACAGGGATAACTGGATGCAATTTAATGGCTTGTGATATGCAGAGGCCAGGCTAGATGATCGGTTGGTCCCTTCTGCCCTTTTATTGTACAGATATATGAATTTGACTCAACGAGCCTAGGCCCAGTTTTCATTGAAACCTGGACATAATGTAGATGGGAAACTTGATCCAAGCTAACAAGCCACGAAGGTTTGCCAGCCTGGTTCTACGCTTAGCCAAATGAACATGGTACTCAGAGTCACTCCTAGGTACATGTCAAGTGACCAGCTGCACAGAGCCCTGTGGCATGAAGGTCTTGGAATCTATGAATCTGCACTCTGGGTTCTAGTCTCAGGTCTGGATGTTGTGGGTAAGTTTCCTAGGTCAACACTGAGAAGCATCTGCTAATTCTGGGTACCTCAATTATGGAGGTGCCCCAGCTTGACACACCCCTGACCCAATTTTCTGTGGTTCTGAGCACCCATCGCTCCCACTGATTTCAGACCGGAACTGCAGGTGCTCCACACCTCTGAAGCATCAGTTTCTACATGTCCTCAAGTTAGGCACACAAAAGCCAAGGCCCTCCAAACTCGACAGACGTGTTGAAAAATGTGGGCTCGGAGCAGTGTGGGCATCAGTTGCTCCACTTGTAAAATGTGGAGCACGCTTCTGGAGCTTGCAGAGATGTGAGAATGAATGAATGTTCCCTGTGCTCTTTCAGACCTGCAGACAAATGGGACTACAAGAGGGCCATGCACTATTATTAGGCCCATTGTCACACTTCTGCAATTAGAAACTGATTAGTAGTAAATTCCCCATTGTTTTTCTTTTTTTACATCTGAGATTGGATAGAAAAATCAATTACTAATCTCTCATTTAGCACAGCTGCCTGCATGATACCCAGACTCTGTAGTAAGGCTTCAGTTTCTCAAGCCTCTTTTTGTTCCCTGTCTCACACAGAGGAACACTTTGGGGGCAGCCAGCAGCGGCAAGCGATCCAGCCCCAGTCCACCCCGCCAGCTCTTGGTGTTGTTCAGGGAAGGGGGTGGAAGCCAGAAAGATGCAGGGCAGGGGCGGGGTCTTGGGGGGAAAGGGTAGAATGGGGGTGGGGTGGGGCGGAACACCAGCGGGCTGGGACTGGGTCGCTCGCTGCATCCAGCGCCAGGCCCCCTGCTAACCCTCCATGATTTAGGGGTCTCCCTGAAGCGCAGGGACCCCTAAATCATGGTAAGCCCAAAGATTGGTGGAGCTGGGCCCACATTCCTAAATATTGGTGGAGCCTGGGCACTACGGGCCCATATAACTTGCTGCCTATGCATATAGCAGGAGAATAAGTCCCCAAGCGTCCATATCAGAACTCAAACGAATCCATTTGCCTGAGAGACCGGGTGGTGAACTACTCTCACCTCTACATAGCACAGGCTGATTCACTGCTTCGTTACTCCATTTTTCCACCATTGTCACTCCACTGGACTCAAGGGCATTAGGGCAGCATAGAACTGGAGCGATGCAGTGGTGAATCAGGACTTGTGCTTCCACTTGAAAGAGGAGGTGCTGCTGGTGGGTAGCATGGGGGAGGTTTTCTCTGCTGCTGCCCCCATAGTATATGCTGCGTGACAAAGACAGGACTTTGTTCTCAGTGAGTGTGCTGATCACCATGCTTACCATGAGAGCCAATACTTTATCACTGTTTCTTTGGACTCCCAGTCTGTCTGCCTGCATCCACAAGTTGTCTTGTGTCTTATGCTCAGATAATAAGCTCTTTGGAGCAGGGAACATCATTTTCTGCATTTGTACAGTGCCTAGCACAATGGGGCTATCAGGATCTACCACAATACAATACAAATATATTATTATTACTAGTTTTCCATGCCTGGCTGTAAAGAATATATGTAAAGTAAAGGAGAAAGTGCTAGTCAGTATTTTCAGTGAATTTTCTGGATGCTCTCAATTTCCAGCCTTACATAACAACATAAGAATGGCCATAGTGGGTCAGACTATCTAGCCCAGTATCCTTTCTTCTGAGGGTGGCCAATGCCAGGTGCCCCAGAAGGAATGAACAGAACAGGTAATCATCAAGTGATCCATCCCCAGTTGTCCACTCCCAGCTTTTGGCAAACAGCGGCTAAGGACATTCAGTGCATTGTGTGGCATCCCTGCCCATCCTGGCCAATAGCCATTGATGGACCTATGCTCCATGAACATATCTGGTTCTTTTTTAAAACCCTGAACCTTAAGGATAATTAGGTGTATTTTGTGTCCGTGAAATCTATTGTCACATCACCAAGGTCCAAAAATGAATCCACATCCTAATTCCTATTCATATGTTTCCCTCCATTGTTTCTCTCTCTCTCTCAATCCCTGGGCTTGCAAGACCAATCCAATGCCTTTCAGAAGAAGCAGATCCTCTTTCTAAGCCATTTTAACATCTTCCCACTAGACTATTTGCTCTCCTATCAGAGAAATTATCTTGCCTTTGCTCCCTTTTATCCTTGATGCTGTGTGCAATTGCAGAAATTGATCTGGCTCAGTGTCTAAAAGCCATTTTCCAGTCCCGCGTGATAGTGCAGCAGCACTATACAGCCCTGACTCAGGAGCAGAAAGAAACTCAGACCCTGGCCTCCTAGGGCCAGATTCGGAGCTCATTTGTACTGGTCTAAATCCAGAGTAATTCCACTGCTGTCAGTAGAGCTGTTCCATATTTACACCAGCGTAAACTGAAATTAGAATATGACCCGCTCTTTAATTTTCATTGCTGCGCAGAAGGGAGTATAAACTATTCCAAATTTTAGTGGATTTGGGGAATTTTTCCCAAGAGACGAGGATTAAAGAATATATGTTTTGTAAAAGTGACAAAGAGTCCTGTGGCACTTTATAGACTAACAGACATATTAGAAGATAAGCCTTCGTGAGTAAATGAATATCCACTTCGTCGGATGCATAGGCTGTTTTGCAGTCTACAGGAATTAAAATAGAGTTGAATAGCAAAAATATTCTGCATACTAAAAATAAACCCCATTGCAGTTTCCATTGGACACTGGGTTTTTCACTGCCTACCTCAAAGTAGCATGAATAGGTGAACTGCTTCACTCCAGAAGCAGCTGCATTTCAGTGGTGAGTTTAGTGAGCTGGATCTCAACTGGGCAACAAGGCTGAGGCTCCTGAACGGGCTGGCTGGAAGATCTGTATAGGGCTCACCAGGTGACTCATGGGAGTATACATAAACTAAGGTAAACCTGCTAATTGTTAAGCTGACAGGACCACCAGGAGAGACCCTGTAAACCAGGCCTCCTGCCAGTCAGGGACACTTGGTCACTCTGAGCACACTGCATCTCTCAGGATCGTGCCCTTTGCTATCAGAGGAGCCAGTCATAAAATGTTGGCAGTGAGGAGCAAGCATTGGATGTGCACGTGCACATATACTGCCAACAGACGCTGGTCATCGTCAGCCAGGATCAAACCTGAGACCTCTGGAGCTTAACGTGTATCTTTTAGGCAAGGCGGAAGCAGGCTCATCAATCGCTAGCTGGTCTAGCTGCCACTAGAGGGGGACAGAGCGCCACACCAAGCAGGCCTGGGTTACACACACACACACAAAATCGACCCACAATAGACTTAGTGTCTCCCAAAAGCAAAGCACACTTTTTGAGGCAATTGACACAGACTGAGTAGGAGGAAGACAGCACTGGCTTATATCAAAGAGAAAGAGAGCGGAGTGATACCCTGAAAAGAAATGCCGAGGAGTAGAACTGAAGGGGAAGATGATGGCTTCATAGCACTCAGTGAACCTGTTTCTTCAAAAAGAGAAGAGAGGGTTAATTTTCAAGTACAACATTCTCTTTTCTAATCCACACTGCAGGTTGTTGGGAGGGACACGCTCCCTTCCAAACAGGGAGATCAAGAGAGTTACTACTTAAAGGTAAATGACAATAAGGGATGGGCTCTAGGGAAGATGGTTAAACTTTCTGCTCGTTACACATCATTTGAATCAGGAGTATTTGGAGGAACTATATCCTTCTTTGCCTGAATTTAAGAAGGGAGCGGTGAGAGGAGGAAAGGGAGATCTTCAGCAGGGCCTTAGAGTCATGGTGCCAGGATTTCTAACATTAGCAGCTGTGTCCCACTGTACAGAGATGGGCAGCAACGAAAGGCAATCCAACTGGGGTTGGAGGGTTTGCCTCAGAGGCCAGCACAGGGAGATGATGGCACTGAGAAACTTGTCTTCTCACCCCGCAGAAGAGGAAAAATTAACTTCCTCTTCCCCTGGCTTGAGTAAGGTCTCCATTACATGGCATCCTATTGATAGGCCTCCATGACCATGAAGTAGTTTCACGGTGATGACGATTACCGTTGTGGAGCCTTGACATTAATTGGGATTGCCTGCTCCGCAGAGTGAAATCCAATGAGTTACACTGAGTTCCTGTTAAATAAATAAATAAATAAATAAATAACCTTGCCTCCTACAGAAGAGAGAGAACTTTAAGACTCCAGGGATTATTTTGAAAGTTTCAACAAAACAAAATTTGGATACAACACTGGGGGTTCATTGAGTCGCACAGGACAGGTTTCTTTTCATTCCTCTCCCCAGAAGTCCTGCTGAAGGACAGACTAAGGGTGGGACTCTTAGACCCCGATTCCACACTGACTTGCACCACGGTATGTTTTATTCCCAGTCTGCACAGAGCCATGGAAAACCAGGCCATTGGAGTTGCATTATTGAAGTGAACAGGACTAGCCCCTGCAACTCGTCGGAGGAAATAGGCAGAGCATGGGTGGACTGAATCTGGAACAGAGCTTATTTTACAATTAGCTGACATTCCAACATGGACAAAACTGAAAGGAAGAGCAAAATGAAACATGCTTGCAGAGGATCATAAAGGAAACAAGAATCCCTTAATATTTAGATGACAGCTGCCAATCTTCACATGGTAAATAACCACCCCGACTTTCACAATAAGCCGAAAATCAAGCTAATCCCATTTCAAAACAAGCCAATCCCTAAGAACCCCAACACGCTATGTGACTAGATCACCCCAGCATGCCGTCTGGGACTGTGGTAGTCCCACTGTGCACCCAACTCTCTCCCCGACTTGCCCCCATTCTCCTCCTTGCCAGGAGCTGATAAAAAAAAAACCCACCTCCCCCCACCCCCCAAAAACCCCAAGAAGCAACAAGCTAGAACAAGCAACAAGCTACAAGCCAAAAACTAGGCAATAAGAAACTCACAATTAAGCTAAAATCAAGCCCAATTTCTGTGTTTTTTTCCACAGGTTTGGCATGTCTGATTTAAATCTATAATTTAGACATATAATGACAAGGGGGAAGTGCTCTGTGGGATCTGGGCACCTTTGACAGGTTAAAAAGTACAACAGAGAGTCTCCGGCAGCCTCCTAAAACCCAGAGGTGACCAATGATGTCAGATCAAGCTACATTGGACACGGCCCTATCACTGTCACCCACAAATGCTGGCCCTTCTCATGGGTGTTTCCACCTCTTCAATAACCTGTTTAAAAAAGAATCTTCCAGCATCCATGGAAGGTCAGTAGATACAGGTTCATTATGTTTATTTCGGGATCTCCCATGACTGGGATGTTGCTAAGTGGACTCAGTTAGGTTTTTCCACATGCCGAGTGCTCTGGTAGGACTCATGCCTTCTTGGTACCCAAGGAGAAGTTCCTTCTCATCCATTCTGTATGCCTAAGGCCTTGGTTACACTGGCACTTTATAGCGCTATAAAGCCGCCAGGAGCGCTATAACCTCCTACTCGTCCACATTGGTGAGGCACGTAGAGCGCTATAACCTCGGAGTTATAGTGCTACTGGTAATCCACCTCCGCACAGGGAATAAGGGCTGTTGCGCTCCCGCTGTAGCACTATGGTGCGAATGTGGAAACCCACTGCGCTACAAGTGATCTCTTGAGATGCCTGGAGCCATTTAAGGCAATTGACGTCTCTTCCGTTTGTTTTGAACTCAGCTGGAGGAATGCGGAAGTACCTTTTCAGAGTTTCTCTCTTAACTCGGCAGATAAGCAATCAAATGTTTATGGAGGGAGCCTGTGTGAAATACAAAGCCTGCTAGTCTTCTCTGTCGAAGGACACTTACTGACAAGCTCTCAGGACGAACTCTCTCCCTCCGCATACACACAACACGTTCCCCCTCACCCTCCTCGTTTGAAAAGCACGTTGCACTCAGCTGAATGCTGGGATAGCTGCCCATAATGCACCATTCCCCGTGCCACTGCAAGTGCTGCAAATGTGGCCACGTTACACCACTGGCGAGTCTCAGTGTGGACACGCTATAGCGCTATCCCTATAGCTGTATATGAGGACAGCTATAACCAATACCGCTATAAACCTGTAAGTGTAACCATGCCCTAAGTTTTACTGCGATCTTAACTGCAGTTTGCCAATAGCCTGCAGGGGAACAACTCTTCCTGGGACTCAGGGTAGGTCTGCAGTGCAGCTGGAGGATATAACTGCAGCTTGTTCAGATATACCAGAGCTAACGTATCCTAGCTATCTCCCATATTGATAGCAGTAAAACTGTGGCAGCACATGCTCCAGCATTGGCTAGTCACGCGAGTAATTACCCAGGCTCCAGGCAGGTTTGTACAGCCTACACAGCCACAGCTTCACCACTATTGGGTGTCATGCTAACTACATTAAAGCTAGCTCAGCTCCGCTGGCAAGAGCTGCAGTTACCTCAGGGTGCTCTGGGGAAGCTCTCTCTGCTCCTCCCGCAAGGAGCAGCCCCTTGGAGGTCAGTGAGCAAAAGCCCCGAGTTCCTGCCATATCTTTTTCCAGGTGCTCCGTTTCCCTACTGTAGCCCTTGATTTGGATTCACCATCGACCTCAGCATCCCTTGTGTGCATCTTTCGTGGCAAAGGCAGCATGGCCTATTAATTAGAGCAGAGGACAAAAATCAGGACTACTACTACTCAACACTAGTGTTCTGACCCACTTTTATACCACACGGCATTTACACCACACTTGAAGTCACCAATAAATTTGGCCTTAGGAGATTGACTTTACCTGCACTCTAAGTGACACCTAGGGGCCAAGCAGAGAAATTGCAGGTGCATATTCACCCGGAATATACTTCTCCTTAATGGGGCTCCCTTTTCGGTTACATTAGAGGCGGTGGCTGGAACACATTCACTGTAAACCAATGAGCTGATCTCCGGTGGCAGCCCATTTCTTAGGAGAGAAACGGTGTCATGGCCCCCTCCCCTCGTCGTCCCAATTCCAAAGCTTCCCTCAGGCAAGGGCTGGATTACATGAAATAGTAGGGGAGGCAGAGGAAGGAAATAAATGTCACGCTGGACCTTAGCTAAAGCTCATTAAACTCAACGGGAGATTTGGGGCAGGAGCGTAACATACTGGGTGCAGGTATGTGGTAATGGCCACTCATTCTATTCTGTGTAGGTTCTTAGACGGCCCTCAACACTGTAGTATCAGCAGCTTTCACTAGTGCATTCGGAGGGTGTCTACACTGTGATAAAAAACCTGCTGCACCAAACATCAGAGCCTGGGTCAGCTGACTCAGGCTTGCAGGGCTAGGGCTGCGGGGCTAAAAATAGCCATGTAGAACTTTGGGATCAGGCTGGAGCCTGGGCTCTGGGACCCTCCCGTCTCGCAGGGTCTCAGAGCCTGGGCCCCAGCCCAAACCCAAACATCTACCATTTTATGGTCCCGCAGCCCAAGCCAGCAGACCTGGGCCAGCCACAGCCAGGCCACGGGTCTTTTATTGCAGCACAGACGTACTCTAAGCACAGTGACGAGTATTGTCACATGTGGTTCATTCTCTCTCCCCCGGGAGAGTTGTGCGTGTAGTGTCTGGTTTTGCTTTGATACAGTTTTGTTTTGGAGCCTCCCCCTCCTCCAACACTCCTTTTGTATCTGTGCTGCTCACTTTCTATCCCTCTGGGTAGGGATTTACCTTAATACCAGATTAGCCATCAGCACAGAATTGCCTTCAGTGCTCCACTTCCCCAACTTCTTGGCTGCTTTGCAGTTTGATTCTAGGCGTTTGCTGCTCCTCCAGGATCGATCAAAAAGCAAAGCACCATTCTCATTACACCAAAGAAACCCCTGACAAAGGAAGATATGGAGCAGCCATGCAGAGTGCAGGGAGGCATAAGTGATGGTTTCCTACACTCACTGAGTTGGTCTCCAAAGCCTCTGAAAACCAAAAGAGTATCCTGGATTGGCTTAGCCTATGGTAGTGACAAACATTGCTGCATGACGACTGACAGATATTCCACCAATGTGACACAGACATCTTCCCTGGGACTAGCGGGAAGTGATCCCTGAGCAACCAGTTGAGAATCACTTCTCTAAAATATTTGGATGTCTGAGTCAAAGCGGCCAAGGACAAGTCTCCCAGTGAAGTCAAGGAACCAGTTTCCCAGCTGGTATCCATCAGTGTTATGCCATGGAAGTTGATCTTGATTTACATCAGTCATGGTTCAAGCCCTGTGGGAGTTTTGCCTGAATCCTAACTACAGGATCAGGCCCTGATTCTGGAAGATTTGCCGAGTCTGCACAACAACAACAGAAACCTAATCAAGCATGATCTGATTAGAGCACAGAAAACCCTCCTAATAACCCAAAACCCCACACCAATTAGCATTTGATTAGCTGGAGAAAATTCTGAAAAAATGATTGAAACATTATTAATAATCTCCTTAATGTACCACATGCAATTAACTTCAGTTTTATACTCAATTGGGAGATTACAAAGGAGGATGATTGAACAAGGGTGAAAAATTGGTTGTTTTCATTCACTTTTTAAATGTTGCTTCCAAAATGCGCTTTCCAAATTGCAGCACCACAGGGACAATCTCTTAGCAAAAATGATGAGAGAGAGAGAAAGAGAGAAAGAAGGCTTGGGGAAAAAATGACACCCAGCATTTGTGCATGAATTCAAACACACAGCCTCAGACCATCACAGACAAGGTACAACCTGATCTAAAACTTTCAAGGAGCGGTGACCAAAGGGAATATCCATGTGATAGATGGAATCCTCAGCTGGGCAGAGCTTCACTGAAGTCAAGTCAACTGACACCAGCTGACGGTCTCTTCTCAGATCTTAACCCATAAACCTCATCTGCCTAAGAATCTACATCCCCTCTCTCCAGATCTTCGTTTACTGACCTCTTCTCTATTTCTCATCCATCTCCTTTATTCCCCCCCATTCTCTCACTTAACTTTAAGGTACCCACATTTACTCCTCAAACTGCAGTAATGATCCGGACGCTGGAACAATTTGTAGAGTGGGGGTGCTGAGAGCCATTCATCCAGACTGTAAACTTTGCATATAATGGAAGCCACTTCAAGCCAGGGGTGTGGCAGCACTCCTAGCACCCCTAGTTCCAGCACCTGCGGAAACAATTTTGTTGGACTGAATCCTGGTTGCTGTAGTGCTGATGCGCTGGGCGTGGAAGGAGGCCTTTCCTCCATCCCTAATGCAGCCCTTGGAGAAGGCAGCTATTGTTTGGATTGGATGCACAGCGGTAAGCAGGCCAGGCAGCAATGCCAATCCAGTAACCTGCCCTGAGGGTGTATTATCTGAGAAGGGCCTCGCAATGGTCCTGCTGTTCCTATTCCCGCACACCAGCCAACGACTGGAGAGCTGTTAGGGGGGCAGCACAGTTTGTACCTGCAGAACAGGTGTCACACAGGTAGCATCCAAACAGTATCCTTGGAAATGAGATATTATGGCCTTATTCTCCTCTCACACCAGTTTCACATGGATTCTACTTCACTGGACTTTCTTCTGATTTAGATCGCTGTAAGTGAAAGAAGAGCCTAACTCTACAGCTGCACCTGGTTTCTCTAAAGGTGTCCCCCTTATGTAGGCTGCTCCCAATGCCACTCACCTGAGAGCACCAATAGGGCATGGTCCCTTTGGCTAAGCACAGGGTAATCTTATCCTTCCAGTACAAGGAATGCATTCAAAGGTGTCAGAAGTCAACTCTTCTTATTGCATCTCTGCTCATTTTCCCTTCCTAAAATTCAATGAGAAATACTCATGGGATGGCCTGAAGCATGACAAGGATGACAGAAGGGCAGGTGGACAGTGTTGGGTTGCTGTATGTCCAGTGGGTGCACTGACTTTGCAGGGTAAAGAGAGGGACACATGCATTTTGCTGCAAAACCAAATGTTATCTCCAGCTCTCTCTTGGCAAGCCTACTCTTCAAAATATACTTTAAATAAATAAAAAGGCTCTGATATGTTATTCTGATTTAATTTCAGGTTGACTTTCAGGCATGGATGGAAGCTCTTGCCTTCCCCCTCTCCCTCCAATACACACATCTTCTGTATAGTTGCATTGCACCCAATTTGTATTTAAAAGGCATCCAACTAACCCTAACAGGTCAAGCTGCATTGCTGGGTATTTCATTTCTCTCCCTGACATGGAGAGAGGCTACCAGAACATAAGGTGCAAAAGCTCTTCCTATGGTGCTCAGTTTTCAAAGAAAACTCTCCATTAACCAACGGAAGAATCTTTTACAAAAGGAGACCATGCAAAATTGAACTAGGGCTCATAGGAGCAACTTCTGGGCTAAAGAGACAGAGCATAAGTATAGCATTCAGGTCAGCCACTTATAAAATGAACAGTTCTATAATTACCTGAAAATGTACTGTGCTTTAAAGCATGAACAGGGCTCTAATACTGATGATTTCCTAGAATGACTCCTGTTTTTATGTACTTCATTACAACCTACATTACAGATACATTTTCAACAATTCCGTATTCAAAATAAAAGTAGCAACAATTTGTTCCCGTTCAATGTGCAGTTGCTTAACTGATGAAAATTATCCCGGTGAGTCTCTTTGGCCCAGTTCAACAATACATTTCCTGCATTTTCCTTTATAAAGGTGAAAAAAAGAGCTCTTAATCTCCCCCTCCCCTATAAACACGCACACAAAAGATTATTTATCTATGGTCATGGCAAAGGTGAAGAAACAAAGCACTGGGAAAATCTCCATGGAACGTGAGATAGGTGATGCCTTTAATGGCTGAACTAATTTCTGATAAGAAACCATCAGCCATTTGCAAACATCTTGTTTTGTGGGTGTGCATGACAGACAAGTTCTCTTGAGTCCCGTGTAGGGCTGGTTTGAATTGAGCTGTGAGACAATGGGAAACAATTGTACTTGCTAAGACCCCAGCTGTCTATGCTAACTGAATTCTTCTGTATTTTCTCCCAAAATACTCCTCTAGGCTGCTGGGGGCTTTGACATCCCATGTACCATTTTGATACACAACCACATTTGTTGGCTCCTGCTCCATCTCCTCACCTGGCTACTTCTTGTCCCTTCTCTATTAGCAAGATCAAAACATGGTCGCCACCAAGCTTATGAAGAGCAAAACCAAACATGCCCTATGTGCAGGTGCAGCTACAGAAAGTCCCCCTTTTACAGGGCCCTGTGCATTCTCACACGGCCTGCGAACGAGAACGGTACTTCGGGCCAGTCCTGGGGAAGGTTTCCAGGTGGAAACTTGCTGAAGTGAAACCAGCCTCCCAGTACGCTATGGAACAATCATCAGATCCTGATGACTCTAGGGGTGTGTCTACCTTTCCGGCGGTGAGCAGAGCACAAGCACTACATGTGTAGCTACACGCTGCAGTGAAAGGCTCTGGCAGAGGAGAGGAGGCAATGGGACCCTACACTGTTAGAATAACAGTGTAGACGTGGGAGGCACTGCCTGGGTGTGTAGAGAGCCTTGGGAGGGTGCATAGCCTGGGGGTTTTGTAAGGCATTCTACTTTAGTTGCCTAAGCCGTGCCTGACTGCCGATAACCCGATTTATTTACACCCGTGCTAGCTAGCTGTGCAGTGTCTGTACTCCACAAGCCAGTGCTGGTGTAGACGTACCCTTAGAAAGATGGACCTTTAACAGATGTCTTGATGCAACGCAGAGCTCTGCCACTGCACTCCAACCCCCTGCAACTGGTGCTTTGTCAGTGCACCCCAAGCCTCTGCACCCCCTGCTTTGCTAGTGCACCCCAAATACCCTGCACCCCTTGCTTTGGCAGTTCACCCAACCACCCAGCACCCCTTGCTTTTCCAGAGCATCTCAAACCCCCTGCACCCTCAACCCCCCTGCATCTCTCAATGTCTTTGAGGAAAAAATAAGACCTGTGAATGGTTGATAGGAAAGGAGGAGTAATCAGGGGATAGGGAGTGGGGGAATAGGATAAAGAGAGATTCGGGCTGCTTTGAGAGGAAGGGGGTTATAGGGAGGCAGATAAATGGGGGAAGAGTGGCAGAGAAGGTGAGAGAGGTTGGAGCCTCAGGAAATGGAGCCTTGGAGAGTAGAAGGAGTGGAGTGGTGGGACAGTGGCAGGGGGACTAGGGGAGGATAGAGGCAGGGATACCTGTCAGCCCCACATTCTCCCTTCCTGTGTGTGCACCCAGCTGTGGGGGCCTCTCGCTCCTCTAGGGGGTTCTGGGTCCCCCACCCTGCCCCTCTCATGTGATTGTGATTTTACTAAGAATTTCGACACAGTCCCACAGGACATTCCTATAAGCACACTAGGGAAATGTGGTCTAGAACGTGGGTGCACAACTGGTTGAAAGACCATTCTCAAAGAGTAGTTTTCGATGGTTCAATTGCAAACTTGGAGGATGTATTTCATGGGGTCCCACAGAGGTCAGTTCTGAGTCCACTAGCATTCAACATTTCCATTAATGAGTGGAAAGTACACTTATGAAATGTGCAGATGACACCAAACTAGGGGAATGGGGGTTACTAGCACTTTGGAGGACTGGATTGGAATTCAAAGTGACTTTGACAAACTGGAGAATTGGTCTGAAATCAGCAAGATGAAATGCAATAACGACAAGGGCAAAGTACTTCCCTTAGGAAGGAAAAATCAAATGCACAGCTACACAATGGGGAATAACTGGCTAGCTCTGCTGAAAAGGATCTGGGGGTTATAGTGGATCACAAATCAAATACAAGTCAACAATGTGATACAGCTGTGAAAAAGGCTAATATCTTGCTGCAGTACACTGACAGGAGTGTCATATGTAAGACACAGAGGTGGTAACTTTCCGCTCTACCCGGCCCTAGTGAAGCCTCAGCTGGAGAACTGTGTCCAATTCTGGGCACCACGCTTAGGAAAGATGTGGGCAAATTGGAAACAGTCCAGAGGAGAGCAACAAAAATGATCAAAGGTTTAGAAAATCTGACCTAGGAGGAAAGATTTAAAAATGAGCATGTTTAGTTGAAAAAAGAAGATGGGGGTGGGGGGCACGGGGGCAGCAAGGGGGGAATTGAAAACAGCCTTGAGATATGTTAAGGACTCTTATAAAGAGGAAGGTGATCAGTTGTTCTCCATGTCCACTGAAGTTAGGACAGAAAGTAATGGGCTTTATTGGCACAAGGGAGATTTAGGTTAGATATCGGGAAAAACTTTCTAACCACCAGGGTAGTCCAGCTCTGGAATAGGCATCCAAGGACGACTGTGGAATCCCTGTCATGGGAGGTTTTTCAGAGCAGGTTGGACAACATCTGTCAGGAATGGTCTAGGTTTACTTGGTCCTGCTTCAGTGCTGGGGGATGGACTAGAGATGATCTCTTGAGGTCCCTTCCAGCTCTACATTTCTATGATCTGGGATAAGGGGGGTTTTGCCCATCTGGGGATGTCTGAGCCCATTTCACTGCCCCATGTGAATGTCAAGATCTGGGACTCCAGGTCCATCTACAGGGACTGGAAATCCCACCCCCCTTGCTCCTCCCATTTGAGCCAGGTTCGAGTTGGGAGATTGCCCTTTTGGGAGGGTCTGAGGCCTCCTTCCTGCTCACCCACCCACAGCTCACCCCCCACAATGTGAGTCAGGATCTGGAGACGTCGTGTCCCTGTAAATGGCGAGCTGAGAACGGGTGTACTTTTGGCATGTCATAGGCTCTAAAGCACTCAGGATGGTGATAAGAACCCCCACTGAGATGGATAGAGCTGTTATTTCAGGTTGAATACATCTCCATGGGGTGTTCTCATTCAGCTGAGAATATCCGCTGAGATGAATGGGCCACTGCTTCCCTTTCAGAGCTTCTGATGCTGCGGAGGATCCCTTTCCCTCCGCTGTCCCACTATCCTTCCTGTTCTCATCAATGATGACACTGAGTGCTCTGATATCCACATGCATGCACGGAAGTTCTTGCAATTCACTATGTCTTGTGGGAACGTGAAATAGGGTTTGTGATCCGCATTTGGGGGGCATTTGAGCAAGGTTTCCAAAGATACAAGCCCTGAAAAAAATAGCTGTCTTTCAAAACATTTCTGGGGGGAGAGGGGGAATTCCCTTCTCCTTCCCCTCCCCCAAGAGAACTAGAAATCAAACCACTGCTGTGATGCAGGTCAAAACCATCTGAGTTGATCAAGGTCTTTGGGGGACCCGAACTGTGAAGGACCTTTAAGAACACATTCACTCCTTTGCTTGCGTTGATGTGCCATCTGGAAGCGTTAGTGTGCCTGCAGCAACAGAGAGGAAAAAAGCCATGAGAAGGTTTCTATGCAGCCACTCTCTGGTTACCTTGGCAGTTTGAGGAAATATTTTGGATGCCTTGACCCCGCTGCTGCTATTTCTAGTCTGAACCTTTGTACACCTGCGCAACGTTCCTTGCTACATGTTGTCTGGTTTAATAGCATGAGTTATGGGGAGGTTTACACTGAACACAGCAGAATATTAAGCAGCTTATCTAACCCAAAAGTTTATTATATCAGATGGGGATGCACCTAAGGCAGAGGACTTCCTGTACTGCCCACCCAGCGAGAGCAGTTGTGGTTGGGTGAGTGAGGCAATGAGGTCGGGTGGTAGACAAGTCTTGGACCGGGTGTTTGGGGAAAATCTCTATTTTACTGGCTCTGGGGAAGGGAGGGTGTAGCAAATGGCTACAGATTAATGCGGTGTTTCCAAAAACACAGTGCAGAGATCTGGACTTCAAGCGCAGGCACCTTGATGAGTGTGGGAAAAGAAATACACGCAATGCCAGGCTGGCTGTGCATTTTGGGTATTCCTGGATACCCAGCTGCAGAAGTTAGCGGCAGAGCACGGAGCACCCCTGAGATAGGGATGGCACACTACAGGCTGATTTGGCTTGGTATGCAAATTGCAGGACACGATACATACAACCGCCTAAACAACTCTTACCAATCTCACATCCTGTCTTGTTAAAAAACAAACAAACTAGGCAATTTAATGACAACCTCTCACCCCTAGACATCACCTCTATTAGTTCAAAATTAAGGTTGCTTGGTGGTATATCGTCCCCTTGCAGAACACTGAGCTGAGCAAAACTCCACTTCTGAAAACTAGGAGATGTACAGGCAAGGTCACCCACGCAAGCTGAACTCTCTCCTTGTTCAGCAATGCTCCAATATTCCCGCTTCACACACATACCCACAGTTCGCCTCGTTTTCCAGCCCATTCACTCTCCCTGACAGGATTCCATCCAACACGTTAAAGGACAACAAGGTGTATGCTCACCATTAGCCACGTCCTTAGAAATAATACAACAGACGGACAATTTAAGAATCACTTCACAACCTCTTACAGCCCCCTCATGCTTCTTCCCAGGACACCATCTCAGACCTACACTTTCACTTCACCATCATTAAAGCATTCAAATCCTGTCCTGTTCCACCTCACTGCTGATAGCGGCCAGTCAAATACAAGTCGTATGCCCCACTACTGACAGAACGTGCTGCATTCTGCAAGCAAAGTGCATCGCTTCCCTTCCCCCTCCATTTTGGAGGGTGGAAAACATCCATCTCGTATCACAACCACAGCTCTGTCACACTCCTCACACTAATCCGCACGTCTCCTGGATGCCCTCTACTGATCGGAGCTACCTATTGCCTTCACCATTCTGTCTAGCGACACCTAACACTGACCACAGTCACTTTACCTGGCATTTATGTTGATAATAAATCCAACTCATATTTCATCTTCCTGCTGACAGTACCCCCTTAATATTCTGAAAAGGGGTAAGCTAGCCACCAAGCTAGCTTAACTCCACTTTAACATAGCCTTTTTGCCATTGAATACACATACACATGTATATAAACTGGTAGGGTTTTTATTTTAATTTTGCGGGGAGGGAGGGAGTTCTTATTTCTTTGTAAATTCAAGGCAGCTCAGTATATGAAAAGCAAATTGGGCAACTGAATTTCCAGAACCCTGACCACAGAATTCACTCGTTTGTACTTATTGGCAAGTGAGACTCAAGGATGAGTAGAACTGTGTTTTTGTTAACAATCACAAGCTGCTCTCTCTGTATCGTAGCTGAATGGAAATGTCACTGTACTGACTCTGAGTAGTTTTCATCTTCTTGTCTGTAGTGCCTTTTGGATCAATTCTGATGGATCATTTGAGGGTTTCCATTGTTACTGCATCTGCCTGCCTGAGTGCATGGGTTTTTGTAATAGGCACAGCTGGAGCTGAGGCATTAAGGTTCAGGAAATTGGATTATATATTGGAGTTCCCAACGTTTCCTGCATGATCTTTCTTTTAGTGGCAACTAGGGGGTTAAATTCACCTCTGGGGTAACTCCTTTAAGACCAATTTGGATCAGATGCTCAGCTGGGGTTAAGTCAAACTCCACTGAAGCAGGCGGGGCTACGCTGATTTGAGCCAACTGAGGATCTTGCCCACTGTGTTTAGAAGACCAAGATCCACTACTTTGTCATTTGATTCCCAAGACTTTACAGAGGTTAAATGTGCAACACACAAAAATATGTAATGCTTCCTAAAGGGTAATTGCCCTCAACCCAATAACCAAGTATCTTCCTTCCTCATGTCAACAACGGAATAGCTAAGACAAACATTTGACTTAGTGAACTTTGCAGTATGAGCATTTTTGTTCGTAGTCCAAGGAACCAGATAAGAGTACAGCACCAGCATTTACTGGGGAATAACATCAAACTATTTCTAACCTGTACACTTGGTTCTATTTAAAACTGATCGTGATGTTGTGCCACAAGCAGAAAAGAATGAAACTAAGTGCTTTAAGGTAAAAATCTCTTCTGTAAATGCAAGTCATCTCCAAATCAGTCCTTCACTCAAGGGTCAGCTATTTGACCTTATTCATGAGATCGAGTTACAGTTATAGTCGGTTGACTGTGTTTATTTTACTATTTGCATAACGTACACAATCTACTTCCAATCTAGGTTCTTCTGCAAAGGGGCGTCCTAGTAAATTTAATAAACTATCTAAGTGAAACATGTCAAGTAGAAGTAGACAAAGTGTGGGAAGCAGATGAGTCTCCAGAAATATCAGACATGCCCTGACTGTATTCATTGACATATCTTTCAAATTACAGAAGTAGTTGCACCTCTGCACTAAAATCTTGACTGTAGCAGACAGGTTAACAATTAACAGTTACCTACTGAAATATATTTAAGAAAGTCTGCAAGCTGGTTATTAAGCCATTGATTTTACAAGCTGTCTTGAACCTGGGCCTCATCCTGCAAACTGTCTTTGTTCATGTGAGCAAGAGTTGAAGGATCGGGTCCATAGCTAAATACATGGAAGAGTTGAATTTCTCTAGACATCCGCTACAAGCTTTCTTGATGCAGAACCCTAAAAGCTCTAGGCACTGTTGAAAAAAGGAGCAAACATACCCCTACTTTACTATACACACACATAAATGTTTCCAATTTAGGCACAAGTTTGAAAGGAAAGAAAATCATGATCCATTTCACATGATTATTGCAAACAGATTTTCTCATGCAGTATCTGAATATTTATTTGTGAGCATGTTATCTTGGAAACAACACGCAACTGATGCTGAGCAGTAAGAACTGTGTCATAGATCTTAGAGCCGGGTATGTAGAGAAAGTTTATTGCAAATGTAACATAAATAATCACCACCCTGAGATATTATTCAGAAAAGACCGACCTTCCAATTAAATGAAGAAATATTGAAAATACCAGTTATGAAGAGTATCCGCATGAAAAGAAGGATTTTTAGGTTTTTTTGTTTGGGGCACAGGAAGTCCATTTAACATCTCTCCTGTTTGTCTTTAAGGATGCAACTTAATAAGCATACCATGCTGTTTCCATCAAGCCCTTTGGGAAGTATAAAAACTCAGAAAAATCAATGAAACCAATTTCCCATGCACACAGGGAAACCGGAAGATTAACATTCCCCTTTCCTCTTTTATAGACACTTACAGAGAGGGCACATCAGCAGCTTTTAGGGCCAGATTCCTAACACCCCCCCAAACCTCGCTGAATTGTACCTGGCTCCTTGAATAGTTCCACTGATGTCAATGGTACTTGCTTGTGAAGTAGAAGCGTATTCATTCTGAGGAAAGGTTGCCGGATTTGGCCCCTGGAAGGGCAGATCACATTTCACTACAAAGAGCACGGCTCGCAGAAGGTTAATCCTGCAGCCCTTACCCAGGTGAGCCTATTGCTGACTTCACTGGGTGGTCTGCCCAAGGAAGGGTTGCAGAATGAGGATCCTTCACTGATTTTCAGGAGTGCTGGGCCTCCAGCAGCTCCCTTGGTTCTCAAATGGGAGACACTGGGTGCTGTCCCCTTTCGCAAATCTGGCCATTAACCCATAAAAGAGGGGATGGGGGAGGAAATCCACTTCCAACAAGTTAAAATCAAGTTCTAAGAGAGACACAAGGTTCCCTGAGACTCTCCCTCTCCAGATTTAATGACAGAAATCCAAGTGAATTTGGACCCTAAGAAAATACTAAAGCCTTGTTAACATGAATGAATTCCCCACAAGGACAAGAGCACAGTGAAATGTCCAGGGATGCAGAAACAGGCATTAAAAAGGTTCTAAAAAAGGATGCTAACCAAAGTACCATGCATACGCAGAGCTAGCATTTGGGGCACTTAATCATCCAAAAGCTCCTAACCGGATTGATCAACACTGACCAGAATGAGGGGAAACGAACGCCTGAGACCACAGCCTGAAAACAAACCCCTCTCAGACATGTGCCAATGACTCACTATTGTTTAGTTATGAAAATATTTATAGCCAGCTGCAAACAATTTGCATGATACACATAAGACTGCACTTTACCCTGCTAGTAAATTTGATCTGTCTAATGACATCCCAGTACAGGCTCACCTGAGTTCCTCATGCAACCGGCTTAAAACACTGCGTCCATTCCTGACTAATAAGCAAACTGCCAGTGAAGTTAAATAGATTCAGCACCTCAGCCTCTCTTGTTAGATTAGGACTTCAGGGCTTTCCAGTCCACTCTAATCCCTGTTCAGACACACATTGTTCCCGCCAGAGGGTTGGTTGTTCCAAAGTACATCACCAATTTATTAATTAAGAACGAAGACTGAGCAAGTCAGAGAGATAATTACTTTAATTGAAATGTGCACAAACCAGGATCACTCTTATAAATACCTTAGAAATTCAGTGGACATGTTTAAATGTCCTTGTCTCCTTAAAAGACACTGTGTTTTCTTCTCTACATCTGCCTGAAGAAACATATGCAAGTGTTTAAAAGGCCAAGTTTATGTTAAAATCGGTATCACTCAAGACAGGAATTTCTCTATGCATCACTCAGAATGTACAGGATGGGTCAATCCCCAGCCAAACACTTAAGAAACTGCTTTTTATGAGGATGCATTAAGAGGCTTCATAGGAACTTTTTTCTCAGCACAAGCTGCAGACAGAGAAGAGGGTAGTTTGTACTTACGGGTGGTGTTGTACTTGATCCCGTTGAAAAACTCTGGGCAGGGTCTCTCCACCAGTTCCCCAGCAGTGGCCCGAGGCCAGCAGGTCCCTATCTGATCGGTGGTGGCATTGCAATATGGACCTTCACATTAAAAGAAGAGACATGAAAGAGACGCGATTGAGAAAGCCCTGAAGCAACCCATCCACATCACAAAGTAAAGTGTGACTCTAAGAATCTTAACCCAAGGCTTTCCCAAGCCCTCTTATAGGTTAACGCATCCTACCATCAAAGCCAAGGAAGGGAACAGGGGAACTCTCGAAAAAATCATCTAGGAGGCTGCAGTTGGCATCAAATTGGTCGATGATGATCTGAAATATGGTCGCATCCATTGTTCGCCCCCCAGGGCTGCGGGATCAGAGCTCCTTTTCTGGGCTCTTTCCCTCCCTTTCTTTTCTCTTTCAAAGAGAAATCAAAATCTGAACACTCTGCAAGCTCCGGCGTGCGCCTCTCCCCCTCCTGGTGCACTGAAGGGTGAGCTGCAACCCGGTGTCTGGCTCTGCAGCTAAATCCTCTGAGCGCTTCTCCTTTAAACAGCAGCTCAGTAACCAATAGAATAACAGAAAGTGCGGAGTGAAGGACCTACCTCTCTCAGCTAACCCCCCTTGCTTGGCAGCTTTCCAATTCCTGCTGGCATTGTCAGCCTCGCTGTTCTGCTTTACCCACCCCCCTTCTCTTCACACACCCGGGTTTATCATTAGCTGCTACTGGCTTGATTGTTACCCATTAGCAAGAATGTTTAATGTCCATTAAATCAGCAATGAACTCTCAAAGGAAAGTGACACAGTGAAATTAACCTCTCCCATATCTGCAAGTGAAGCAATTCCTGCCTTTCCAGTGTGGATGGGGGATGAAAGGTATAGACAGAAGCATGGGAGTAGATGGGGGAGAGATCATTTTGGAAGCAAGAGTAATATCTACAAAGGGGTCAGACCTTGAGGAAAAGTGACAAGAATTGGGAGTGCGGATAGAGGAGGGGGGCCTTTGGAGGAGAGCCGTGAGAAAAAGAGGTACTGGAGCAAAGGGGATGCATAGATCTGTACGCCAGAAGGAACCACTGTGCCCATTTAGCCACAAAACTGCCTCAAAATAATTCCAAGAGCAGATTTTAGAAAAACATCCCATCTTGATTTAAAAATGAGTGATGGGGAATCCCCCACAACTCATGGTACCTTGTTCCAGTGGTTAAATAGCCTCATTGTTAAAAATCTACACCTTTTTTCCTGTCTGAATTTGCCTAGCATGGATCCAGCCATTGGATCATGTTAAATCTGTCTCTGCTAGATTGACAAGCCCATCATTTCAATATTTGTTCTCCCTGTAGATAATTATAGACTGCAAGCAAGTCACCCCTTAACTTGCTGTTGGTTAAGCTAAAGAGATTGGGCTCTTTGAATCAGTCACTATAAAGGCAGGTTTTCTAATCCTTTAATCAGTCTCATGGTTCTTATCTTATCCGAACCCTTTGCAGTGTACTAGCATCCTTCTTTAATTGTGGGTACCACACAGTACTCCTTCCTTGCTCTTCTATTTTCTGCTTCCCCACCTCAACTGCTCCAACTCCATGCTTGAGCAAAGCGGTCAAGTGCAGGAGGAATATGACCATCATCAATGCATGTGTATTTTTCAAAGGGGCTTTCAGGACAAACCCTTACTGGACACTCTGAAGTGGAACTGGGCAGGAGATGGCTTTCCCAGTCTACAAAATGTGTAGATTTTAAACTACTTGCCATTCCACATCAAGCAAAAGCCAAGCTCTTTGGAAATTTTTTGTGAAACCCAGGGGTGGCTACCAACCCCAGAACAGGTGGTTGGGGCACTCTCATGGTATGTAAGTAATTTGGGATTAAATCTCTGCACCAAATCTTGCAGAGCAGCGAGCTGACGCTGGGTATCCCAAATCCCAGGGGAAGGCCCTAACCATCAGCTTATTGGCTATTCTCCTGAAATGAATCTTCCTTTCATACCCTAGAACGGCGAAATATTTCCAACAAGAGTTTAATCAAAACCAGACCTTTTCCGCAAAAGGATTTGGTTTCTGCAACTTCGCATTGTCCAAAAAACCTGCCTGCCTGCATACTCCCAACTTGCAGGCTGCAGTACTCCTGCCCTTAAAGGTGATCCGAGGGCAGACTGAAGAATGTTGTAAGTGAGAGCACTTAACTAAGGCTCTGCATTATTTAATCCTCCAGCTGAACATCACTGATCTTTAGTTAGCATTTTTTAAGGCCATTCGGCCGCAGAGGAGGGTGTAGGTATGCTTTTAGTTTGTGAGAGGAAAGCTTCTATTTGTTGGAGGCAGCGTAGTCTAGTAGACACAGCATTGCACAGGCATTTATGAAACAGATTCCTTTTGTGCTTCTGCCACAGACCTGCTGTGTGAGCTTGGGCAATTCATAGACTCATAGTCTCATTCAATGTAACGGTGCCTCTGTTTCCCTGCCCACCTGACTTGTCTATTTAGATTGCAAACTCCAGAACCTGGTTGGGATCTCTAGGCACTACTGCAGTACAAATAAAAGAAGAAATAATAAAGAAGCAGGAAAAGAAACGGTGAATTAATTAAATACAAGTAAATATGGGTGAAAAAGGGTAACACTGATGCTTCTGAAAACACATTAGCATCATTATTTGAAAATCTGAAATAAGCTCTAAAATGGCTTCTTATTGAAAAAACTGCTCTTGGATAATATGCCCATATAAGACAGGACATATCTTTGACTCTGCTGGGTCTACTCTAATCTTGAGCATTTCATTTTGACTCCCTCAGCAGCAAGATGTTGCTATAAAAGAATTTACTAAAAACAAATCAAATGCCAGAATCAACTGGATTATTTAAATATCGGCACCAATTTAGAGAGAGCAAGAGAAGCTGCTGACACGGTGCACTTGATGCCCTCAGAAAGGTTATTCAGATCTCACTAGTCGCCAGGGAACAGCATCCCACCCTCAGAACTGCCCATCAGCCAGTGCAAGTTTGTACTGGTTATCAGACCACCGCCAGAAAAGACTTTGTACACTTAACATTGATGCTTGGTGTGTATCTAATGCAGGGGTGGGCAAACTTTTTGGTCCGAGGGCCACATTGGGGTTAAAAATTGTGCGAAGGGCTGGGTAGGGAAGGCGGTGCCTCCCCAAACAGCCTGGGCCCGCCCCCATCCGACCCCCCACCCAATTCCCACCCCCTGACTGCCCCCCCTCAGAACCCCCAACCCATTCAACCGCCCCCCACCCCGCTCCTTGTCCCCTCATTGAGCCCTTCTGGAGACCCTCCACTCTAACTGCCCCTCCCAGAATTCCACTGCCTATTTAAGCCCGCCATTCCTTGTTCCCTGACTGCCCCCTCCCAAGATCCCAGCACTGCAACTGCCACCACCCTGGGACCCCACACCTAAGCCCCCCCCTTCGCTTACCTTACTCAGCTGGACTCTCCTCTACCCGGCTCCCAGCCAGGGAGCGCGGAGCCAAGCAGCTCCCCGCGCTGCCCCGGCCAGGAACGTGGGGCCCAGCGGCTGCCCGCGCTCCACCTGGCCGGAGAGCGCAGGGCCCAGCTGCAGCCGCGCGGAGCCCAGCCAGCAAGCGCGGCTCCTCATGCTCCACCCGGCCCCTGGGCTGAGAGCGTGGGGGCCAGTGGCCCCGCACCCCGGCTCCAGCTCGCGGGCCGGATTAAAGTGGCTGTGGCCCGTGGGCCGTAATTTGCCCACCCCTGATCTAATGGTTCAGGAAAATGAAACATGGGAGTTGGAAGATAACAATTAAGAAATAGCCAGATACACCCATCACAGTTCACAGCTTCCTAAGAAGGAGGTACACATGTAGAATATTACAGTACATCCCCTAAAAAATCTTAATTCCGCCCCCCAAACCACAGCCCAGCAACAGCCTCTAGACCAGAAACCTTTTTATCCTTTCTCATCCTTATGTGCATTTCCACAAGACATAGGACTGGAATAGGAGCTACAATATTGTGGAACCTCCCCTCCCCACTCCTGACCTCCTATAGTCTAGAAACTCTGAGCAGGCTTCCATGCACCCACCTGTTATTAGACAGACATGCCAACCTCTTGTCTTAAAAACCTCCGCTCTCTCCAGCTACCCACCGCGGTCAAGAAACTACAAATCTCAGACATTATTTTCTATATACGGTCCAGAAACAACACCTTTGCCACGCCACTACTTAGCACTCCTTCCCTACCCTACCTCACTATTAAGCAAAGCCCAATTCACCCCATCTAACCTCCTATATAAACTGCACATACCATTGTACCTTCCCTATTCCCCTTCTCAATGTAAGTCAACGAATCGACCTTGCACATACACACATCAGCCTTCCAATCCAGTCTTCACATACAGCCGAGGCTAAGGACCAGCATGTGCACCAGTCATCAAAACAGACCAGCCTGTTGACCGTGTTTGGTAAATCAAATATTTTCTTCTGTTCTCCATGGATTTTCCAAACCCATATAATCATATCCCAGTTAGATAGCTGATGAACAGCTGTCCAAGGTTGATTTTGGAAGTGCAACGGGAGACCGAACTGCGGGTATATTTGGATCTTGTATCTATCTTTGCTTGATTGTTCTCTTTCATGCATTTAAATACTTTGATTCCTTTAAATGTAACAAGGGAGATTTTTAAAGGCACCATGGGAACCTAGATTCCCAACTTCTCCTTTGTGGCTTTGAAAGTTTCCGTCCTCATTCCTTGTTGATGTGGTGGAATTTAGAGCTCACCGGGCCTGATCCTGATGTTAGTGCTACTCCTCAGCTGAGTAAAGATTTCAGGATCAGACCGTTAATATAAGCTATTACTTTGATGACTTGCCTCTAGACCCAGTAACTGTGATGATTACATCTCAGTGAGGATTTCAAGACTGGTCCTAGTATTCTGAACTCAAGCGCAAGGGCAACCTGATGCTAGCTGGTGAAGGTCTTGCCCCTAATTTTTTTCTTCAGACAAGTCAACAGCGATACAAAGCATTAGAAAACAAAATTCCTATACTTGAAAGCAAATGGAGCATGCTCAGATGGCACCGTTCAATGCACTCAGATACCACAGTGATGGGCATCATATGTGAACCTCGATCAGTCATACACACCCACACATCCAGAAGAGAAGCATCCCCAGTCATGCTAACTTAGGGCGCATTTTGATACTCTTACTCACACTAAACAGCAACGTACTCCAAGAGTACACCCTGGGAAATAAACAATTAAAGTGCAACTCATTGTATCGGAATCTGGTCCTTACATTCATTCACAGATGCTACATAGGGTCCAGATTTGCAAGTTTTGTTCTAGACAGATGGATATTAAATGATAAATACAGAGCTCTGTTTCAGCTGATAGGATCATTTTTAAACAGAAGACAATTTCCTTATTAGTGGAAATGAACTTTGATGCTAGCGAGCAAGAAACCAAAAAACCCCCCAAACAAACATGCAGATTTACAGGGATGAATCTGCAACTTCCTTGAAATTGGAAATATTTACTGCAGATGTAAAAAGATCCTAACAGCATAAATCATAAATGGCTCCTAACTACATGCTGATGTATTTCATCTGTAACATTAATACAGTTGTCATTCTCTACAGCTATAAAAGGTGTAGAAGTGAATCATGAGACATGAGGAAAATGATGAGGCATTGCAAGAGGATTAGAAAAACACACTTAAAAAAAAAAAGCAGCCTAAGCACATTTGAAAGCTGTCAAGATTTTTTTAAAGGTGATTTGAATCACCGAATGCAGTAAGAGACCACAGTGACACTCATTTCCACAGGATTGTTATATATTCATACCGTGCCAACAACAAGGTAGGTGCTTCACAGACAAATACAAAACAAGGGGTCAGCTAGTGGAAGCACATTGATTTACACCAGTTGTAGATCTTGCACAAAAGGTTCAAATGTAAACAATGTACAGATAAAAAGAAACAGAGGATGGGTGGTCCCAGAGAAAGTAAATGAGCCCCGATGACTGTCAAGTGCTTTGTTAGTCCCACTATATTTTCTTTTAGTGCAGTGGAGTGTCAAATAAAAAGCTCAGGCTGAGATTTTCTTGCTCTGTGTACAGTTTAAGTGCAAATATGGCTTTGTTGTCACGTTGCACGACACCCATTGTAACATGCACAGAGGAACTGTGTGCACAGTGCAGCTTGTGGCACGAGAAAACTGTGTGTCGACCACGTTTCTGTTGTCTACACCTTCCATGCGATTTGTTTGCATCAATGCAATCTGGGCCAGCTATCCCATGAGGCATTCTGTCCCCTGCTGGGGCATCGAGGATAGAGACACACCCAGCAGGACGTGAGGCAAGGTACTATAGAACAGGGGTCTCCAAACTTTTTTGACCGCACACCCACTAGTAGAAATTTTTTTTTGAACAGGCACCCCCACGGGGGAAGCCTCGCCCCCATCCATCCATTCCCTCCCACTTCCCCCCTCTAAGTCTCCTGTCCTTGTCTCCTAACTGCCCCCCTGGGGCCGGTCCCTGCTGCGGTGCCCGGCTCCTAGGGCCCATCTCTGCCACAGCACTCGGCTCCTGGGTCCAGACCTCAGCCACAGCGCCCAGCTCCCAGGGCCGGGGCTGTAGCCGCGGCACCCGGCTCCTCTGGCCGGGGCTGTAGCTGCAGTGACTGGCTCCCGGGGCCGGGTCTCAGCTGCGGCGCCCAGCTCCCAGCTCCCGGGGCTGCAGCCGTGGCACACAGCTCCTCCCGGGTTTCCAATAAGACAGGAGGAGCCGGACTGCCCCGGCAGCTCTTCTGCAAGCGCTACGGTGGCCCCCGGCAGCAGGAGGAGCCGCCCTGCTCCCCCTGCCGCCAGGGCCACCATGGTGCTTGCAGAGAAGCTGCCCGGCTCCTCCAGCTGCCAGGGCCGCGCACCCCCGGGAGTGGTCTCACGCACGCCAGTTTGAAGACCACTGCTCTAGAACGCCTTAGCACTTAGAAGTCTGGGGGGAAAAAAGAGCTGACAAAATGGTAGGAACATAGGACTTGCCAGACTTGATCAGACCCATGGTCCAGTTTAGTCCAGTATTTTGTCTCCAGCAGATGCTTCAGAGGAAGGCACAAGAATCCTGCAGTCCACCAGTTCCACAGGCAGTGAGGGCCTCCTGACTACACATGCTAGGATCAGGCAGCCAACCCCGCAGCAAAGGGCAAGGCACTGTTAGCCGCTAGGATTACTGAGAAATCATCATACTGTGTGTGAACACAAACCAGGCCACTCCCTGGTTACAAACTCAGAAGTCATAGGGGGCGCAGTGCTTCTTAAAACCTATTATCCCAACCAGCTCAACTCCTCATTCACAAATCTAAAGGCCAGAAAAGACCAGTCTGACCTCTGATTGCCCAAAGAGGTTCACAGACGGCATTACAGATAGGTGTTCCAGAATAGGGCTGGGACACATTGACAGAGCATTTGGGGAACCTTGCCCTGCTACTGCCCAGGCTGTTCTTAGCCTAGAGACTTTTGGTCTCATTGGATTAAAATCTGAACACTACACAAGCACTAAAATTCTCTTTAAGAAAAATCCCTATTTTCTAACATAATAACTCAACAGGAAGAATCTTCAGAGCAGTCCGTGTATTAGGTAACAGGCAGAATTAAAATGGATACTAGGTGGTAGCTAAGTCAAGAGCAGAGTGGTAGCGTGGAAGGACCAGAAGTTCTGTTCTGGGTTTTCCCAGTGTCTTCCTGCATGACCCTGGGCCAGTTCACTTGCACCCACGGTTCATAGCAGCTTTTATCCGGGAGCTCAGAAACACTTCCATCCTTATTTAATCTTGCAATAAAAAACAGGGTTCAAAAGAGAATTAGATAAATTCACGGTGGATAGGTCCATCAATGGCTATTAGCCAGGATGGACAGGGATGGTGTCCCTAGCCTCTGTTTCCCAGAAACTAGGAATGGGCAACAGGGGATGGATCACTTGATGGTTACCTGTTCTGTTCACTCCCTCTGAAGCACCTGGCATTGGCCACTGTCAGAAGACAGGATACTGGGCTAGAGGGTCCTTTGGTCTGAGCCAGTAGGGCTGTTCATGTGTTCAGCCTTGGTTCAGCTGCAGTCATGGTCAGCACTGGACAATTTCTGTTGTGAAAACAAGCCCTGAATCTGACTGTGCTACAGTTTCCTCATCTATAAAATGAAGTTCCTCATATTTAACAGCCTCACAACGGGGTATGACAAGGTTAGTTTAGTTGACATTTATAGACCTTATAAATTGCAAATGATCATTATACCATACTTCAACTGCACTGTAACGTAGCACTTCCCTATTATAGTATCATGATTTGTATTACAGCAATACCTCAAAGACCCAACCAACACTGGGGCCTATTCCACAGGGCACTGTATAAACATGCAATGAGATATTGTAAACTCTTTGGGGGCAGAATCTATCTAAATAGAGATAGGATAGGAGGGGAAACAGACACTGAGACTTGCCCAAAAATCACTGAGCAATTCAGTGGCAGAACTAGGAAGAGATCTTAGGTATCCCAAGTCCCAGTCCAATATCTTATCCACTGACTCAACTCATCTTCCAGCCCTCTGTCTGACAGAGCCATCTTGAAGTGAGATCCATGTGAGCTGAAAACTAAAGATGTACCAACCTTGAGCTTGTCCTGCAATGCAGCTATTTAAAGAAAACAGATTGACCAATAAGCTAAAAAGGCCCCATTGAGCTAGGAATGTTAAGGTACCAGCAACATATCATTATGTGCTTAGTGATTTTGCTTCGTAAGTTTCATATAATTAAATGTTAAAAAATCAACACATAAAAGGAGAATGCCAGATAACAGTCAGATCTATTTCTCTGTTGATAACCAGCTGCTTATTATAAGAACTCTGTGGCAGTTAGACAGCACAGGAAACTCCTGGAAATTAAACAGGAAGAAAATATCACCAATCATGCCAACTTCTGGAAATGTGCTAGTAGTTCTCAAGTACACCTCCTCTACAATCAGGAAGGAAAACTAATAGGACCATGTACAACCATATCAGGCTTGAGGGAAACTGGATTAATTAAATGTGTATTTTGCATACATCACATTTTATGCTGTCTTCCTGCCCGAGCTCATTAACTGTGGGAAACTTTTGAAGGAACACTTAGGAGCTCAAGGAAGTAGTACCAGGTGGTAAGTTAGTAGGTGCCACTTTTCCTTTATCAGTACTAACCTATGCCCTTACAGCTATGCTGGGGCAATACACTGCCATCATCGGATCTGCTAGGGATGTGTCTTACAGGTGCCAACCAGGATACAGCTGGGCCTGACCTCTTATAGTTACTAAAGATGTGATGACACTTGTACAACTAGGTGTGAACACCAGTGTCCTGGCCAAATTCCAATGTAGCTGATCCCATCCTCTATGTCTAAATTCCTTCCCCCCAGCACCCAGAGTTTTCAGCTTGATAGAAAGCACAGTATTCTCCCTTCCCATTCACTGGATGATAAAGCGACTCTCGCATCATTTGTACGTCAATCTACCAAGGACGCTGAGGTAACAGGCTCTCTGCAGAAGTCTGACCATCACCCGGGCCTGCCACCTGCCAACATTCTACCTACAGAACTGCAGTTGGAGATTATGGCTGTGTGTACATATTAGAAACCAACCAAGGATTCAATCCTGATGTGATCATTCACCAGCTGATGAGATGAGGCCATTCAACAGCTGGCATAGCTCATTCTGGGTCCACACTGAACCAGTGCCTTGGCCAGTCCTTTCCTGTGATGGAAGAATTTGGAGGATTTTGTTTTGCTGCTCACCTCAGGAGGATGTTCTCTCAGGGAAGGGAGAACCTGAACCTGAGCAATTAGCAGAAGGGTGATAAAGCGTTTACAGGGAACACAAGGGTTTCAAAACTCCAGGCCATTTGTAGTCCTGCTAATCCCAAGCATTCAAAACTCATGTCAGGCCACAAAAAAAAATTTGTTTAAATAAAAAGATGTTAGATTTTCTTTGCTTTCTGTGCATTTTGGGTACACTTGAGTCCTGTTTTCAAACTTCTCAGTAACCATGAGGGCTAGATGTTTGCTTTTTTCAAAAATGAAAGCAGTCGGCCTCATGAGATCTCTTGACTCCCTCAGCTGGTGATTTAAGAAAAAACATTAAATACTGCAAGAGTCATGACAAAAGCAAGAGTTTGCACCATATCAAGCCCTGATGCCATCTAGTGTCTTCCAAAGCAGCAACCACGACAAATAACAGGGCATTCTAAAATATCTTTATGAGTCAAAGTTAAAATTTATCTTTTATTGAGATGGCTTAACGGTATCCAGAGTGGGGATGAATTGCATTGAAAGCTAAGGGATCCTGCCTATCTCTTTGAATGCTGTCTGCTACTAAATTGTTATGATGATGTTTCCTCAGACACGCACACACATGCTCACTCAAGCATACACAGATATATAGAGGAGCACAGCTGATTCTGAATGAAGTAGCTGGTGTGATCGCATTTTCTTTCCATAGGCCGCATAGCAGAGCAAACACACTATAAATCTTTCGTTATCTAAAGGGCACAACTTAAAAATCTTATGTTGTAAACAAACATTGCCTTGCTTATGTTTCTAGCAACACCTTAAATTATTAAAAGTGAAAATAATAAAGAAATCCACTTATCACCATTTATATCTTTTGTTTACAGTTTGCATTTCTCTCCCGACGGACAATCAAAACCAGTAAGTCCCTTTCCCTTTTATTTATAGTCAGTTTCATTTTCAGGTAAACCTTAGATGCCAACTGAGCAAAGCATTTAGACACACTTGCTTAATTTTAGGCATGTACTTCATCCTTCCATTGACTTCCAGGTTAAGTAGGCCCTTCAGAGCTTTAGTGAATGGATATGTACTGCTGAATTGGGGCCTTAGTGTTGTAGTGCATGGGTTGAAAATGCATGCCTATTTACTTGAAAATGACGACTTCCATTCAATATTTCATTTTTTTAGATTTGATCTTGCAGCTTTAAAGAAGCTTGTTATTCCGGAACGTGTAGTTTGGCCATATGTAAGTTGACTGTGTCAATTTAATTAACACATAATGTTTGCAGTTTAGTGCGTCTCAGATTTAGCTTCTGTAACTCAAGAGACATTATTCATGACTTTAGTGCTAGCTTTTTGTCTAGTGCTTAGACATGAGAGGCCAGAACCACAGGTACTGTCAATCAGTGTAGATCAATTGCTTTCAGCAGAACTAAGGCGATTTAAGCAAGCTGAGGATGAGACCTGAGGACTCAAAGGCAGGAGAAAAAGCTGGGAGAAAAATGATGTCACATCCTACATTAAACAGACAGATTGTCCCAGGGCAGGTATACCCCTCACCCTGTGAGGAGGGAGAAGGGGGCGTTATAGCCCTGAGGCAGAATCCATAATCACCATTAGACTCAGGGCAATATGGCCTAATGGCCAGAGTCAATAAGACAGTCTCTCTCCCCCCTCCCCCCATGCAGGGATGCATGGCCCAGTGGCGAGAATCAATATTGTTGCCCTCCTATGCAGAGCTGCATGGCTTAGTGGCCAGGTGGGAAGTGGGCCACCACGCAGGAGCAGGCGGCAGCCAGGGTATGGGGACCCAGGCCCTCTCTACTCCACCAGGTCCCAGCCCAGAGCCCTGACAGCGATGACTTTACTCACCACTGTGTCGGCAGGGATCCATCTGAAACATGCTAACTTTGCCCCGGTTCCACAACCAGGCCAATATCTAGTTCCTGGGGCTACTTTCTACCCTGTTTTCCAAAGCTGCCATCCAAAGATCTTCGGGGCCTCTGGAGTCATTGGCCAGCAAAGCTCCCAATGACTCTGTCCCCTCATGGGCTTCTGCAGGCAGCCGGGTATCTGCCCTGGGTCTCAGTGCGCCCGGCCTCTGTGGTCTGGGGCTCCAGCAGCCCCCAGGAGGTAGCCTGCAATATGCATCCTCTCTCCTCAGCGGTCAGCCCACACTGAGTGCTCTGTTTTATACTGAGGCTCCAGTTGGAGCATGCCCAGCAGTGGCAAGGGGGCGGGGATTCCTTAACCTACAAAATGGGGTTAACCGCTTCTTGCCTAGTGTGGGACAAGTATACCCCATCATATGGGTATTAGAAAAAATGAAATTAAAGATAAAATTAAAAATAGACAATGGTGTGCTGGAATTTTTAATAATGGTGTTGCAAATAGTTATCTACTCCCAGAGGCTGACAATTTCAATACATTTGACTGATTATCTCGTACTGGCTTTTATTATGACAAATGGGCTATATTTGCATTTGATAAACTGTTTGCCTCTCTCCAATGAATATTTTTTTTAAAAAAAAAATCAGTTTTACTTAAATGTGTGGCAGTGTGATTCAAATGTTTCGCCATTCAATCTGTTCTCACACTGAATTACAAACACAGGATTTATAATTTTATTGCTAGAAGACTGCTGCTGTTATTAGAGATTCTTCAGACTGACAGCATCTATATTAACATTTTCAGAATGTTTTGCAAATGTACCTGCAACCAGGGAAGCCTTCATGACTCCGCTAACTTGAAATTGCCATGAGCAGATGACTCAATAGGTGGATTGATGCCCTGAAAACTCTATTTTTGAGCATTTCTTCCCTTCCTATGGCTAATAAAGTTATCCAGACCATCATTTACAGCAGTGTTTATATGCAGCAGCCATTTGCCATAAAGTGTTTGGTAGTCACAACTTGACTTTTTTCCACAGTCTATTTAAAGAGGAATTAACTACCGTTTCTGAGCTGATTTATCTGAAGCTGTTAAAGTCTGTATACTCAGAATTACTGAACAAGTAGCAAGCTCGCACCACTTATATTCCGGTTTTTTAGCTAAGCGTCCTTCCAGACCTTTGCTTTCTATTTTCCACTGTATTCCCCCACCCAAGGGCCCACCTTTTATTTCTGGTTAAGCGGGAATGGGTTGGGTTCCATCTTTCTCTTATTAACACTACTCCTGCATAATTAGGAGGAGAAAGCATAAGAAAGCTTCCTTCAAGGGCTAAGAAAATCCACAGTATTCCTAGCCCTTACAAACGCAGGAAGTTCAAGAAGGACTCATCCCATTCCTCTGCATAGGGCACCATTTGCGGTGATTCTGTAACTGGAGATGGACCCCACGTTGGCTGTTACATTGGTGCAGCGTCGCTGAGTCACTTCCCATTGACTCCAATCAGAGGGTGATTTAGGACCCCCCCAGGGTCAAGTTTAGCCGATGACGTTTTCTTTTCACTGAATGTGAGAGAATAGCTCTGAAGCAGGGCTGGCCATACCATGAGGCGAACTTGAGGCAGCCGCCTCAACTGCCAGACTGTGGGAGGGCGCCACTAGGACCCAGAATGTAGAAAATGGTGTCTGCTGCTGGTGCATATGTATTCTCTCCGCTCTAGATGCACAAAGATGGTGGAGTGCTGTGCTGGAGGAAGAAGGGCACAAGAGACCTTTCAAAGTTTTGGTCCAAGTGAGGGGACATGGGGGGAGGAGCGTCATTTGAGCCCACGCCTCAGGTGTTAAAATGTTGTGGGCCGGCCCTGTTTGGAAGAGACGGTCGTGAGCAGGAGAGCTCTCCTCCAGGATATCCATACATAGGTGACAGAAAAAAAACACTGAAACTGGGTTTGTGTGTTCTCCGACATCTACTTCTACCGCTGAATAGCAGCTGAGCTATGGCTGAACCTGGGTGCACTCAGGGCAGTGCTAATTACATGTAAATTAGTTTATTTAAAAAATCACCTGGGGATATTAGCTTGCCAGGTGACAGAGGAATGTGGTTGAGATGAGGGGAATTAAAAATGTATTGTTCAAGACCTTGACTGGGAATTTCCATAAATTATCTTAGATTTATTATATAACGGCAATAGTACATCCATGCAATGAAATGCTGCTAGCCTTAAATTTCAGCTGCAGAACTGCTTCAGCTATTTGCTTTAAACTGAAGTCAGTGACAGGTGTTCATAATATATATTGTCTGTATTGTCAGTCAGGGACCAGAGCCTCATTGTGTCAGGTGCTGTACACAGTCCCTGCCGCAAAGATCTCACAACCTGCTCCTTGTACATTCTGCAGACCAGCAGGTATGTTCTTCCTTGATGTACCTGGAATGCTTTAGCTGCACTCCTGGCAGCTCAGGGGTAAAATCTCAGCCCCATTGAAATCCCTGGCAAAACTCCCATTAATACTACTGGAGACAGGATTTAATTCTACATGCCATCTTCTTCTATGGTATAAGAAAATGCGACCCCTCTTGCTCAGTCTAACTTTTGCCCTGATGCAAACATTAACCTCCTTATAGGAGACACCCGAGGATAAGAGGGGATTTGTATTTTGGGGCAACCAGCTGCATTCCAATGGCAAAAGATATTGCTTTTTCAGAAGCGTTTGTATTGCCTCTAAACCGTGCTAGTTTCTGTGGATCCTACTCTCTGCAAATCTTTGCCATCGACAAAAAAATAGGAGAAAACATAAGCAGCCTTGGTCACTAAGAAGTGGACAGATTCAGGTCCTGTAATGCTTGGGCCAAAGTCACTTACACACAGAGACAACAAAAAACAAAACAAAACACACACACACACACACACTATGTGCATACAATTTTTTGTTCTAAAAATAGCCTCTTTTCTAAAAGAAGTTTCCATGGACAACTGTCAATGATGACATTTTTTGCTCTTTGTGAAATTTCCCATTCCAATTTTTATCGTAATCTTGTTTTACAGTCGGTGTTTTATTTACCGAAGACCTGGTTTTCAGTATACACGCAATAAAAAAAGTGGAAACGGAGTTGATCAAGAACCCACAGAAAGAAACGTCAGCATTTTTCATTTGTTTTCCAGCCATGCCACCAGCCCTATACACATGTAACTCCAGCCAAGTCCAAGCCCGACAGCTCTGAAACCTGTTCCGTTCAGCAGTTCCTAATGGAAGAAACTTTCCACACCAACCAGTACAGAGACTGCCTTAGAAGCTGTTATCCAACAGGTGACCTTTGATTTTATTAATGACCCTTTTCTTAAGTAGCTATTTTCTTATATAACTGGTACAGTCAGTCCAGACTAATCTCAGTACATTTGAAAATTCACTAGTTTAGGAATAAATGAAACCTGTGAACTGTAAGGGACTTATGAAGATGGGCATATATATTACAGAAGAGTCCATTTCTTTATTCCCCAGGAGTTTATAGAAGCTATATTGTGAACTCCACCCTTGCTTCTGCCTGAGGAATGCTTGGACAAAACCAAGATGACTCGGTGGAAAGATGTCTCTAAACCACCTTTTTGTACCCCTCTTGCATAAGTGAGTGCGGCCTTCAGTCCTCTCTAATGCACATATTATGTGATAGGGGATTGTTGGACACAGGCCCATTTCAGCCATATGCCTCCCCCACAGGCAACACAGGTGGAGCCACTGCAGTATATACATACCGCTAGAGGATCTTCCTTTGGAGGGCCTTTGGCCTAAGAGTGAATGGACATGGAAACAGAGCTACCTCACCCTTCATTGTAGTCCACTAGTTCCGGGTCAAGGCACAGAAGCAAGGTATCGTGAAGACACTTGTATGATGGCCACCATCTTGGTTAAGCTGGGGACTGCCAGAGCCAAAGCACAAGTCTCTGCAGCTTGAGGCTACAAGGCTGTATAGCTGGCAGCTGCAACAGACATCCTCTGTGATCAGCAGAGAGGAGGAATGTCACACACGGTTATACCTACATGGACATTGTCTGTTCTGTACCTGTTTGGTGGAGATGCAGGAGAACTTTGCTCTGCAGGGTTGTGAATCTAATGCCATCTGAAACATCACTAAATTCATAGAATATCAGGGTAGAAAGGGATCTCAGCTGGTCATCTAGTTCAGACAAAACACTAGACAATACCAAAACAATGTAGCACAGAGTAATGGTCTTTCTGCTGACTCGACTGGCCTGGATGGAGATACTGTCTGTGACCCTCTGGGGCTTAAACATGGACCAATAATATATTATATTGGATTGGGACCACGCATTTTTAAAGGGAACCTAGAAAAGTATTAGCTAACAATATCATATCGTTAACAACTCTAAGCCTATATGAATAAACACATAGGCAGTGCACAGTTCAGGAAGTTACAAATTGCTACTAGCTCCCAATTTGTCACTTTTTGTTCAGCTATAGATTAGTACAGCACCTAGTGCAATGGGGTGCTGACCTGGAAATAGAAAACAAAAGGTTACACCCCAATTTCTAATATGATACTAATGCTTTGCAGTGATAGAGTGCTTTATATTGGCACATCTTAAAGCACTTTACAGAGGAAGTGAGCATTAATATGCCAATTTTTTAAAGATGGGAAAATAAAACTGAGGCATAAAGGTGCAGGAAATGGCCCAAGTTTATGCAGGAGGCAGGAATGGAACCCGGCTTTCCAGAGTCCCAATTCAGTGGTCTGTCTATTAGATCACCATGTATCTCCCATATGATCCGTGCATGTTACTCCTCCATCAGCAATGACGTGATTGGGCCCTCTTTACGTTTATCACATGGGTCACAATTAGTATGAAATATGCCCTTTTCTCGCTAAAGAATATATATATTGTGTCATGCTATTTAAGATAATCTATATGCAGGCTAATAACTATTACATTCAGGACAAAGTTGGCTGGATGATCATCACCTAGGTTTCCAGATGATGGTTCTGTCCTTGAGCTGAGCGAGATAAATGTTATGTACCATACAATCTACTCCTCTAACGTATTGATAGGATCTTTTCAAGCCTTACTGTAGACCACGTCATGAAGAATGAGTGGGTGCAATCCTCAAATGGCATGGAAACAGTGGAATATTTGAACAGAGCAGGTAGCAATCACAGAGCAAGAGTAAACTCATTCCTAGCACTGTGTCTGCAGCTCACACTACTCAGTCACACAATTCTTCCAAACAGTAGTTTCCTTGGATAATTATGAACAATTATGTGAAAACACACAAAGATCGAGACCCAAGAGGACATTTATGCTGGTCTAATACCAGTGAAATGAATGTCACAAGAGAGGATCCAGGCTTGGATCCCAAGACTTTCAGGGCAGGTGTACACCGCAAGGGAAGGTGTGACTGTCGGGTAGTTAGTCATACACCCATGCTACAATCAGACCTCCGCCTGCTGGGCAGATGTACCCTCGGACTGAGGTCGTCATGGAGGGAGGGAGAGAAGATGAACTGGGAGTAAGCTCAGAATGTGGAGTAAGCATGGAACTACTTTCACCTCTTTTAATGGGCTCTTCTGGTCTCTGAACAGAGCTACACGAACCGCCACAGCCAGATGACAAGTAGTCACAAATTGGGATCTTGGAAGCTGTGGTTTAACCAGCTGATCATTCATCTAGGATCAAGGTCAGATCTACATGGTGCTTTTCCAAGTACACTCTTTGAGCAAAGATACAAAGCCAAACCTGCTCTGGCTGTCAGTGCTGACCGGGAAAAACAGCCTGTCAGCAAACAGTAAATAAACCCTGTGGTGGGGACTCCAGGTGAGTTTTGAATTGTATTGACAAGGCAATGGGGTGGAAAGTTCACGCTGTCACTGCTCAGGATGCCCAGCTCATAGAGGAATGGATGGTCTCCGTGGGACTGCAGGTAGCGGAAGTGAGTCATTTACCAGCGTTAATGCCTGCTTAAAAAAATGAAATAGTATATACAAGGTATATTTTATTTCATAAATGTTTTAAAATCTTAATATGTTAAAATGGAGTCTGCAAAACCATCTAGAACTTAAAAATATGAAATTCTCTTCAAGGTAGCATTTCTTTCCTTCTCGGTTAGCAAATCCATTACTAATCAAAGAAAGTGTTATGTTTTGGTTGGGTTTTTTTTAACTCATATGGGGGTTTTATCTTAACTGATTCTGACAATTTCCAGTTTGCTTAGGTACCTCTGAGCAGACAGAAATAGCAAGTAAATGGACTGCAGATGCACACTGTTGTTGAGAAATATTGTATAGAATATGGAAAAGAGGTTTGAGACAAAAGGACATCTTCTAAAAATTGGAAGTCAAATCTGCCTCAGGAAAATAGAAAGGAGCATGAATTCTGGCAAGTCAAGTATAATTAGGTGAGCCAAAAAAGAAGTTGAAGAGCAACTAGCACAAGAAAAAAACAAACAGCATACTTTTTTAGTGCATCAGAAGCAGGAAACCTGCCAAACAATCAGTGGGTACACTGGATGATTGAGGTATTAAAGGAGTGCTCACAGAAGACAAGGTCATTGCTGAGAAGCTAAATTAATTCTTTGAATTGTTCTTCACTGCAGAGGATATGAGAGTGATTCCCACATGTGAGCTTTTATTTTTAGGTGACAAATCTGAGGAACTGTCCCAGACTGAGGTACCAATAGAGGAGGTCTTCAAAGATATTGATAAATTAAACAGTCACCAGGACGAGATGGCTTTGACACAAGCTTTCTGAAGGAACTGAAATATGCTAGTGCAGAACTACTAACTGCAGTATATAACCTATCACTTCAATCAGTCTCTGCACCAGACGATTTCAAGATAGTTACTGTAATGTTAATTTTAAAAAAGGCTCCAACAATGCTTCTGGCAATCACGGGCCAGTAAGCTTTACTTCAGTACCAGGCAAATTGGATGAATTTGTAGTAGCGAACAGAATTATCAACCCCATAGATGAACACAATATGTTGGGAAAGAGCCAACAAAGTTCTTGTAAAAGGAAATCTATTAGAATTCTTCAAGAGGTCAACAACCACGTGGACAAGGGCAATCCAGTGGATATGGTGTACTTGGATTTTCAGAAAGCCTTCGACCAAGTCTTTTACCGAAGGCTTTTAAGCAAAGTAAGGAGTCATGGGAAAAGAGGGCAGGTCCTCTCAGGGATCAGTAACTGGTTCAAAGATAGGAAACGAAAAATAGGAATAAATGGTCAGTTTCCACAGTGGAGAGAGGTAAATGGTGAGATCTTCCACGGATCTGTACGGGGACCAGTGCTATTCAACATAATGATAAATGATCAGTGAAAAAAGATGAATGGTGAGGTGGCAAAGTTTGCAGATGGTACAAAACTACTCAAGATAATTAAGTCCAAAGCAGACTGCAAAGAGTTACAAAGGGACCACACAAAACTGGGTGTCTGGGCAACAAAATGGCAGATGAAATTCAATGTTGATAAATACAAAGTACTGCATATTAGAAAACATAATCCCAACCATGCATACAAAGTGATGGGATTTAAATTAACTGTTGCCACTTAAGAAAAAGATCTTGGAGTCATGTGGATAGTTCTCTGAAAACATCTGGTCAATGTGCAGTGGTGGTCAAAAAAGTGAACAGAATGTTGGGAGCCATTAGGAAAAGGCTAGATAAGAAGAGAGTAAATGCCACTATATAAATCCATGGTACACCCACACCTTGAATACTGCCTGCAGTTTGTAGGATGGAGGAGAGAGAACAGGCCTAACCTAAGGGCTGCCCTCCCTTATTCAGAGGGTGGATCTTGTGTGTATTAAAGGTACCAGGACTGACCAACTTCTGCCAGGCACATACTGCAGTGAGGCACCTAGTGAGCCTTTTGTTAAAATTGAAGGTTCTACCGCACAATTCTGTAACGAGGTCTTGGACTGCAGAATTGTGAGGAACTCAGTGCCCCAACTCTGGACAGGTTCTACAAGAGGGGGTTCAAAGAAGAGCCACAAGAATGAGTAAAGGATTAGAAAACCTGCCTGATAGCGACTGAGCTTCTCGAGTCTCTCTTTTAGTTTAGCGAAGAGAAGGTTAAGGGGTGACTTGATCACAGTCTGTAAGTACCTACATGGGGGACCGATATTTAATAATGGACTCTTCTGTCTCATGGAGAAAGGTCTAACCGAGGGGTGGCCAACCTGTGACTCCGGAGCCACATGTGGCTCTTTAGAAGTTAATACGCAGCTCCTTGTATAGGCACCAGCCCTGGGGCTGGAGATACAGAGGCCAACTTTCCAATGTACCGGGCGGTGCTCACTGCTCAACCCCTGGCTCTGCCACAGGTCCTGCCCCCACTCCAACCCTTCCTGCACCCTCCCCTGAGCCTTCCATGCCCTCACTCATCCCCCTTCCTCCCCAGAGCCTCCTGCATGCCATGGAACAGCTGATTGGGAGGTAGGGAGGGGAGGAGAGGCACTGATTGGCAGGACTGCCAGTGGGCAGGAGGCGCTAGAAGCGGGGGAGCTCATGGGAGGCTGCTGACGTACTACGGAGGCTCTTTGGCAATGTACATCGGTAAATTCTGGCTCCTTCTCAGGCTCAGGTTGGCCGTTCCTGGACTAACTCAATCCAATGGCTGGAAGTTGAAGCTAGACAAATTCAGACCGGAAAGAAGATGTAAATTTTTAACAGTGAGAGTATTTAACCATAGGGACAACTTACGAAGAGTCATGCTGGATTCTCCATAGTTGACCATTTTTAAATCCAGATTGGATGTTTTTCTAAAAAATCTGCTCTAGGAATTATTTGGGGGAAGCTCTATGGCTTGCGTTATACGGGAGGTCAGACTAGATAATCACAATGATCCTTTCTGGCCCTGGAATCTATGAACCTACAGTCCTGCTGTTTCTCAATGCAAAAAATTAGAACACTAGGGATTATCCAACTGATCGAAGCAAGACTACCTTGACTTTAAGCCCAACCCAATTAATGCAGGCAGAGGCCTCAAACAGGACCCTAGACATGCTCTAGGAAGTACCACAACCGTGGACATTTCCTTTCCATCCCCAGTGGAGGGAGAGGAAGTCCATTACTAAAGTCAATGAGCACTTATAACAGTGTAACGTAGGGAAAGAGCATCTCAAAAAATACATCTTTGTAATGAAGGGATCTTTTTTCTACTTATGTCACATTAGTAGCTAAGGGCTGATTTACAAAGCATTTTTTTATTTATCTACTAGGCTAATGCACAAACCAAACATCAGCTATAACAATCCATGTGATAGTAAATCAAAAGATAAAACTAGAGAACAAGAAAACGTTGTTTGTGTGACCTTGAAAATAATAAAGGAGGCAGAGGGGGAAAAAATCAACATGTGGAAAGAAATTCCACCAGTCTGGAGTTAGAGGCCATAAAGCTCTGGGCTAGATTCTGCTGCTGGACACCATGGCATAAATGCAGAGTAGTGCTGCCAAATGCAGGGGGCTCTACCCCAGATTTTATGCTTATGTAACAGAACAGAATTCAGTCTCCTATGTTTGGAAAATGTACATGGCACAATAACAGGCAAGCTACCAGAACCAGAGCATAGGACGTGAATGAGAACATGAATCAAATTGCATAGTTAAGAGATAATGAGGGAGCTTAAAAACGAACCACTTAAAATACAAGTTTCTAGGAAGAGTAAGTGCCCTATTTGTCGAGGGTCTGCCGCTGCAATTGTAGGACTAGTTTATTAATAGACTACAAGGCCAAAAGGGATAATTGTGATCATCTAGTCTGATCTCCAAGATAACACAGGCCAGAGAACTTCCCAAAAATAATTCCCAGAGCAGACCTTTTAGAAAAGCATCCAATCTTGATTTAAAAATTGTCAGTAATGGAAAATCCACCACAACTCTTATAAATTGTTCCAATGGTTAAATACTTTCACTGTTAAAAATTTACACATTATTTGTCTGAATATGTCTGGCTTCAATTCCAGCCATTGAATCATGTTATATCTTTCTCTGCTAGACAGAAGAGCCCATTACCAAATATTTGTTCCCCATGTAGGTACTCAGACTTCAATCAAGTCATATCTTAGCTTTCTCCTTGTTTAGCAAAAGAGAGAGACTCAAGGAGCTCAATCACTATAATTTGCTAATCCTTTAATCATTCTCGTGGCTCTTCTTTGAACCCTCTTCAATTTATCAACCTCTTTCTTGAATTGTGGACATCAGAACTGAGCACACTATTCCAGTTGTGGTCGCACCAGTACCAAATACAGGAGCAAGATAAACTCTACTCTTACTCAAGATCCTTTATGCATCCAAGGACTGTATTAGCTCTTTTGGCCAGAGCATCAGACTGGGAATTCATGTTCAGCTGATTATCCACCATGACTTCACTGTTTCCCAGCATAGTTTGTAAGTACAGCCTACATTATTTGTTCATAGATGTATATCTATAGCTGTGTTAAAATGCATATTGTTTGCTTGCACCCAAGTTTACCAAGCAATCCAGATTGCTCTGAATCACTGACCTGTCGTCTTCATTGTTTACCACTTCCCCAATTTTTGTCCCCTACGGAAACTTTATCAGTGATTATTTTAGATGTTCTTCCATGTCATTAATAAAAGCGTTAAGTAGGGTAGGGCCAACAACCGATCTCTGAGGGACCCTACTTGGAAAACTCCCATTCGATGATGATTCCCCATTGACAGCTACATTTTGAGACCTATCAATAAGCCAATTTTGAATCCATTTAATTTGTGCCATGTTCATTTTATTTGGTTCTACTTTTTAAATCAAAATGTTGTGGGCCAAGGGATGTGCTGACCACTGCTTCCCGCAGCCCCCATTGGCCTGGAGCGGTGAACCGCAGCCACTGAGAGTTGCGATGTGCTGAACCTGTGGACACTGCAGGTAAACAAACCGTCCCGCTCGGCAGCAGATTTTCCTGATGGGCCGCATGCCAAAGGTTGCTGATCCCTGGCCTAAATAGAGGCACAATATCTGTAAGAGACAGTAGGCCGTATCTGGATCTGCCTAGTAATTAGAACACAGCATTCTGTTGCTTTATCCCAGAGCCTCAGCAATAAATACAATGGCAGGATATCACCAGGAAAATGCAGCCATGCACAGATATAACCCACACACTTCCTGGGTGTGGTGCTTTGTCCCATCTAGTGGCACCGAGACACGAGAGAGAATGAGAGAGAATATGAGTCTGCTCTACAGCCTTAGCTAATAGCCAGTCAGCTTTTAGCTCATGCAGTAGAAGCTCATGTTCTAAGCTCCAGAGGCCTCAGGTTTGATCCCACCAACCAGAGTCTGTCAGTGTTACACACACACACGCCTTCCTCCTCTCTCCGAAACACAGCAAGCAATGTGACCTTCTATAAGGCTGTTTTAAGGAGCCTGGTAGTTAGATCACAGGACTGACTATCTAGAAGGATGGGTTCCAATCTCACATCACTAACACCAGCTATGGAGACCCTGGCTAAGTAACCTCACTGTCCTCTGCCCACTTCCCCATTTGTAGGAGAAGAATGACAAGGTACTGTCGCTTCCAAGAATGTTTGAGTCAGGCCCCCAATAATCATGATTGGTTTATGTAACCTCTTTGGGGTCTAGGGAGCATGGCCCCTGTAAATCATTGCCCTGAGGGAAGGAACTGCTGATTATTCCAGGAAAAGTCAGTGGGAGAGTGTTTTGTGGGAGAGAGGGGAACACAGAGAAAGGGAAAGCAACAGAGTGTGTGTGTGGAGCTACAGACATAAGGCCTACAGCAAGCAGGCCCACACAGCATGAAGCAGCCAAGAATCTGCCTGAAGCCTGGGAAGGACAGAGTGGCCACTTGGGAACATCCCAGATCAGGAGCCAAGAGGAGCACTGGGCTAGGGAGGAATATCCAAGAAGGAGAAATCGGACTTGGACCCAGTATATCTGCTGCCCAGAGCTGCATGGGGCGGTGAGTACTGGGGCTTGTGACTTTGAATTGGGAATAAGGAGAGAGGCTGTAGCTAGCTATGCGGGGAGGTTGTCGCTCTATGTGGTTTGCGGAGAGCAGCAGAAGAGGGCACACGAGGAGTTTGGTAAAGTTTCCTGACAACCAGGAGTACCCAAGACTCACCACCAGACTGGAACTTTGCCCTCGACTCCTGAGCTCTGAGTGCGGACACACCGCTTGGCGTCTGCCCTTTCAGATCTTTTGGTACCGCTAGGCCTGTGAGGCCTTCTGTTGAATCTATCCCATTTTACTGCCCCTCCTATCTTCCCTCCGTTTTTCTCCTTTCACCCCTGTGAAAAACATCTCCCTTTCCTATATTCCTTGTACTGGTGTGTATGTGTGTGTGTGTGTGTGTGTGTGCGTGTTCACTCCAGGGTTGGGTGGGGGGAGGTTGGAATAGGTGCCCCTGGGGTGGAAGGGACTTTCCATCCTGTGATCCTGCATGTGCCTTTTCTTGGCCAGAGTTGCCTGCAGAACAGACTCTATCTTCAATTTTGGATTCTTTTTATCTGCTTTGGGGTTTTGATCTTTTAGGATTCATCATTGCAAGCTGTTCTTTGCAACCATAAGAACTAGACAACACTTTGTTTTTTAAACGAGAGCAGAGATTCTTATGTATTTACCTGATTCCTGGAGTTTAGACTTTAAGAAAAGCACTAAATATCACAATGATAAAACTGCAAGTGTTGGCAGCATAATCTATTCTAGATCTCTGTTGTGAGGCATGATCAGCTGGGAACCAGGGAAGATTTTTAGAGGCACAAATAGGAATTAGGCACCTAACTTTTCAAGATCCTTTCTCTTTTCAAAACCTCAGAAGCCCAAACAACATTCAGTGAAGGTTCATTTTAAACTGCTTGCTTAGTTTGGGTATTTGCAACAGCAAACAGGGATCTCCAAACAGCCAATAGCCAATTTATTTCCCCATTTTTGCATGGAATCATGAGCTTCCATTTGACATTGGCAATATTTTTAAAGAACCTCAGATGGAGTTCCTAATCTTGATTAGCCCCCCCACCTCCTTAAAAGCAATGATTAAATCAGCCAGTTAAAAGTTGTTGTTAAACTGAAGATGAATTTAGACGACCACGCCACAGGCTATTCCAATGTAAAAGGTGGATTCTACATTTTCTCTTATCTGCCATTCTTATGGCACTGATTCTGGCCACTATGAGCCTGTCTGGAGATATGAGTGCTGGATTAGGAGTTAGTACAACTCAAATTCTAATCTTGGCTCAGGTGCTGGTTTGGTCAAATAAATGCACACATTTCTTTTTCAACATTATTGATGTCAGTGAAATTTTAGTATTGACAACAGGAAACTAGAAGAGAGGACTACTGTACTTCTATTCTACACTACGGACTTCCTGTGTGATCTTTGCCTACATAAAAAGAGCAATGATACAGATGGCTTAGGGAAACAGTAGGGTTTATTTGGCTGGACTGTGCTATAGCAGCAAAGAATTTTAAAAAAATCCCATCACTTTGCTGGTTACCATGTTATCAGAGAGCTTTTTAAAAAAATGACAGAACAGTGCAGAATATCTACATTGCCTGTCTCAGAGGCTTCAACTGTAACTAGCAAACTTTTACATATTTTTTATAACAGCCAGGCAATTTGCATATTTTTGTAAACAGCTGCTGCCAGAAACCTTATATTGAATAAAATATTCACTGATGGAGCCTGACAAGGGAATAAGTGGAAAATCAACCAAACAGCCAGAGAACTAAGGTCTTAGCAAACAGCATAGGTTGCCTCATTATGCTGAGGCATACCTTAAGTTACAAGACTAGCACATTAAGGAGCTACTGTACACTTGATATAATTTTCCCTTCTGGAGGTCAAGATATTTAAAAAACGACAAGAAAAAAACTGTGACAAGATTTCTGCATACATTATTTTCAGAGCTGTGTTTGGTTTTGTTGTTTGTTTTCAGAGTAATTCTTGAAAACTAGAGACTTCAGTGTGAATTGTTAATACAGTTTAAAGGAGGAGATTTCATGTTTTCTGGAGGAAAAAAACAAACAAACCAAACACTTTTTTTTTTCAAAATGCACCACTTAAAGTCCTCAAGACGATTCCACTTCAGCACCAATGAAAGCTTTCACTGCCAATAAGGTTATTAAAAAAATCCACAAATTACCCTCATGTCAATAATTGTATATCTACAAGAATAAAAGGGTACAAGACAGAGATGTGCAGACAAACCATGTTTGAAGTGTAGCACGTGCAGGAATTGTGGCCATCGCTCATGAAGTTTAGAGAGTCCGACCTTCAGTAGAAGAGTCTATATGTCAGGTGCTCATCTAGTAAGAAAACTATCTAGAGGTCTCCTGCCTAACTTCATGGTGACGGATTCACCATGGCTTGGAAAGACTGAGCTGTCTAGTGCTGCCCATAACTCAACTCCTGTCTACTCCCAAAAATGTATCTAGCTCACGTGAAGTGGTGCTTAAAACCAAAGCTAATTGGCCCAGGCAATGGGGGTGCGGACAGTTGGAGGTTCAATGCCGCTGAAGTGGGAGCTAGTAATGTAATGGGGATGCTGCAGCTGGAATGACTACAACTCCCCAGCTGTTAGTCCAATCCCTCTGTGTTGCTGGAGCATTATTTTGCAGCGCGGTTGCTCTCACTCAAGTGAGACTAGCTCAAGCGGAGCAACTCAAACACACTAACGCGAGTGAACTGCCTCCAGGTATGTCTACGCTTGGAGCTGGGGGTGTGATTTGAGGAGACGTACCCAGGCTAGCTCTGACTGAATGAGCATGCTAAAAGCCAAGATAGCAGCAGTGGCGCAAGTGGAGGGAAGGACTAGCTGCCTGAGTACAATCTTGTCCAAGACTTGGTGCACGTCCTCATGGCAGCTAGCCCCTCCCGCTGCTGTGGCCACACTTTGTTAGTGCACTAGATCAATCAGAGCCAGAGCCAGCATGTCTCCTCAAGCTTGGAGTCACACCCCCAGCTCCAAGGATAGATGCCTTGAGCTTGAGCTAGCTGCCCAAATACTAATATGCTCAACCCCCTGGGTAGGTACATGGGCATCTAGCATGAGGTGCTGCCCACGCTGCCAGGAGCACACCATTTTTAGTGCACGAGCTAAGCCAGTGCTAGCGCAGGTATGTCTACATGAACTGGGAAAAAACCTCTCAGCTTCTTGTGTAGATGTACCTTATACGTATGGATTGCAAATCTTCCCGCTGAGAGCATTTCAAAAGGCACAGATGAGAGATAGACAACAATTCCCTCTTGATTTTCCCCTACCTGGCAATGTTCCCTCTAATTTTTGACAGGCTGCGTGTGCAAAAAATTTCTTCTGTGAAAATTTTTGTGCTTCTATGCAGATTTTTGTGTGCGTGGTGTTTCATCATGTGTGCCAGGTTTAGGATCTGTGTACGCATGCACACACGCACATTTTAGAGGGAACAGTGCTACCTGGCATTTGTGTCTCTAAAAATCTCCTTTTCAGTCTTTGAAGAACATATGCCAGTGTTTACTTCTCATGGCAATGATAATTAATAAGTGTATCTGTCAACAGTATTTTACACTGGTAAGACATCTGATCATGCAAACCCTTACACTCAGAAGTAACTTTACTCAGTGGAGTAAATCATTGCAATCAGTGGCACTTCTCACGTCAGTAAAATTAAGTACAAAGTTACATATGTGCAGGATGGGACCCATACTGCCTCACGAAAGATCCATATTACAAATTCTGTGAGTCTCTCCAGAGATCAGATGTGGTCTATGCAGACTGCATGGTACAGTAGTCGATGGAAAAGATACAAGCCTGTAGGAAAAATTCATAGATCTTTTAATTTTTAATAGAACATAAGATCTCAGAGACTTATAGCACGCACTTTGGGAATCAGCTGTGTTTTTGTTAACTTCAGCGCTTTGATATTTTATCACGAACCTGACTTTAAAATATGGAATCAGCATTTTAGGTTTATAGGAGTCTGAAACATCACCCTCAAGCACAAAGGCTTTGACTTCGATGAGGGTAAGAAACTGAGGCACGTGTGCTCTGTTAAAGAATTGAGCAGGTGCAGAATAACCACCAGTGACAATTCTGGTAACTTTGAGCTACCCCCATTGACAGCAGCTAAGGATTTTATCCATTATGCCCAAGGCTGGAGGCAAAAGTAAGAGGGCCCCCGACTCTGCATCAGCTTGTATCTCTATGGACGACACTATGCAGCAGCAACAGCTGTGTTTCTCAGTTGGTGAGTCGCAACCCGAAGAAGGCCATGAAAGGCAACTGGGGAGAGGTGAGGCATTTAAAATGTAATTATAGTTAAATGCAAAGAAAATATTGCTCCCCCTCCCTCTGCACACCCTTATCCTGCAAGATCAACTATTCTTTGTCAAACTCTCAAAACATGCCTGCCCCCAAAGGCTTATCATTGATACATTTTTTACTCGTACGTTTACTATCAAAGTAAGGTGGTCATGAAAATGTTTTGACTTCAAAGAAGGGTTCAACACTGATCTTGGGAGAAGGACAGTACATGTTTTGATCCAAGACCGTGATTTCCTGTCAATGAAAACCACATCACATCTGTCTAGCAGAACTCTTCAGAATCAAGAGTTTTGCAGAGAATAATTTTATCCAGAGACAGTGCAAAAGCAAAATCTAATTTATAAGACACACTCCGGAAATGGCTTAGAGTATTCCAGGTACACTCTAATCTTTGAATTCATTTATTTGCACATAGTGCTTGGTGGTATGTGTCATCATAATATTTTTATTGCCTAGGGCTTGGGGAGAACACTATCACTCATAAGTGGCAAAGCCAGGATTATGGGATACAAGTCTTCCTAAATAAGAGGCAATAAAAACTCAATATTGTTCCCTCAACGATTGCATGTATTCTTTATGACACATACCCACCTTTCTTTTCTTCTTCCACCATTTTGCCATTTTTAGTCTCTTTCTGCTTATTATCTTTAGAGTCCCAGGGAGGTTCAGGCAAGCAGAGTGAAATCACTCCTGTGGGAAATGTTGCCCGCACACGGTGCTTAATGTGGCCATTTTACAAAAAAAGCTCCCGGAATCGTTAATGGGCACAAGCAGTCAGCAGTGCTGTTCTACATCCCTTCCAAAAGCCAGCACGTGCCACGACTCAGCGCCCCCGGCTATCATTGAACTGGCAGTGGTGTGCTACAGACTTGCTCTTGCAAACAGCTGCTAACTGGCAGACCCCTGTGCCCATACGAAACACTATGGACAGGCTCCGAGGGTGTACAGTTTTGGAAGGATTGTTATGTTCCAAGGAGGCACAGATGGGGGGGGTGAAATATTGACACTCATTCTATGGGACTTTTGCCATTGACTTCCATGCAATCAGCAATTCAAAGTGAAATTCTGCGTAGATAGAGGTGTCATCTGTCACCAGGCCAGTTCATTTTATTATTTCTTGAGGTTTCTAGAGCAACACACATTGGCTCTAGGCACTTTTTACTTAAACACACTTCAAAAATATAACCAAACCAATGGAAACAGCCCTCAAACCGTACCAATCCATATAACAAAATCACCACTCTAATGATATTTACATGGCACTCAGCACAGCAGCTTCCCCACAAGTATTTACCCCCACACTCCCAGTGAGGCAAGGAGGTGTTGTTATCCTCATTTTATAGGTGGGGAACTGAGGCACAGTGAGGCTAAATGACTCACCCACAGTCACAAAGGAAGTCTACAGCAGAGCCAGGACTTGAAGCCAGATCTCCCAAGTCCTAGGGCTGGTCTACACTGTGGGAGGTGGGGGGAAACTGATATAAGGGTAGGTCTATACTACCCACCCTCCGGCAGGTGGTGTTCGGTGTATTGGGGATCGATTTATCATGTCTCATCAGTCGCTCCCATCGACTTTGGAACTCCAGCTCCAGAAGAGGAGTAAGAGGAGTCAAGAGGGAGCTGCCGCGGTCAACTCACCACCGTGGGGACGGCCAGGTAAGTTGAACTAAGATACTTCGACTTCAGCTATACGAATAGCGTAGCTGAAGTTGCATATCTTAGTTCAAACCTCCCCAGCTAGTGTAGCACAGACCTAAGTTATGTAACTTCAGCTACGTGAATAACTCATGTTTCAGAATAAATAATTTGCAAACTGAATACCATTAATTTAGGCTTGAATAAAGATTGGGAGTGGTTGGGTCATTACACAAATTGACTGTATTTCCCCATGTTAACTATCCCCCTACTGTTACTCACACCTTCTGAAATGGGCCACCCTGATTACCACTAAAAAAGTTTTCTCCTGCTGACAAAAGCTCATCTTAATTAATTAGCCTCTTAGAGTTGGTATGGCAACTTCCACCTTTTCATGTTCTCTGTGTGTATTATATATATCTCACTACTGTATGTTCCATTCTATGCATCTGATGAAGTGGGCTGTAGCCCACGAAAGCTTATGCCCAAATAAATTTGTTAGTCTCTAAGGTGCCACAAGTACTCCTCACTCTTGTAGCTGAAGTTGATTCCGCCTGTGAATCTCATCCTGGTGGAGTACTGGAGTCGACAGGAAAGCACTCGGGGGTTGATTTATTGCATCTAGACTAGACACAATAAATCAACCCCCGCTGAATCGATTGCTGCCCACCGATCTGGCAGGTATTAGACACACATCCTTAGGCTACTGCCCTAACCAGTAAACCCTCCTTCCTCTCTGGAATCAGCCATAACCAGAATAAATAAAACAAATACCCAATTCTCCCCAAGAACCCAATGTGATATATATGGCAATTTCCTAGATAGTCCACACTGAATTAAGCTAAACCTCACCGAATTAAGTTTAAGTATCTTTGGAGTTCATTGTATTAAAAATGCAAATATACACGTACTATTGCGGGATTGTCTGTAATATCCCTGAGGAGGTGATCTGATTAATGTAAACTCTGGCAAGTGTTACAAGCTGCAAAAGGACGGGTTCACAGTCATGCTGGAAGGATATAACAAGTGGGGTCCCGCAGGGATCGGTTCTGGGACCGGTTCTGTTCAATATCTTCATCAGTGATTTAGATAATGCCATAGAGAGTACACTTATAAAGTTTGCAGATGATACCAAGCTGGGAAGGGTTGAAAGTGCTTTGGAAGATTAAAATTCAAAATGATCTAGACAAACCGGAGAAATGGTATGAAGTAAATAGGATAAAATTCAATAAGGACAAATGCAAAGTACCCCACTTAGGAAGGAACAATCAGTTGCACACATGCAACACAGGAAATGACTGCGAAAGGAGTGAATGCCATTGCTGGACCATAGAGGGGGATACAGGTGCAGTTGCCCTGAATCCTAACACCCTAACCACCAAAAAACTCCAGCCACTACCAACTGCCAAAACTGAAGTCAATCAATAAATGGGCTATTTCGAACCAATTTGGTAAAATAGTGTGGGAAGAGGAGCAAAGATTTCCAAGTTTGAGAGCACTTCACAGGAAACACTCTGCCAGCTTCACCGTCCCTCTTATAAAACAGGGGAAACTGCAGTGAGAACGCCCCAACTGATCACAATTGAGGGGCACTCACAAGAAGAGAGAGCAGGGGGCAATATCTCAAGGAGGCAGGTCCCAGCTTAACTTCCGCAGTCAGTGGTTAAATCTATGAGGTTTCCACCCTTTGTTTTCAGTTGTTTTTAAATCAGGGGAGGCCAAACACTGGCCTGTATGGTATAATGACCCTAGACCAGGGGTCTCCAAACTACGGGCTGGAGGCCGGATCCGTGGCTTCGATTAGTCCGGCCCTCCAGCTAAGCAGGCATGTCAAGCAGGCACGTGGAGAAGCTGCCACTACCCCCTCTCCCTGCGAGCTGCTGCCAGCGGCCCCATGTGCGGAGGGGTGAGTGCCCCCCCCCGAAGGAGTAAAGGGGGGCGGAGGGGGGCGGCAGTGGCCGGAGGAGCAAAAGGAGAGATTTGCATATATTTACTTTTTTCACAGTTGTTTCGGCCCATGAAGCCCCTTCAAAAATCTAATATGTCCCTCATCTCATAAAGTTTGGAGACCCCTGCCCTAGATGACAACAAATGTCAACTCAAAAGTTCACCAGTTTATTACTGTTACTATTAATCTAAATACATTAAAACAACTTGGGGGACACTGTGTGGTTTCTAATAACAAAAAAGCAGATTTCAAATAGCTTCATCTTTGCTTTTATGTCCAGAAACCTCAGAGAGGGCGCCTAAAATATTAGACATGTTTACTTCCCAGGAATACATCGCTTGCAAAATAAGCAGCAAATGGTTTAGAGAGAGATGCTCTAAAATGTAAATCACTTACTGTCAAACAACATTATGGAGAGGAAAATGAACCTTGCCAAAACTGTCAGTGTTGATTTTCAATCTATCACATAGTTGAAACAGCAGTGATCACTTTCCCCCGTATGTGTCCCTGAGAAATGTCTCTATTTTTGAATTGCCCAAGGCTTAAGAAGTGTGGGGTTTTTTCCTTTCTTGAAGTCATAAGAAACAAGATTTAAAAAAAGACATTGATATACGACGCACACAGATTATAAATACACTTCCGAATCAATTTTATATTAGGAAGTGCAAACTACTGCTGCCTGTTTCAGACAGACGGCCTGGTAGATAGTTTGAGGCAATGAGAAAGTAGCCCACTGTTACTGCTTCACTTTTAACTAGAGCTATCCTGGCATCTGAAACTGGAAAGTGCCATAGGCTGCTAGTTCTTACCCCAAGCCCTGATCCTGCAAATGCTTACACTCATGATTAATTTTATGCATATGAACAGTCGCTTAATTTTATGAATGTTAGCAAAGTACATGCCTAAATGTTTGCTGGTTAGGAGCTTTCGGGTACACACAAAACTGCCAATCAAACTGCCTTGACAAATGGGTATCATAAGAAAAATGACTATCATATGACACTGTAGAGTCCCATATTTATTGTCTTTCCACAGCATCCAGATCCAATGGGCTCCATTTACAAGTCAAAGGTTGATTTTTCTACCTACCAGGGCAGCACGCTCACCAAGGGCAGCCTGTGTTCAGTTCCTTGCAACAGAATCAATAAAGATCGTTCACGTGGAACATAGCTGTTATTTTTGTTGACGATAACAAGGCGCAGTAGAAGCCGATCAACTCTGGTTCTCCACTTGTGCGGTAACTCCCTTCCATTCATGTGTCAGTATAATAATGCCTGCATCTGTAATTTTCACTCCATGCATCTGAAGAAGTGGGGTTTTTTACCCACAAAAGCTTATGCTCAAATAAATCCGTCAGTCTTTAAGGTGCCACTGGACTCCTCATTGTTTTTGTGGATACAGACTAACATGGCTACCCCTCTGATATTAAGAAAGTCTTGTACTTATGCACCTAACTTTCCAATTACAGCCCCCCTAATTTCACCATTTTTAAAGAAGACATGAGGCACAGTGAGGCTGAGAGAATGGCAACAGCATTCTTGCCAGCAACAATCTTACTCGATAAATTCCTTTCCTATCCTTTACCCTTGGGCCCCCTCCCCAATATACTGCACACAATTGTAACAAGACAGATTGTTGGGATGTGTTAATTACTACGGTGCAGTGCAGTGGTACAGGCCCAGCATTATTATTCATCTGGGTAAGTGATTCCCTTTTCCCCCAGTGCCACCTTGAGGGACCTATGCGAAGCAGTTGCCACTGGCACCAGCCTAAAAGCACCAGCTGAGGTAAATGACAATGTAAAATGTTTGCCTGGCAATGCTGACAATCGGTGACTTCACAGAGAAGAAAGATCCTTCCCAGAAGCTGCCCCCGAAAATGTCTGCCTAAGCTAGGGGTCTGACACCAACGGCTGGTGGGGACCGGATCAAGGAAGAGGAGAAAGTAACTAACTGTGTCAGGAGCCTGAGAGAGACGTGCTAGGGTAAATATTTGCACTCTCAGGATAAGCCACTACACGTCTGGGGCTCCCCAAACACTTCCACTACAGCAGAAGAAGCCCACTAGTCAGAGGATGGGAGTTGGCAGCAATGGCTGTTACATGCCCAAATGACTTGGAGGATCTGGGCCTCAACTTCCAGCAGGAGGAGACAAGCAGATGAGTTCGGCTAGCAGGCAGAAAGCAAGAGACTTCTCTGCCCTCAGTATGCGGCTAGTTAGGCCACATGTCATTCCAAACAGCTGTATTGTCAGAAATGCTCCCCGCGTGTGAAGTGCAGCAGTTCCTGATCAGTCAGATGGGGACATTAGTGCCATTAGAGCACCTGGTGCTTTGTAGGTATGTAAGAAAGCCAAGTTCCCTGCCCCAAAATAGCTGATATCATGCAATGCACTAGAATAAATAGAGTTCCCTTGACAGTCTTTCCTCTGTGGTTATAAATATATAGCAAGTTACAGAGACCTGGGAATCCTGATCCACTGAAAGACTGGAGCAGTTGGACACTAATGGTGTAGCAGATAACAGAGAGCCACCATCTCTTTTAAGCCTTTTGGGGGAGTAAAACCTTTACACTACATCCTGCATTCGCAGTATGAGTGAAGCCAAAAGAATGACACCGAGATTCTCTTTTCCAGCCAACGCATCAGTCTCCAGAATCTCCCGCTATAGCAGAATATTTCCAGTTCCATAAATAGAACCAGCAGCCAAAATGCACATTTAACCTGCTGGTGGGGGCATGCTACAGCTCTGCCCTCTGTACCTGATCTACAGAGGACAGGAGGCTAATACAGCCAAAGATAGGGAGCCCTGGATCAAGCAACCGCTACTCTTGCTTTTCACTCTAGAGATTCCCGGTTCAATCCCCAGAGCATTAGCCAAGATGAGGGCTACCACAGGTGGCAGCACTGAGTAAAGGAAGCCAGCCCTGTGAATTTGGAGCAAATCTCTACGGTGCCTTGTGGCTCTGGGTCACAATGCTACACTGAACAATTTGCTTATACAGGTTTATCTTACAGATTTCTAATCTGTTGATACTGGATGCCAGTGGAGGCTGCAATGAAATGCCCAGAAGGAATGATTCAGGGTGAGGGTTGATGTACACCTTTCAAATTAAGTGGCATATTAGCCAAGTGTCAGACGGAGCAGTATAACTGTAAATATATTGGGTGCACATAAACAGACCATATGCTAGATAATTGTTATTTTGAAGGGGCCGTTGTATCCAATGGCCCCCAAGAAAGGACACAAAGATAAAAGTATACACAAGTGTCAAAAAAGTCCAGATGAAAGACTAAAGTCCTTTGTGCTGTGAGTGAAAGATTCGCAGCCAGTGAGGGTGAGCCCACAAATTAAACTGGCATGGGCAGATACGCAGTAAACAAAGCCCAGCTATTATTTGGATTGGATAGAACTGCGAGTGGCTGGGAATCCCTTAGAATTGGAACTGGACACAGGGTCTGCAGTATCAATGATATCCTGGAGGGATTATGAAAGGCTGTTTAGAGCCATCCACAGTTGTGCACAGCTAAAGTCTGTCTTGGGACATATTCAAAACAAGACACACAATTAGTGCAAGTCCTCTACATGGAGGCTGAATACAAAGGTCTGAAATGCTGGTTACATCTATTTGTTATAGAGTCACAGGGCCATCTGGCTCTACCTTCTTAAATTAGATTGGAACAACATGAAAGCAGGGTCGCAAACACACAATTATAGTAATACCCAGCTCTTACATGTCATTTTTCATCAGCAGATCTCAAAGTGCTCTACAAAGGTCAATATTATTATCTACTTTTTACAAATGGGGAAACTGAGGCCCAGGGGGGGCAAATGACTTGTCACAGTTCACCCAGCAAGCAAGCCGGGAATAGAATCAAGGTCTTCCTATTCCAGTGCTCTACCCACTACTCCACATTGCCTCCCCTCAGCTCTGGAAGTGGTGATCTTTTAGTGTAGGCTCATGAAGCTACTGTGAAGGGGCAGAGGGGTGAACACATAAGCCTTCCCTCTCCATTCCATAGTCCATGGAAGGAACTGGCCATTCACAGTGACAACCAACTTGTGCTGGGAGAGCTGTGCTCCAGGCCAGCTAGAACGAAGGAGCTGTTTTTAATAGCAAAATATTGATAAACAAATTGAAAAGTTGCCCACAGGACAGTGTGTCAGCAGCTGCAGAATGCACTAGTCCACCCTTGGGGATAGGGAATGGCCAAAGATTTCATGGACCTGTCCAGGCCCAAATGTACCTTGTTCTGATCAATGCCCTCAGGGGAAGGAGGCAGCTCAGGAGCAGGGCCTCAGGGGACAAGGTGGGGCAGGGGTGAGGCTGGGGGGAAGAGGTGGGGCAGGTCCTCTGTGGGAAAGGGCAGGGAAGGGGAGTTCCTGGCACTTCGTCTGGGGTGTTCGGTTTTTAATTACAAAGTTGGCAACCCTAGGTATACTTTGAGTAAACTTCTGTGGTCCACCTCTTACAGGTGCAGCCTACGCCTTGCCGCCCAGAGGAAAAAGGGGCTAACATGGCTTTCAGTTACCTTTCCTCACGCTCCCAACTCTTGACTGTTCTGAGGCAGAGACACTCCTGAAGTAACTCAGAATAACATGGGTAGGCCCCAGGGTGGAGGTCAGTCTCCCAGGGCTACTGCCTCAAATGCAGCCCTGTCCAGAATCTCTGCCGCGTGGCTTGCTGCCTTGACACATCCCCCTCCCACACAGACCGAGACCTGTCATGCTGCTCACACAAGGTTTGCAAGAGAGGGGCCTCAAGAGACAGCCTTACCGCCGCCTTCTGAAGCAGCTGCAGCAAGGAAATCCTCCCCCTGCCAGAATTGGGGCTGGTAGAGCCCCTTTGTGCTGCTCCGGACCTTTGACCTAACACAAGAGGAGGGAGCAGGGGTGAGATCTGCAAGAAGGGGTACACCAGAGCAGTTCACCAGTGATGACACAGTTTATTTCAGCAAAACGTCAACAATTCATTAACACATCTAACCACAAACCCATACTGTCTGTCCTCCAGTGGCTTGGCAGAACAGTATGTTCAACCACTATCCACCAACTAACAGCCAATGAAGTGAAAAAGGCCACTCAGGAAAAAGAAACTGGCCACCTCACCTAGACAGAAACAGTCCAGGCAGCAGCATGGGCCAGCCACCATCTGTTTTGTTTTTTTGGACAACACCGATTTTCAGCTGGGTCTCCTCAAACCAGACCTTTGAGGATTCATTTACAGGTCAAAAGAAGCTGCCAGAAACAACATGCCAGACTGCACAAATTGCACATGGGCCAAAATGTGCGGGCAAGAGACTTCCATGGAGACCAAAAATGCATTGGAAATGCTACTTGGCCATTGAGATACACAGCAAAGGCCGAAGCTGAGAAAATCGGGGGTAAGGACACAGGGTGGGATTTTCAGAGGTGTTAAGGGAGTTGGATACCCATTTCCCATTGAATTTCAATGTGATCCGGGTGCCTTGCCTCCCATGGGTTCATTTGAAAATCCAGGCATGTGTGTGGCACATCCATATTTGTAGCCAACGTATTACAGAGACTCCTTGATTACCAGTGGCTACATCAGCTGAGTTAAAACAGAGAAATCAAGCGACTTGGTCCGTTTCCCCTTTGTAGGCAGAAGCAGAGCAAGGCCTACATACACCCCACCTTGAGTGGATACAGGCCTGGTCTACACTTAAAATTTATACTGGCATAAATGTGTCAGTTGGGAGGGTGGGAAAAAAACATGCCCGAAGGAACACAGCTAAGTCAGCCTCAGCGCAGACACAGCTATTTCGACAGAAGAACGCTTCTGCCAGTGTAGCATCATTCAGGGAGACAAGGGATGTTACTACACCAGCAGAGAAACTCCGTCTGTGGGCATATGCTGTATCCACACAAGGGGGCTATGCTAGCATAGGCTCTGCAGCGCAGGCCTGGCCACAGGTCAGCAGTGTCAATACATTTCCCCACAGGAGTCAAGACCAGGTCACCTAGGGATTTTTTCCCACAAGCAATACCCACCGAGAGAGAGCCATGTACTTTCCCCTCTTAAAAAGCCTTTGGTCAGGTCAATACATTTAGACTCTACTCACAGTGCCATTTATTTAGCGTAGTGCTGAACTTCCACTTGGGTGATGTCACAAAAAGGCAGTTCTCACCATTGGTTCATTATACGTACAGGCCAGTCACATTTGACGTGCATTTAACTTGCATGAATTTGACTATACGCGGCTGGCCAAACAGAAACCAAAACACGGGGGCTGGGGCCGGCAGCCCGCATGCCACCGCAGGGGCCAGGGCTGGAGCCGGCAGCCCTCCCGCGGCCGCAGGGGCTGAGGCTGGAGCCGGCAGCCCGTGGCAGGGGCTGGGGCCGGCAGCCCACATGCCACTGCAGGGGCTGAGGCTGGAGCCGGCAGCCCGTGGCAGGGGCTGGGGCCGGCAGCCCA